>OY759210.1:43858793-44203793 GCA_963662105.1 Meiosimyza platycephala | reverse complement strand
ACTTCTTCAACTCTCTGCGGGCACCGACAAAATTCGTACCGTTGTTAGCCGAACTCCTTTCAGCTTGTAGGATGTTAACACTGGCCCGCAGAAATCGACTCCTGTTGTCGAAAATGGTCTCGCTACTACTACTCTTGGCGTAGGCAAGTTACCCATAATTTGGTTTTCAAGCTTTGGACGAAACCGAAAGCAATGCAAGCATTTACTAGTTACTGATCGAATCACCTTCATTTAAGTGACCATCCAAAATCGCTGAAAAAATATCGATCGCAGTGCTTGCGTTCCAGCATGTAAATTTTTTTGGTGCAAATAACGCAAATAGCAATGAACAAAGTTACTGTAACTTGGCAACAAAATCTGATGCTTAGCATCGTATGTCAGGTCTGCGCGTTCCAAACGGCCTCCTACCCGTAATAAGTCAACCCCATGGCTGGTTTCGATGAATACGTTCAAATCCCGCAATTTGCTTGTTGAAGGAACCATTCCCTTGCCTCTCAGCGAACGCAGTTCAGCAGCGAAGTAATGCTGCTGCAAACAGAAAACTATTCTGATAAGTGCATCATCGTTCAAATTTACCGTGGTGTCAGCTAAAGTGTTTTTGGCTTTAATTTTTCGAAAATTGCGTAGCAGATTTGCAACTTTCTTTTGTATCCTTTCAAACTGGCTGTGGCTCTCTATCCACTTTACCACTGTGTCTTCTTCTTCTGACTGTATCAATACAGCTGCAACATCACCTTCATGTTCTTCATCGTTATCTGTAGCTTTGAAGCTATTTGCTGGCCACTTGTAGTATTTCAATAAAAATGGTGGCCCCGTAAACCACATCGAATTTTGTAATTCATCAGCATAAGCGCCTTTTGATATAATATCGGCAGGATTCATTTTTGTAGGAACATGCCTCCAAATTGCATTTTGAGTAGCCTCTTGTATAGATGACACCCTGTTAGCCACGAAAGTTGGCCACTTGGATGGATGCGCCCGCAGCCAACTCAGAACCGTTTCAGAGTCGCTCCATAGGTAAGTTGCATCGGTGGATACAGTAAAGTTGCTCTGGGTTTTGATCAGCAACTTCGACAGTAACTCAGCTGCTAACAACTCCAACTGTGCCGTTGGTTTTGTTTTCGTGGGCGCTACCCAAGACTTAGCGCTCCATAGCTGGACAGTAACATTGTTATCGAAATCAAATTAGCGAATGTAAATGCAACATCCATCCATACGCCCTCTTCGAGGCATCACCAAAGCCATGCACTTCCACGCGTGCGCAGCCCTTTGCTGAAAGAATATACCGTGGTACTCTTATATTTTCCACTAACTTCAATTTGCTTCTATATTCAGCCCATTGGCTGTGCAAGTTCATGGGTAGGGATTCATCCCAATCAAGCTTCAAAATCCATAAATTTTGCATTAATATCTCCGCTTTAACAATTATAGGATTGATGAGGCCAAGCGGATCGAAAAGTGTAGACAGCTCAGACAGAACAATCCGTTTTGTAATAGCTTTACTGTTATCTACTTCTGGCCAAACATACCTGAATGCATCCGTTGCTGGCTCCCATACTATTCCGAGCGTTTTAATTATTTCGCTGTTGTTAACGTGAAGCATTTTATCTTGATCCTCTTCTGGAACTTGGTGTAAAAACTTCTTATTATTGGAGTGCCACTTGCGCAACGGAAGATGTGCAGAGTTCATTTTGGTTGATATTTCTTGATATACACCTAATTCTGTTTTTACGCGAATTTGATTTAACGCGATTCAAAAAAAGTGTTGCGTTCTGTTTTTGCGCGAATTGATTTGATATAACGCGATTTAACAATACATGAGCTTGAAAATTTAGTTGAAATTCTGAGTGATGACAATGACATTCAAGTTTCTCACAAAAGAATACGCGAAAAGCATACGAAAGAAAAGTAGAACTAACCAAACAGATATGCAACAGCCACGCAAATTTTGTACCTTCTGAGCACAGCTGTTTTTACTTTTACTTTTTTAACCATTTTTGTGTTTCTTCGAATTTTGCGGTGATTTTTTATGCTTATTCTGAATTCAAATATTCGTCGCATGCTATGATAAAAACCACGCGTGGAAATCGAAAATGTGAGTATTTAATGTTCGGTATGTTGATTTAATAGAACGAATGTGGTCTAATTTATTCTTTTTTCTATTTCGCAGAGCACAGCAGATAGGGAAATTGATCCCGAAATACCAAACACAGCTTTTATTAAAAAGAAGAGAAAACGCAGAAGATAACTTTGGAGAAATTTTTGAAACCGTGAGCAGGATTTGCGAAGAGTATGAAATTGAATTGCGAAAGCCCAGGATCACGTCAAGACAAACTTGTCGCTCCAACGTACGAAATGGTTCAGTCGAAGATTATTTTCGTATAACGATCTACATAGAATACATTGATTTGTTTGTGAGACATCTGGAAGATCGGTTTTTGAATCATTGTAACATTTTATCGAATTTCGCCTGCCTCTTCCCCAACAAAATGAAAGATTTTAAATGAAAATTCATGCACAAAACTGTTTGCACCATACTCTTCAATTTTGCATGATAGTTCACGTAACGTGTGGATAAACGAAGTTCAACTTTGGCGTCAACGCATTGCCGGCAGGACATCAAAAATTCTCTGGAGGCACTCGATATTTGCAATGCAGACGCGTTTCCAAATGTCCATCAAATACTTCGCGTTATGGCAACTTTGCCTGTGACAACAGCAACAAATGAACGCTCCTTTTCAACGCTACGTCGTCTAAAGACATACCTAAGATCAACAATGTCTGAAGATCGGCTGAACGGCTTAGCCTCACTTAATGTACATCGTGATGTCAAAATCAATTCGGATAGAGTTTTGGCCGAGTTTTTTCAAGTGCCTCGCAGAATTAGCTTCTTACGTAATGATAACTGAAGATCAAATCTTAACATAAACACATTTACATATGTGTGTATTTAATTAAAATTAAATTTCTATATTAATAGTAAACCGTTTTTTTACTTATTTTATGATTATAATCTAACATGAAATGTTCGAGGTAAAAACCCCCCATGGATGATTTCTGCGTACGGGCCTGTAAGCTACTTAAATAGAATAGGTCACAGCGCCTGTAAAACCGATAATTTTTCATACTTTTATGTTATTATTTTTGTTAATTTTTAAAATGTGGAACCAATCCCCTACTTTTATATGGATACTGTATCTTTTTTTATGCGATTTTATTACACGGATTTTTCAGGAATGTATCTATCGCGTAAAGACAGAATTAGGTGTATTCGGAAAACTTCCTCTTCTGTATCACCGCCGGTGATTAAGTCGTCCATGTAAAAATCTGCAAGTATTTTTTTGGACCCCAATGGGTACCTCTTCAAATTATCATTTCCCAGCTTTTTCAGGCATCTGGTCGTCAAGTACGGAGCTGCCGTAGTACCATACTTTACTGTAAGTAGTCTATATGCTTTGAGATTTTCTTCAGTCGAGGACCGCCACAAAATTGCTTGGTAATTTGCGTCGTCGCCTGTTACCCAAATCTGTCGATACATCTTGGTGACGTCTGCGGTGAGTGCGTACTTAAAGCAGCGAAAGCGTAAAACAATTGATAGTAATTGATGAACTACAGGGCCTGTCATCATTACGTCATTAAGTGAAATCACAGTACTGGTCTTACAGCTGCAATCGAAAACTACGCGTAATTTAGTGCTTGTAGATTCCGATCGCAGTACATGTTGATGAGGAGCTAAGTATTTGATATTTTGCACATCGGCCTCTAATACTGGCGCCATGTGTCTGAGTTGCATATACTCCTCCATAAACTTACAGTACTCAATTTTCATTGTTGAATCTCTATCGAGTCTACGCTCAAGTGCAAAAAATCTTCGTTCCGCAATACGGTATGAATCGCCCAAATCATTTTTATTTCTTTTAAAAGGTATTTTCACGACAAAGCGACCAGTCTCGTCTTGTTTCACATTTTCTTAAAAATCACGCTCGCACTCTTCTTCTTCTGCGGTCCAAAATGTTGACTTCATCGATATTTGCTCCATTTGCCAAAATTTCTCAACCAAATTGTTGAGCTGCGCAGCTTGCTTGATTGAATCCACATCGACGCACAAAGTTTGCACTCTGTCAAGCACCTTACAATCGCGAGCAGCACCTTATACTACACAAGACACTCTTTTGCAAACGTGGCAAATTCTCTTTTAGATGAATACGACCGATAGAAAGAAGATCCAAAAATAATTCCGCACCCAAAAGCATATCAACTCGTGCTGGAGTATTAAAATGTGGATCCGCAAGCGGTATATTGCTTGGAATGTTCCATTTCGATAAAACAATAAATTAGTCTGGCTTGACTCCCGTTATTTTTGGTAATAAATAAAATTCCAGAGCAACTTCAAACTCATTAATTCGTGAATTAATCTTAGCTTGTACTTTCTTGGCTATCTTTGTACTGATGTCTGCAATACCATTTGCGTTGAGTGCGCATAAAGTTTTCTTAAGCATTAACTTATGCGCCATACTTTCTGTCATCAAATTAATCTACGAAGCAGAATCTAAAATCACTCGAGCCATCTGATATTGGCTGCGAGCATCTTTCACCAGCACCATTGCTGTTTCTAAAAAAATCTCAGGAACTTTCATCGTGTTGACCAATGTCGTGTGTAGCGTTGCCTGCTTCGAGGTCGATGGAGCTGGTAGTTGTTCAGCCGCTTCTGTTGTAGAACTTTTCTGTTTAGGATGAAAGTTATTAACGGGTGACTCCGATAAGTCAAATCGATGCAGCATCCTATGATGCGAAAGGTTGCACGAAGTTAGTAAGTGACCTTTTTTCAAGCATAAAATACACAATTTTAAGCTACGTGAAGTAATGTATCGTTCCCACTGAGACATTTTTTCATATTCTGGACAATTCACAATTGAATGTTAATTTTTGTGACACAGGTCACATGATGCCTTTCCAATTGAAAGTGAAGTTGAGTTATCTTTTTTGTAAAAATTAAACTTTGGCTTGGCTTCATTACGAACTGACTTAGCCTCTCTCGCTTCAAGATTTTGGCATCGTCTAGACAAAATCGCCGAACACTCTTCCCATGAAGAAAATTTCTTGTAATCTACAGATTCTACACTTCACTTGAGACTCTAAGTCGAGCTTTTCCATAACCAAGAAAATTATCATGGCGTTAGCAACATCTTTGTAATTTCCAAGGGAAAGAATCGCACTAAGATGTGCATTCACAGAATCGATTACATTACGAAGGTGAGCAGAGGACCCTTTGGTTACCTTTTGTAGCTCAAAAAGCGCAGAAATATGTTCATCAAACATAAGCGATTTTTTATCGAAATTTAATTTGAGATGCTCTAAGGCCTTCGGATAATTATCATCCGTCTCATCGTAATCTGCTATTGCAGCAAGTGATTTTTCACCTAAACTATCCTTTAGTATTAAAAACCGTTCACAATTGTCAAACGTTTCATCATTATGAACCATTTTATTAAACAAAGCCATGCACTTTGGAAATTCGGAATATTTCCCTTCAAATTTTGGCAACTTAATTTGACGTCGCAAACGCGACTGAGGTGCATGAGCTACCGTCGCGTTAACCAAGCTTAAATCTGCCATCGATGGGCGCTTTTTCTTTAAAGATGACATTACTTTTGACTTTGTCTGGACATAAATTTCTTCAATGTCATCAATAAATGTGACATTTGCCTCTCTATCAGATTCTAGACATATTTTATCTATGCTTGCCTGCACTCCTATGATTTGTTTAAAGTATGAGTCTAAAATCCCTAATCTGCATTCTAGTTCATCAGCCGACAAATCTGCAGTTTTCTTTGAGACTAATTTTTTTATTCGAGTGATACTACCTTTAGTGGATGCGCGAAGTGCGTTAAATTCATTTAATTTTTGTGAGTTATTAGACTTTTGCACATTCATCTACGTCATCACCCGCATTATAATTTGTTTTTTTATTGCCCGTCATTATTCAACTTCAGCTCGAGCTATTTTTATATAAAACAAAAGAAAACTTACTTCAAAATTACAAATTTTTCAACTAATTTTGGATAATCTATACTTTTTAAGCAACTGGCAAATAAGCAATTTTCTTTGTCTGATTCAAAAGCTCAATATTTTTGCTTTGCCAAAAAAAAAATCAAAAACCTTTTCTCTTTTCTTTTTTTTAAATTCTTGGGACTTTGCCTCTTTTCAAATAACAAGTGGGATCAAGTCCACTTTTAAATGTTTATAATTTATTTTCGCCCTTCTTTTTCATGGGACCAATATCCTCTTTTTGTTGGGGCTTTCCTTTTTTATTTCATACCAGAAGTAACGAAGTGGTTGCCGCAATAAGATTTTGTTGCGACCAATGCCGCTACCCTTCTGCTTACAACGTTGCTCTGCCAATGCCGCCGTCTTCGTTTCACATCAACTTCTAGTTAACTGCATGCGTTTTTTCCCACAAGTTTGATGCCAATGCTGCTGTTGTAGATTTAAACTTTTTCTGCAATACAATTGCGGTCCGCTTACCCAGCGATTTATTTACAAGTTTTTTCAAAATTGAACTCCAATTTATTTTAATAAGTGTCAATTTATTGCGCTTATTTGTTTTGCTAACGATTTTCCGTTTGAAACTACTTTACTCTTTCTTGCATTCTGTCAATGCCCTTTAGCAGAAAATAAGCTGTCAACTATGTTACGCATGCCAAATGAGTATGTCAAAGTTTGCGTTATGTGTTTTTCCTTTACTTCACAATGCGTTGCGTATATTGCTCTCGCTTTTTCTTTATGTCGTCGCTGCCACTAAGTCTTCTGCTACTATTTGCAAAGTCGCTGCACAGCTAATGCATGCGTCACTGCTGACGTGCGGCTAGCGACTTCGACTGCAAAATTCCACGTTACAATTTTTGAGATTAGAAAAGCGGGGAGTCGTTGCTTTACAGATTTTGTAATTTACAATATGCAGACATGTGGAGCATATGTTTTGCATCAAAAATTCAACTTTTTACGCAGCAATTTGCACTTTTAAAACTTTAACATGAGAAAATTCGTCAAATATCTCTTATTTTACTCGAGCGTAAACTTTTTTTTAAAAAATATCTTTAATGTTTCCACTTTTTGTTATTTTACTTTACTTTTCATGAGAGCCTATGCTCCCGGTTTTCGGCACCAAATGTATAGTCGCAATCGTTTTTGCGTACATTCAAAAATCTTTTTAGTTTTAAAAATCTAAACACCACAAATCTTTGGTTCACAGGCAAACTCAAACTCGTTTGCTTCTCTTTATTCATTTCTACAGTTAACAAAGAATATGCCGCTATGTAATCGGTAGTATTAATGAGTTGCCAACTAATTTAAATTTAAATTTTAATGAAAAAGTAAGTTTACTTTAAAGAACTTTACGTTAAATAATAATAATAAAAGATTAGATTCCTAACAGAGACGTTCTTTTACATTCCGAACACTTTCTGACCGACACATCTTGGAATTGGATTAATTCTTCCGCGCACCTCTGAAAATATTGCGCGCCGCTGCACGGTTGTCCCGAATCGAGTTTTGGTTCAAATATTGCTTGAGACCGCACTTTTTTTGAAAATTCAGTCTGCGGCGATTGATTGGCATTTTGGTTGGCTTTTATTTAAAAAGCCAAGTGTTCATTTCCGATAAAATTTCCGAACGCTAGGATTTTTGAACCCAAAAATATTGAAAAAAAATTTTCTTTTCATTTAACTTAAAATTACAAAAAACGAAACTTTTTTTTCAAAATTGAGGTCTGGCGATTTGTTGGCATTTAAATTAGCCTTCAGTTAAAATCAAAAATTATTCGTTTCCGGTAAAATTTCCGGTCTCAACCAATTTTTGAAACAAAAAATATATAAAAATAATGTTTGCTTGGCTTTTTCCAAAAAACAAATATTTATTTCAAAATTCGGTCTCTGGTAATTTGTTGGAATTTTTATAAGCTTTAATTAAAAGAAAATATTGTTAATTTCTGACAAGATTTGCGCTGTCTAGCCATTTTTGAACAAAAAAAAATATTAAAAAAAATAAATTGTTTCGGTATTTAACTTAAAATAATAAAGAAATTAGCTTTTTTCGAAATTCGGGCTCCTATGACTTATTGGCATTTTGGTTAGCTTTTATTTCAAAAAACAATTGTTAATTTCCGACAAGATTTGCGGTCTCAAGCAATATTTGAACCAAAACTCGATTCGGGACAACAGTGCAGCGGCGCGCAGTATTTTCAGAGGTGCGCGTAAGAATTAATTTATTTGGGATAGTCCGTATTTGGCTACCACTCTGAAAAAATTAGTTTTTAAAGGAAATTTGACGAGGAATTCAGTGGTACTTTTTTTAGTTTTTTATGGAATGGTAATCACAAAATGACTTTAAACAATTGATCTGTTATAAAAAATGTTAATTTTTCATTTAATGCCCAAGGATAAAATTTTACAAGAAAGGCGATCTCTTTAGCTTTAAAACGATAAAAAAAAATTATTTATCCGTTAAAGTTTACCGGACATATAACACCAAAAAACGTAAAACCTTTGACCTTCGCAACTCGATATCTCTCGATATATTCGATAACAAATCTATTCCTGATTTTCGTGTCTACAAATATAATACCTAGAGTGTATAAAAAAAATTTGGACCGATTCCAAGATGTGTCGGTCAGAAAGTGTTCGGAATGCAAAAGAACGTCTCATCTGCATAAAATAAGCTGTGACATGAAATTTAGTAGTAAGATTTTTAATTTTTAAAGTTCCAGATAGTATTTTTTAACAAAAAATTAACATTTTTTAAAGCTCTTTCAAATGGTTAAAAAAATTTTTTTATATTCCAGATAGTTTCAAAATTATAGAGTGTTGAAGTTAAAAGTATGCACCGCATAAAATAAGCTGTGAGCCACTGTATATTAGACCGTTCCACCTTACAAAAAAAAAAGTCCACCGTACACCAGTAAATCCGAAGCATTTTTGCAAGGTTATTTGGAAAAAAAAATTTTTTTTTTTTTGGCCGAAAATAGAGATCGCGCATTTGATTTTTTCATCATATCTTCGACATTTTTAGTCCAATTTTAAAGTATGATATATCAATGTTTTTGTCTTGAATAGACCAACTTTTTGATCCAATGATCCTTGCCATCAAGTACCTCGTTCTTGAACTTACCCCCCAGATCTCAGTTCCTACCATCTTACTGTACCACTCTAATGTCAGCAAATTAAAGCTTGTAAAATATCATTAAATTTTTCCAACTGAAGTATTTCGATTACTCCATTTAAACTATTTTTAAAAATGTTTTAAAGTTTTTTACCGAACTTAGGGTTCCCCTTATTAAGTTTTTCGTCATATATTCGGTATTTAGAGTCGGATCTTAAAACATGATGCTTTTGCCTCGAGGAGACCAATTTTCTTTTTGCTCCAAAGGTCCATTGACTTTAAGAACCCACCAGATCTACAACATGAATTAAAAAATTTAAAGTAAAATAAAATAAAGTGTATTGGAGCCGTTGCCCATCATCTCGAAGAAGCGCACCATACGGTACAATTTCATTCGCTCTTCTTATCATTTAAATAAAACATGAAGCTTTTATAGTGGGAAAACTTATGTATGTATGTTAAAAAACCTACTTTAATTTATTTATTAAGCTACTTTTCACATGCACATTTCTCTAGGCTGTACTACTGTCTCTATTTTCGGTCAAAAAAAAAAAAATTTTTTCGAAGTAACTTGCAAAAATGCTTCGGATTTGCTGGTGTACCGTGAACTTTTTTTTTGAGGTACGGTCTAATGTATATGTTTTTTATGATTTGGGGAAGGTTCGTACACTCTAAGAAATCGAAACATCGATGTGTGGAATCGCTATATTAATTATAGTAAAATCACATATTTTAAATGGTTTTAATACTATTAGTACGGGACGCAGCGTTGCATTTCAGGTGGCGATTTCCTCCCGCTTAATTTTGTGTTTAATTGATAGTTTTGATATGGCTGATAACACTGTGCGACAAATGGTAGGGGTCAGTGATCGGCGGGGGTTCTGACTAGCCGGAAAAGTTATATCGGTCAAAAAAAAGTTATACGTGTCCCGGCGTTTCGCTGGGTCACGTCTAGGAATCGAGATATATCGATTTGAAGTTTGTAAGTATCATATAGGGGAATTTTGTTTGACATAACTCGAGAACGACTAGTCCGATTTTGCCGCAAAAAACTTAGAAAAATTAAGAATTTGAATTGCTTCAATCTATTCATAAACTATTTCTATCCATAATCAACAGTTTGGAGTTATAAATAAATTTATGAAGAAAAAAAAATTATTTTTTGCCTAAAAAATTTAAATTTTTTTTTTTAAAAATCATGAAAAATCTAAAAAGGGGCAAAAGTGTTGTTATTTTTTCTTCATAAATTTATTTATAGCTGCAAAACTGTTGATTATGGAGAGAAACAATTTAGGAATAGATTAAAGCAATTGTAATTCTTAATTTTTCTAAGTTTGTTGCGGCAAAATCGGACTATTCGTTCTCGAGTTATGTCAAACAAACTTCAAATCGATATATCTCAATTCCTAGACGTAACCCAGCTAAACGCCGGGACACATATAACTTTTTTTTGACCGATATAACTTTTTCCGGTAGTCAGAACTCCCGCCGATTTTGGCTGTCGCACAGTGTAATCGAAACAAGCGTCAGTCGCCAGGCTAGTGGTGGAGCTGGTTGTGAGAAAACGCGCATCATGTAAAAAAAAGAATGTCCAAAACCCATTTCAATTCACTTGAAAATTTGCACAATTAATGTTAAGATGATCATAATATTAAAAATAATAGTCAGCTGCGTGTATAATGGGGGATTATACGTCAGCTACTTACATAAACGTGTACAAAAAAAAATTTTCTAAGGTCATTTCAAATTCAATGAAATTTATACATTTAGTTCATAATATAATTAGAATGATAAAAAACATAATCAGCTATTCTTATAATGGGGTAAGACCGTCAGCTGAGTGATCATTAGGGTGGTTCAGACACACATGGGAAAAATTAAAGTTGCTCCGATCTTCGATCCCCGGGGACTAAAAGTTTCGTATTGATGTCAATAAGAACCACGTAAAATTTGGTTCATTTCAGAAAACATTTGATGGACCCGCTACCGTTTTGAAAACTGGAAAATGGTCTTTAATCTATCGAAAATCATTAATATCTCCCCGAAGCTACCTCGTAGAGGGATCAAATGTATGACAAGGTGCTATTATTTTTTCTCCTCCAACATTTTTCCGAACATACTTACTCCCTATCACCACCCCTTAGGGGGTCTCCCCTGCGAAAATTGCATTCTTGTGAAATTATGAAATTGACTCCCCCCTCTTCTCAGACGCCTCTGGAGGGGTAAAATGTTAGACCATTTTCTATTGTTTTTACTCTCCCAAACTTTTTTTTCGGCACACCTACCCCCTATCTGCCACCCTTTTGGGGATCCCGCTACAAAAACACAAAAAATTTCGAAAAATAGCTTATAGCTCCCCCAGAGTGACCCGTAGAGGGTTTATATGTATAACCAGGTCCTATTATATTTTTTTTTCTAATATTTTTCCCGAAGATACCTACCCTCTATCTGCAACCCTTTTGGGAGTCCCCCTACAAAAACACAAAAAATTTCGAAAAATAGTTCATAGCTCCCCCGGAGTGACCCATAGAGGGTTTATATGTATCACCAGATCCTATTATATATTCTTTTCAAATATTTTTTCAGAAGATACCTATCCTCTATCTGTCACCCTTTTGAGGGTCCCCTTACCAAAAACAGAAAATTCAGAAAATTTCTTTATTTTTTCAAAGGTATCCCCCCAATGGGGTTGAGATAGGGGGTAAGTATGTTCGGAAAAAATGTAGGGGGACCCTGGTAATACATTTGACCCCTCTACGGGTCACTCCGAGAAAGCTATAAATTGTCTTTCGAAAATTTCCAAATTTTTTGGTGTTTTTTGCAGGGGGACCCCCAAAAGGGTGGCAGATAGGGGGTAGGTATCTTTGGGAAAAACCTTATAAAAAAATATAATAGGACCTGGTGATACATATGAACCCTCTACGGGTCACTCCGGGAAGCTATGAACTATTTTTCGAAATTTTTTGTGTTTTTGTAGGGGGACCCCCAAAAGGGTGGCAGATAGAGGGTAGGTATCTTCGGGAAAAATATTAGAAAAGAAAATATAATAGGACCTGGTGATACATATAAACCCTCTACGGGTCACTCTGGGGGAGCTATAAACTATTTTTCGAAATTTTTTGTGTTTTTGTAGGGGGATCCCCAAAAGGGTGGCAGATAGGGGGTAGGTGTGTCGAAAAAAAAGTTTGAGAGAGTAAAAACAATAGAAAATGGTCTAACATTATACACGCAGCTGACTATTATTTTTATTATTATGATAATCTTAACATTAATTGTGCAAATTTTCAAGTGAATTGAAATGGGTTTTGGACATTCTTTTTTTTTATGATGCGCATTTTCTCACAACCAGCTCCACCACTAGCCTGGCGACTGACGTTTGTTCCGATTATCAGCCATATCAAAACTATCAATTAAAAACAAAATTAAGCGGGAGGAAGTCGCCACCTGAAATGCAACGCTGCCTCCCGTACTATTACACGTGTTTAAATGCACATCTCATGTGTTTCGATAAAAAATCAAAGTATTTTACACAAAATGTGTGTTTGTACATACTTATGTATAACGTGTAGTTTACAGGATTGGGAGTGTAAATTCACACGCATAATTTTTATTTACATATTAAAAGGGAGAATTTTACACGGAAAAGTGTGTGTTACGAACATTGCTACGAACCTTGCCACGAACATTGTTACGAACAGTTACGACCTACTACAGCGATCTGGCTTAGTTGCAGAAAATTCTCATTTAGATCGCAATTGTCAATTGTTTAATTAAAAGTGAATAAATTATATAAAAAATGTATTCATATAGTATTTGTATTTCTAAGTTTAATTCTATAATTTTATACCATAAGCATTTGTATATTCATAAAAATAAAAAATATAGTCAATTTGAATGAGGGAAAATTGTTTGGGGAAGTTTGCGACATACAATTCATACGAAATCCTTGGTATCGCTTTCATCGTGATTTGTTAGCTAAAAAAAACTTAGAAAATAAAATCGTGAATTTTTCATGTAAAAAAATAAATTGTAAGTTTAAGTGTAAAGTTTTAAATAAATAATAAACGTTTAAAATAACAAGTTTTTAATTTTAATATGTAGAAATAAGTTATACGCATTTCCATTGCAGCTTTTCATATGTATTTATTACTGAGTTAGCTTCATAATGTGCCAATATTTTCTATGGGAATATAGCAACAGTATTGACAAATTGTGAAGATAATTAGCTTATAAGTACATATGTAAAAAGATGCAATGGAAATACACTATTTCAGCGTTTTTCACTTTATATGTGCTTTTAGACGGATCCCCAGTTAATTAACACAAAACGTGTATTTTTACACGCAATTTGTAATCAAAAACATCTTATATGTGTTTCTTTACACAATTTCATATGAGAATTTACGGTCAAAATGTGTAATTGACTTACACACTTTTTATAGTGAAAATAATTTTTACACATCGCATGGAAATCTGTTTCCTATATTTAATATAGTAATTTTTTCTGTGAGTATAGCATACTTTGGTTTGGATAATATGGGTGAACCCACGCCCCTCCACATAAAAGAAAAACAGAATTCATCATATATTATCAACTACTTGACACAGATAAATAGAACTTTTTTTATACCTCAGCAACTATGTGACGTAGATGGATAAAAAAGGTAAAGTAAAAGGTTCGTAGATTAGTTTGATTTGGAAAAATTGGGCAATGCCACGCCGTCCCAAGAAAAGAATTAAATTCATCATATCTCACCAATCATCATATATTATTTAATCCACCCAAAATAAAAACACATATTTTATTTCATTTCTTGAGGCGTAGCAACTCGTGTCGGGAATTGCTAGTAGAATATATTATACATATGTGGAGAAATACGTCAAATGTCCTAGCGCGGCGCGCGAGCACTAAATTCTGTTGTTTTCAACTGGTGGTACATAAATGTTCCTAAAAAAATTTTCCAGCAAATCATTTCGATGTATTCTTTCTTGCGAAATACCCTTTCTTGCTTGACTTTGTCAGCGAAAAAGCTATATGTGCTTACAATGTTTTTATATATTTCCTATGATAAAATGTTGAACGGTGAAAAAAAGTATGCAGAATGCAAGCACGACTTGCAGAAAGTAATTTGGAATATTGCTGTTGTTATTTGCTTTGCAAATAGTACCGTAGAGTTGCTTGGCAATGATAAAAAAATTGACATTTTCATTTTGGAGAAAAAAATCTCCTGACCTCAAATGTAGGTTAACAGGCATTAAACTCATGTCATATTTTTATCATATCAATATATATTAATACAAATCCACAAAAAAAATTTTAAGCGAAAAAAAAATTGGGGTTTTTGAGAAAATCAGCCTTGTTTTTTTTTTCATAAAAAGCGCTATAACTCCGCCAATTTTCAAAATTTCTGAAAGATTCTGACAGAGAATCAGAAGTCTTATTAGAATCAAAAGACAAAAAAAAGTTAATTATTTTGATTTGGATGAAAATGCAACTATTTTGAAACAATTTTCAACGATTTTTAAAGCTCTGCCACTAAAACTTTAAATGGGCATAACTTCGTAAAATATAATTTTCAATCAAATCGGGGAACGGTATATTTCCTTAATTACTTTGAAAAACAACATATTTAATCGGCAACCAATTCCGCAATTTGAAGTCACTCCGACTGCATGGTTTGAGATGGATTTGGTCTATATAAGATTTGTTTAAACTTCTTTAAGAAAAATATATATAAAAAGTAAAATTTTAATATTTTGCCTAAGTTTCTTGTATTTACAGTAGGTGGCCATATTATTAGGGACAGTACTCAAATTTTTGTATATTCGAGTTTAACCGAATTTTTTGAGCATGCAAATTAGTTTTCGTAAATTTTTTTACTTCCCTTTTGCAACTGGTACTATTTATTGTTGTTTTTTGATAAGCTGCAATGTATGAGCGTTATATACTAACTAGTCGCGGTTAAGTGAGCTTACTTGTCATTTGGTACAACTTGCTTGCTGTAGTGCAGTCGTTTAAAGTTTGAATATAAATCTTTTTTCGCAAGTTTTTCCTGTCCGCAATATTCAAAGCGTAAATATTGTTTCTTATTTAATTATTTTTACTAAGTTTCATGAATTAATTTATATTCGAAGAACGGTACTGAGGCATAACCTCAAAATTTCTTCGTTTTAGAATGGGCAAGTCTTCAGATACATTTCCAAAAGAATGTAGAGAAATACAGACGTTAATTTTCACTGTACACATTCTCAGATAGACATTGTAACGTTTGAAGGTGTTTCAAAGTCGGTTGTTAGCCGCATTAAAAAAAATAGATCAGAACGAGCAAACTGCGTAGGTAAATGTGGTAGAAAAAGAATCACCTCACCTCGTACCGACCATAAAAATAGGTACATTTGCCTCTTAAATCGTAAAAAAGTATTGCTCTTCTGACTACGAAGATAAACGACAGGGAATGCACGTCTCTAAACAGATTGTCTGGTGGCGTTTCGCAAAAGAGAACCTGTCCGCTGCTCGGCCTATCACAAAACTACGCCTGACTGAAGCCATGAAGAAGAAGCGACTGTTATGGCGCAAACAACACTTGAATATCGCTGTTGTGGATTGAAATCGAGTATATGCTACACTTTAAAATAGTATTGTTCACGAATAACATTTTTTTTTATCCTAATCGTGCTTTACAGACATGCTTTTCTGACTAGACAACATTCTAACTTTTGGTTGACAAAAGTAAGTTTGTCCGATGATACCCTGGTGAGCAGTTCCACCCCAACAGCTTTCTAGAGAGGGTTAAACACCCGACTAGCGTCATGGTGTGATCTGTGATCTCAGCCAAGGGTGTGGGTCGTCAACACATCATGGAAGGGACCATGAGGCAAGACCAGTACAAGCGAGTGCTCGAGACTCGCCTTCTGCCACAGCTCGAGGATTGGTTCCCTGGTGACCATCGTATTTTTTTATGCACGACTCGGTATCTAGCTAAAAAGCCAGAAGTGCTATTGCATTTCTAGCTGACAAAAACAAAGGCGTTTTGCCTTGGCGGCGAACTCACCTGACTTGAAACTAATTGAGAACATGTGGAAAAACTCCAAACGGGTGATCGCGGAAGTTGATTGAAACACTCACCAGAGAATGACATCACAACACCGAACTCCCACAACATCAAAAAAAATGTATACAGAGCATGCCCCGAGGCATACAAGCCGTAATTGTAGCTAAGAGTGGTGTCACCAAATATTAATGTTATTTGCATAAATTTTTCTAAGGATATGAATATTACCTTTACGAAAAAATAAATGAGTATACAATACGTATTATGTTGTTTTTATTACCTACAATAAATAGAATATTATAATAAAAAATAATACTTACTAAGCCTAACACCAATTATTTGCTCATTAAAATCATTTAAACTAGAAAAGACAATAATATGAGTACTGTTCCTAATAATTTGGCCACCTATTGTAAATGAACATCCTATGAATTCCCGTTAGGTCCCGCGTCCGGCCGCTTCTTTTGCTGTAGACCAATGTAAACCAAACCTACACAAAAGCATTTTACCAACGCAATGCATGCTATCAATGTGTGCGTGAACTACACCAGGAGAAATTAGTAAAGAACATAAAAAGATTTGATTTATTTTTTATTTCGCATTTCCCCTTGATATTGTTCAAAATCTCGATGAAATAAAATATAATGTCTCTAAGTATTGGATTTCCTAATTGTAGCTGTAATATGGTCGCACAGCAAACATTGTACATCTTTTTCTGCATTAAGCGAACAAAAAAATTTTAACTCCCAATCTAATTGAAACATTTTAAATAATTTATTTTTACCATGTAAACAACCAATAAAACAGCCGAGGGACGTGTTGTTGCTTGCATGAGTTCTCGTGGCATAATGAATCGTATTTCGCTATGACGCAATATGTATACATACACGCAGCCTCTGCTAGCGTTTTGACGTTGCTCGCGAGCAACGTTTTGGCTTACAACGCTGTAGGTACTGCAAGGCGGGCAGTATATTTACGTGTAAACTTTAAAACACGTAAACTTACACAAATGGCAACACTGTTCTTAATATTACTCGTCAATTCTCATCTCAATACAAGTCTCATGTACCTATTCACAATTATCAAGACTCGAGGTTCGTGTGTGTTGCCGTCTCTGTTACTATACCGTGAAAGATTGCTGACCCCGACACTGAAAAATTGTCAAATGCCACGCCAGCGTTTTTATAATCACTCTTTACTGAACCTTGCACTGTGGAGTGTTTCTTAAAATTACTTAAAGTCAATTGAAAGTTACTTAAATTCTAACTTTACTTCTAACGTAGACCTACTCCTAAACCTACTTAATATCAAAGTAAACTTAAAACTAGTAAAGGCAAAGCAGTGTTTTATTTGTGTCTTATATAAGGTGTAGTAAAAAGTAATCCATTATTTTTTCAATACATGGCTTTAGTACTCTGTATCTGGCTTAGTTTTTGTTCCATTGATTTACAATAGATGTCGTTGGAAAGATAACAGTTAGTACTAAAAAATCTTCTTTTACAGTTTTGCATTTGATTGATTTAGTTTCGTTTGCGCGCGTGTCAAAAATTTACCCTTGCAAAGAGAAAATATTGCTACATTTTACAGTTTTTCTTTGATAAAGGCGAAAATGCAAGTCAGGCGGCTGAAAATGTGAACAGTGTTTATGGTCCTGATACTGTAACAGCCAACCATGCGCAATTTTGGTTTCGTCGATTCCGTTCCGGTAATTTTGAAGTTAAAGATGAACAACGCTCCGGAAGGCCAATTGTCAAAAATGTTGATAAAATTATGGAAATCGTTGAAGTCGACCGTCATGTAAGCACTGTTTCGATTGCACAGGAGCTGAACATTCCACAAAAAACCGTTTGGAACCATTAGAATATGGCCGGATGCAAAAAAGCTCGATGTATGGGTGTCATACGAGTTAACATAGAAAAATCTAATGAAACGAATTTCTACCTGTGAATCGCCACTGAATCGCAACAAAATCGATCCATTTTTGAAGCGGATGATAAAAATGGATCACTTACGACAACATCAAGCGAAAACAGTCGTAGTCGAATGGCAATCAGCCGTCGCAAACGGTGTTCAAGCCAGGATTGACTGCCAGGAAGGTTTTGCTCTGTGTTTGGTAGGATTGGCGGGGAATCCTCTATTACGAGCTACTCCATTACGGCCAAACTCTTAATTCGATCATGTACTGTCAACAATTAGACCGTCTGAAGGAAGCAATCGCTCAGAAGCGGCCGGCTTTGGCCAGTAGAAGAGGAGTTATCTTTCATCAGGATAACTCCAGGCCACACATGTCGTTAGTTACTCCGGGAGTTCGGTTGGGAGGTTCTTATGCATCCATCATATAGTCCGGACTTAGCACCAAGTGATTACTACCTTTTCCTGTCCATGGCGAACGATTTTACTGGTGAAAAATTTGCTTCGTGAGAGGTTTGCGATAATCGGTTGCTACAGTTTTTTGATCATAAGGACCAGTGTTTTTATAAGACATGTATAATGAAATTACCTTCAAAATGGCAGAAAGTTATCGAACAAAATGGCGCATATTTGAAATAGATTGGATCATTCTATATATACTAAATAAACCCTTCAATTTCATACAAAATTAATGGATTTCTTTTTACTACACCCGGTGAATGCGGCAAAATAGTTTTTTAGTTTTGCTACACAGCAGCCACCGCTGGTTCGGCAACCATCATCATCAACACCATCTTCAGCACTTCAACACCACCATCAATATCGAACTCGTCATCACCATTGGTAGCAACATCAACATCACCGCTTCTCCACCACAGTCACCGCAGTCTTCAGCACAGCAGAAGGTCAACGCTGCAAATCTCCAATTCTGAAAAATTTTCCCCAAAAAAAAAGGGTTTAGTGTCCCGCCTAAACAGTTCTATTATTCTTACAGAATAATCAAAATGAGAATTATATGTCAATATCGAAACTGGATAATTTCGACTTATCGCTTCACTTCTTAAAGTCGTTATATATGTATATTTAAGTATTGTACATCTAAAGTAGGGTTGACCAATTGGCCTTCTGCGGTCGCGAGCAATGATACGTGCAATCATTCGTCGCGCCATGCAGTTGCTGATCTCTATGTGCTGGTTCGTTTGTCAAATAAATATGCAAGAATGTGCACTAAAGAATTGCGCAATGCCAGTTGAGAAAAATGCTGGTCAAAAACATTATTTATACGATAGGCAATTTTTTACGCATGTATTATTAACTTATAAAAAATTGAGAGACTAAAAAAATTGCTCTTGTGCGCATCATTAGCCGTGTTATTTTTGCTTTGGTTAAACCTAAAAGTGAATAAAACGCAGAAGTTTAACCTTTTTTAATTCTGGTACTGACCACTAGGAGGCATGACAGTGTTCTGTTTTAAAATCAGAGCCGTTCTGATGGCCGGTATGGTTGAACGGGGCCTAGCACGGTAAGGGCCCTCACGCATCAGTACATAATTTTTTTTTTAAATTGGTATCAATTGCTTTTGCACTGACCTATAGCGTCGTAAACGCTTATACCAACGTTTTTTCTTTCGTTTTCCGAGAATAAAAAAAAATCGACGATAGAAGATGAAGAACAAATCTATTTGACGTTATATTAAAATGGAAAAACGAAAGCAGAATCAATGCAGCGATTAATGACTGTTGTTTCGTCTTTGTTTTTGTTTTTATTATGTGACTTTATTTTGATAGTTGGACCCCACACCTACTGCATGCATAGGGCCTCGCGTAACTTACAACCGGTTCTGTAAATGCAAGCAATGCTGCCATACATAATTGATTATTTTAGGTCTGTGTCTAGAACTACTTGCTATGTGCGACATCTATTCTTCGAATTCAGCATAGACAAAAAAAGTTCAATCAATTGAACTAGAAATTGAGCTGGTTCGCGCACTACGGCTATTGTTGTACATATAAACCTCATATTCATGGAAAAATAGTTTTAATTGTCGGAAAAGTACTTTTTGTTTTTATTGATGAATTTTGAGCGTAAAAATTTGTTTGTGTAGCCATGCGATGCTTTCGCATTTTTTTTATGCAAACATTTATGTTTATTTAATTATATCAGTGATGCACGAATTTCTACTGGGTAATGTTTTGTTTTCCTTTGAATTTCTACACACATTTATACACATACTAGCTCGAAATTATTAGCCGTGTTTTATTCGTTTTGGTTAAACCAAAATTCCATACAACTGCGTGAATCAGCTCAATTTCTAGTTCAATTGATTGAACTTTTTTTGTCTATGCTATGCGGAATTCGAAGTATAGATGTCGCATATAGCAAGTAGTTCTAGATGCAAACCTAAAATATTGAAATATTTGTGGCAGCATTGCTTGAATTTTGCAGTCACGGTTTTAGGTCATGCGGGGCCTTATGCATGCGGTAAGTGCTGGGCCCAAATATTAAAATAAAGTCACATAATAAAAACAAAAACAAAGATGAAACAACAGTCATTAATCGCTGCTTTGATCTGCTTTCATTTTTCCTTTTTAATATAACGTCAAATAGATTTGTTCTTCATCTTCTATTGTTGATTTTTTTCTATTTTCGGAAAACGAAAGAAAAACGTTGGTATAAGAGTCTGCGACGCCATAGATTAGTACAAAAGCAATTGATATCAATTTCTTAAAAAAAAATATATTATGTAATGACGCGTGAGGCCCCTTACCGTGCTAGGCCCCAATCAACCATACGAGTTTGCCGGCCATTAGAACGGCTCTGATTTTAAAACAGAACACTGTCATGTCACCTAGTGGTCAGTACCTGAATCAAAAAAGGTTAAGCTTATGCGTTTTATTCACTTTTAGGTTTAACCAAAGCGAATAAAACACGGCTAATGTGATAGAACTCTACTCGCTGTAGACTTTTGGGCAACGAAGTTGTGCATCCCTAGTCTAAAGCATTTAAATTCGGAATCTTTTCAACCAATTTGTTAATTTATATTATGTATTTAACCAGTACATACTATGTACTATGTAGTGAACGGACGTATTTATCCCTCGTGTGATCTAAGATTGTTAATAAGCCACAGTAAAATTTGTAAAAATTGTCTCTCAAAATTTACTCTTAATCGCATTTGACAATCTTGAACGTAATCAAAATAAATAATCTGGCAATGGCCCGTGGGGCCAAGTCTTCATCTCGTCTCACGAGGAAGACGAGTGCAATAAAGAGAATAAAACATTCTCTTACAGTTAACTTCAATGTAACTACGTCATCAACAAGTAGAAACAGATTTAGTGATCTTGAAGATTATACTGATATGAAGTTAATTTCTGAGTCAAATGTAACCAAAAACGAACTGCAGCAAAAACCATCACCCATCGTATCAGATGCCTCTGTCCCCAGGGGCGTACGAAGGTCAATTTAAGCTGCAGGCAAAAACTAATTTGGCGCCCCCTACCCTATGTTGTAAGTTAATTAAAGAAATTGGCAAGTATCTAGAAAATGAGTACCCGTGTTGATAGATTAAAAAACAAATTATGTATTTCAAACCACTTAGAAAAATTTTACTTGAATAACACTAGTTTACGAAATAATTTTTTTATGTTCCTTTGATGAAAGGTTACTTTTCTTATATACTTT
Organism: Meiosimyza platycephala; assembly: GCA_963662105.1. NCBI lineage: Eukaryota > Metazoa > Arthropoda > Insecta > Diptera > Lauxaniidae > Meiosimyza > Meiosimyza platycephala. Next base: position 44,181,990 of record OY759210.1, on the reverse strand, counting down.
TTTCAGCTGAGTGCTATTGCATTTCTAGCTGACAAAACCAAAGGCGTTTTGCCTTTGCGGCGAACTCACCTGACTTGAAACTAATTGAGAACATGTGGAAAAACTCCAAACGGGTGATCGCGGAAGTTGATTGAAACACTCACCAGAGAATGACATCACAACACCGAACATCAAAAAAAATGTATACAGAGCATGCCCCGAGGCATACAAGCCGTAATTGTAGCTAAGAGTGGTGTCACCAAATATTAATGTTATTTGCATAAATTTTTCTAAGGATATGAATATTACCTTTACGAAAAAATAAATGAGTATACAATACGTATTATGTTGTTTTTATTACCTACAATAAATAGAATATTATAATAAAAAATAATACTTACTAAACCTAACACCAATTATTTGCTCATTAAAATCATTTAAACTAGAAAAGACAATAATATGAGTACTGTTCCTAATAATTTGGCCACCTATTGTAAATGAACATCCTATGAATTCCCGTTAGGTCCCGCGTCCGGCCGCTTCTTTTGCTGTAGACCAATGTAAACCAAACCTACACAAAAGCATTTTACCAACGCACCAGGAGAAATTAGTAAAGAACATAAAAAGATTTGATTTATTTTTATTTCGCACTTCCCCTTGATATTGTTCAAAATCTCGATGAAATAAAATATAATGTCTCTAAGTATTGGATTTCCTAATTGTAGCTGTAATATGGTCGCACAGCAAACATTGTACATCTTTTTCTGCATTAAGCGAACAAAAAAATTTTAACTCCCAATCTAATTGAAACATTTTAAATAATTTATTTTTACCATGTAAACACAAAAATAAAACAGCCGAGGGACGTGTTGTTGCTTGCATGAGTTCTCGTGGCATAATGAATCGTATTTCGCTATGACGCAATATGTATACATACACGCAGCCTCTGCTAGCGTTTTGACGTTGCTCGCGAGCAACGTTTTGGCTTACAACGCTGTAGGTACTGCAAGGCGGGCAGTATATTTACGTGTAAACTTTAAAACACGTAAACTTACACAAATGGCAACACTGTTCTTAATATTACTCGTCAATTCTCATCTCAATACAAGTCTCATGTACCTATTCACAATTATCAAGACTCGAGGTTCGTGTGTGTTGCCGTCTCTGTTACTATACCGTGAAAGATTGCTGACCCCGACACTGAAAAATTGTCAAATGCCACGCCAGCGTTTTTATAATCACTCTTTACTGAACCTTGCACTGTGGAGTGTTTCTTAAAATTACTTAAAGTCAATTGAAAGTTACTTAAATTCTAACTTTACTTCTAACGTAGACCTACTCCTAAACCTACTTAATATCAAAGTAAACTTAAAACTAGTAAAGGCAAAGCAGTGTTTTATTTGTGTCTTATATAAGGTGTAGTAAAAAGTAATCCATTATTTTTTCAATACATGGCTTTAGTACTCTGTATCTGGCTTAGTTTTTGTTCCATTGATTTACAATAGATGTCGTTGGAAAGATAACAGTTAGTACTAAAAAATCTTCTTTTACAGTTTTGCATTTGATTGATTTAGTTTCGTTTGCGCGCGTGTCAAAAATTTACCCTTGCAAAGAGAAAATATTGCTACATTTTACAGTTTTTCTTTGATAAAGGCGAAAATGCAAGTCAGGCGGCTGAAAATGTGAACAGTGTTTATGGTCCTGATACTGTAACAGCCAACCATGCGCAATTTTGGTTTCGTCGATTCCGTTCCGGTAATTTTGAAGTTAAAGATGAACAACGCTCCGGAAGGCCAATTGTCAAAAATGTTGATAAAATTATGGAAATCGTTGAAGTCGACCGTCATGTAAGCACTGTTTCGATTGCACAGGAGCTGAACATTCCACAAAAAACCGTTTGGAACCATTAGAATATGGCCGGATGCAAAAAAGCTCGATGTATGGGTGTCATACGAGTTAACATAGAAAAATCTAATGAAACGAATTTCTACCTGTGAATCGCCACTGAATCGCAACAAAATCGATCCATTTTTGAAGCGGATGATAAAAATGGATCACTTACGACAACATCAATCGAAAACAGTCGTAGTCGAATGGCAATCAGCCGTCGCAAATGGTGTTCAAGCCAGGATTGACTGCCAGGAAGGTTTGCTCTGTGTTTGGTAGGATTGGCGGGGAATCCTCTATTACGAGCTACTCCATTACGGCCAAACTCTTAATTCGATCATATACTGTCAACAATTAGACCGTCTGAAGGAAGCAATCGCTCAGAAGCGGCCGGCTTTGGCCAGTAGAAGAGGAGTTATCTTTCATCAGGATAACTCCAGGCCACACATGTCGTTAGTTACTCCGGGAGTTCGGTTGGGAGGTTCTTATGCATCCATCATATAGTCCGGACTTAGCACCAAGTGATTACTACCTTTTCCTGTCCATGGCGAACGATTTTACTGGTGAAAAATTTGCTTCGTGAGAGGTTTGCGATAATCGGTTGCTACAGTTTTTTGATCATAAGGACCAGTGTTTTTATAAGACATGTATAATGAAATTACCTTCAAAATGGCAGAAAGTTATCGAACAAAATGGCGCATATTTGAAATAGATTGGATCATTCTATATATACTAAATAAACCCTTCAATTTCATACAAAATTAATGGATTTCTTTTTACTACACCCGGTGAATGCGGCAAAATAGTTTTTTAGTTTTGCTACACAGCAGCCACCGCTGGTTCGGCAACCATCATCATCAACACCATCTTCAGCACTTCAACACCACCATCAATATCGAACTCGTCATCACCATTGGTAGCAACATCAACATCACCGCTTCTCCACCACAGTCACCGCAGTCTTCAGCACAGCAGAAGGTCAACGCTGCAAATCTCCAATTCTGAAAAATTTTCCCCAAAAAAAAAGCGTTTAGTGTCCCGCCTAAACAGTTCTATTATTCTTACAGAATAATCAAAATGAGAATTATATGTCAATATCGAAACTGGATAATTTCGACTTATCGCTTCACTTCTTAAAGTCGTTATATATGTATATTTAAGTATTGTACATCTAAAGTAGGGTTGACCAATTGGCCTTCTGCGGTCGCGAGCAATGAAACGTGCAATCATTCGTCGCGCCATGCAGTTGCTGATCTCTATGTGCTGGTTCGTTTGTCAAATAAATATGCAAGAATGTGCACTAAAGAATTGCGCAATGCCAATTGAGAAAAATGCTGGTCAAAAACATTATTTATACGATAGGCAATTTTTTACGCATGTATTATTAACTTATAAAAAATTGAGAGACTAAAAAAATTGCTCTTGTGCGCATCATTAGCCGTGTTATTTTTGCTTTGGTTAAACCTAAAAGTGAATAAAACGCAGAAGTTTAACCTTTTTTAATTCTGGTACTGACCACTAGGAGACATGACAGTGTTCTGTTTTAAAATCAGAGCCGTTCTGATGGCCGGTATGGTTGAACGGGGCCTAGCACGGTAAGGGCCCTCACGCATCAGTACATAATTTTTTTTTTTAAATTGGTATCAATTGCTTTTGCACTGACCTATAGCGTCGTAAACGCTTATACCAACGTTTTTTCTTTCGTTTTCCGAAAATAAAAAAAAATCGACGATAGAAGATGAAGAACAAATCTATTTGACGTTATATTAAAATGGAAAAACGAAAGCAGAATCAATGCAGCGATTAATGACTGTTGTTTCGTCTTTGTTTTTGTTTTTATTATGTGACTTTATTTTGATAGTTGGACCCCACACCTACTGCATGCATAGGGCCTCGCGTAACTTACAACCGGTTCTGTAAATGCAAGCAATGCTGCCATTCATAATTGATTATTTTAGGTCTGTGTCTAGAACTACTTGCTATGTGCGACATCTATTCTTCGAATTCAGCATAGACAAAAAAAGTTCAATCAATTGAACTAGAAATTGAGCTGGTTCGCGCACTACGGCTATTGTTGTACATATAAACCTCATATTCATGGAAAAATAGTTTTAATTGTCGGAAAAGTACTTTTTGTTTTTATTGATGAATTTTGAGCGTAAAAATTTGTTTGTGTAGCCATGCGATGCTTTCGCATTTTTTTTATGCAAACATTTATGTTTATTTAATTATATCAGTGATGCACGAATTTCTACTGGGTAATGTTTTGTTTTCCTTTGAATTTCTACACACATTTATACACATACTAGCTCGAAATTATTAGCCGTGTTTTATTCGTTTTGGTTAAACCAAAATTCCATACAACTGCGTGAATCAGCTCAATTTCTAGTTCAATTGATTGAACTTTTTTTGTCTATGCTATGCGGAATTCGAAGTATAGATGTCGCATATAGCAAGTAGTTCTAGATGCAAACCTAAAATATTGAAATATTTGTGGCAGCATTGCTTGAATTTTGCAGTCACGGTTTTAGGTCATGCGGGGCCTTATGCATGCGGTAAGTGCTGGGCCCAAATATTAAAATAAAGTCACATAATAAAAACAAAAACAAAGATGAAACAACAGTCATTAATCGCTGCTTTGATCTGCTTTCATTTTTCCTTTTTAATATAACGTCAAATAGATTTGTTCTTCATCTTCTATTGTTGATTTTTTTCTATTTTCGGAAAACGAAAGAAAAACGTTGGTATAAGAGTCTGCGACGCCATAGATTAGTACAAAAGCAATTGATATCAATTTCTTAAAAAAAAATATATTATGTAATGACGCGTGAGGCCCCTTACCGTGCTAGGCCCCAATCAACCATACGAGTTTGCCGGCCATTAGAACGGCTCTGATTTTAAAACAGAACACTGTCATGTCACCTAGTGGTCAGTACCTGAATCAAAAAAGGTTAAGCTTATGCGTTTTATTCACTTTTAGGTATAACCAAAGCGAATAAAACACGGCTAATGTGATAGAACTCTACTCGCTGTAGACTTTTGGGCAACGAAGTTGTGCATCCCTAGTCTAAAGCATTTAAATTCGGAATCTTTTCAACCAATTTGTTAATTTATATTATGTATTTAACCAGTACATACTATGTACTATGTAGTGAACGGACGTATTTATCCTTCGTGTGATCTAAGATTGTTAATAAGCCACAGTAAAATTTGTAAAAATTGTCTCTCAAAATTTACTCTTAATCGCATTTGACAATCTTGAACGTAATCAAAATAAATAATCTGGCAATGGCCCGTGGGGCCAAGTCTTCATCTCGTCTCACGAGGAAGACGAGTGCAATAAAGAGAATAAAACATTCTCTTACAGTTAACTTCAATGTAACTACGTCATCAACAAGTAGAAACAGATTTAGTGATCTTGAAGATTATACTGATATGAAGTTAATTTCTGAGTCAAATGTAACCAAAAACGAACTGCAGCAAAAACCATCACCCATCGTATCAGATGCCTCTGTCCCCAGGGGCGTACGAAGGTCAATTTAAGCTGCAGGCAAAAACTAATTTGGCGCCCCCTACCCTATGTTGTAAGTTAATTAAAGAAATTGGCAAGTATCTAGAAAATGAGTACCCGTGTTGATAGATTAAAAAACAAATTATGTATTTCAAACCACTTAGAAAAATTTTACTTGAATAACACTAGTTTACGAAATAATTTTTTTATGTTCCTTTGATGAAAGGTTACTTTTCTTATATACTTTTTTCAGCTGAGTTCGTAAATGAAAATAACAATTTTTTGAATGTTATAGTTTTCGAGATATTGTGGTTTTTTAATTTTTTCGACCTCTTTTTACTTTAAAACCCATATCTTAAGCAAGAAATGTCAAATTTTATCGTTCTTGTAGCTTAGTGGATTTATTGCAGTAGTTCCAGATGGCAGCATCGGCGATAGGACATTTAGTTCTTTTTGAATTTCTTGTCCATTGATAACACATTCCTCTCCATGTCACTATGGGCCCGGTGACTACTTTTGCTGGCCAAAACCTATTTTTTTCACACTTTGTTATTGCTTTGTTGTTGTTGTAATCTATTACAAAATACTTCAGAGCACACAAAAATGCACTTTGTTTTTGTAAATACTAACTTGCAGTTTAACAGCAAACCATGAAAGTTTAACTTTCTGAGTAAAATTGTGAATACAATTTTGTGCGTGTTTTTTTAAGTTTTTTAAAATATCATTTTTGCTTGAAAAAAAAAAATTGAAAAAAAATAAAACATGGAAAAGAATGGTGATGGTATTTACTTTAATATCTATATATGAAACTTTTCAAAAAAATATCTGGTGCAGTGAAAAAATCAGTTTTTTAATGCAACCAATAAAATAATTGTGATTTTTTAATTCTTAAGTTTGTGATGGCTTGCAAAACTTTGCCCAAGTTTGCCCAACCTAAAAAAGAAAAAAAAAAAAATTTGGGATGTGATAAGCCTGTTATCATGTTTTGTATTGCGATTTTTAAGAAAAACACTTTTTTCCAGGCAACTACTGCTTCAAAAATTCCGAGATTTTTTGATTTTAAAAATGTATTTTTTTTATCAAAAGGGTTGAATGGTTTAAGGTTTCCATCTAAATTTCATGATATATAGTTTAATTTGAAAGCAAAATGTATTATAAGTCTCGAAAGCTCCCTTACAGATAAAATCAAATTTTCAAATTTTAGCCGCCATACTGGATCCGCCATTTTGAATTTTTAATTTTTGGCATCAAATTCAAAATCAGCGACCTCAAAAGCCCCCTTTACGCAGCGTTTCATACAAATAAATTGACATTTTCAAATTTTGGCCGCCATACTGGATCCGCCATTTTAAAATTTTAATTTTTGACATCAAATTCGAAATCAGCGACTCCGAAAACCCCCTTATGGAGCCTTTCAGAGTTTTGGCCAGAAAAAGTTGTCAGCGGGCCCATAGTGCATGTGTGAGAATCTTCTGTAGATGTCGGCAGTTTTTTTGAAGTTGAACTTGACCACAAAGGGATAATGCTTGGATATAATATAAAAAGGTAAAATTATCACTATGACTTTTCATTTGCTGAAATCTGTTGTCAAGTGACAAGCTTTAAAAGATTTCTTCCCTGAAGTGCTTGGTTCATCTGACTGTTCGTAGTCAAATTGCGTTTGATTCTCCTTGGGTGCATATTCGTTTCTATCTTAAAATCAGAGTTCGCATCAATCTGTTCAGCAAGTCCATCAGTGATAATGCTATTCAAACCCTATTCTGATCTTCATCAGAAAGCATCTCACCCTCTCTATTAATTTCATAGCTGTTTCCAAACTAGTAGTTATTTTCTGAAGGTGCTTACTTACAAGGCTGATTTGAAACATAATTCAATGCCAAAAGTATACAATTGAGTGTGTTTCTTTGTAGGCTATCCGCATGTGGCGCACACAACAATATAAGCCACTGCTTGTGAAACTCATGGAGAGAAGTATCCATTAGAGGCGCCATTCTTCACTTCAAATACAAGTTAAGGCTTGGAAGGCGCTCTCGCTTCGTGCGTTCGTTTGGCTCAGTTTGGATTCCTCGTTTGGCGCTTTCGGCGCACTCTTTTGGCGCCCTCGTTGGTGCTCTTGGCGCCCTACGTTCGTTGGCGGAGCAGGCGGCCGCGCATAAACTGTGACGAAATTATAAACGATTTAAAAGGTTATAATTTGAATCCAACATCGGTAATTGAAATTAAAAGAATGTATAGGTCAGTTAACGACGCCGTTTACAAAATACAATTTGCTAGGAAAACATTTAATTCAACTTCATTAAATAGTATAAAAACAATAAACAGCGTAGTTATCTCTTGGAAAAAGTACACATAAAAAAAGCGACAAACCAACTCAATTCTGGAACTGTTTAATGTTTGGTAATGGTGAAGATCATGTGACCGACGTTCGACTTGCATGATCTGTACTTGTCCAACACCAAACAAGTGATTGTCCATTTAATAAAAATGAGAAAAAACCTGCAGCTTTCTCTTGCTATAACTGCAAGAAGAATGGAAGAGAACGGACTGATCACTCTGCTAATGATGTTTGTTGTCCATTTTGCGCAATTTATTTCGAACCGAGGGCAAGAGCGACAGCAAAAGTACCTAAGCGAGTCACTTCTAGTTACCGAAACTCCTACGTACATAATGAAGCTGATTACCCAAATATCGGCAGATAAAAAACAAACAATAGCTACAACAAAAACCTTAACAACAACAATAATGTTCACAGTTATGCAGAGCAACTAAAAATAAACAACCATGATCTTTTTAGTATGTACTAGACAAACTTTTTGATATTTTTATGCTAGCCTTAAATGACCTCCAAAATTGAACACCAAAAATACAACAAATAGAAGTTGTCATGTCAATGGTAAAGTAAAGTAAAGACTTTAAATAACTCATGCCTGCTTCATTGGAATGCAAATGGCATCTCAAATTTCACAAACATAAAAAAAACTAGAATTTTTACTAGAAAAAGAAAATATTAAAACATTTAAAGCCCTATGGCCATTATTAAATAGGCGTTCATCTCTCAACTATAAAAATAAAAACCTAATTTTTAAGTGTGGAATAAGACCTATTTTGACGTATGCATGTCCTATGTGGCTCAAAGCTGCTTACTGTCATCTCAAAAGAATGCTATTTATTCAAAATAAATGCTTAAAAATGATAAATAATAAGCATTGGAGATTCCCGACAAATGTTCTACATGAGGACACAGGTAACGAGCTGATTCATGACTTCGTCTTTCGACTAAGCAGCAAAAACTATACTAAAATTGCGAGTTCTTCTTATCCTCTGATAAGAGAATGTAGAGATTATTCTTAATTAAAATTATAGAACAAAGCAAATCACCAAATCGAAAAAATGTTTATAGTCGGCTATTGTTTACAATAATCTTCTATATATGTACAATTAAATTTTCTTGTAATATTTGACCTTTTCTTTTAATGTATATAAAGGTTTATTCCCTTTTTACCTTTAATTTTAAATTAATAATAATTATGTTAATTTCTTTTGATTCCAAGAATTAATTGTTGAAATATCTAATAGAAAAAAATTAATAATTTTGTATATAATCGCACAATATGTAAATTTGGCTGGATAAATAAATTGAATTGATATGTATTTAATTTATTCATAGTTAAATTTTAATTAAAAAAACTGTTTATAACCTTTACTTAGGGTTACCAGATGACATACTTTTGCTAGTTTGTTTTGCTAATTTGCTACTTTTCGGTGAAATGTGATACTTTTGAACTATTCAACAAACAGTTAGGATCTTTTATTTTTTTGCTTAAAAATTATATATTAATTGAAGAAGTGGAAAAAAGGCCAACACTTTATGATATAAGATTGAGCGAATACTCAAATATAAACACAAAAAAAATTATGGCTGGAAGCGACACAAAAAATGTTGGTAAATATATTTATTTATTTATTTTATTTATCAAAAAGTGTCGCTCGGATCTGGTTTCCAAGGTATGGCCATCAGAAGTTGCGGATATAGCTTTTGTACAAATCCTTATAAGTTGGGAACCCCTAAATGGAATATGTGGGCCTTAAGATAGATAATTTAATAGCCTACAATAACGGTAAGCAAAAGTTTTAAATTTATTCTGTAATCTTGGAGATATTATGATTTTTCTGAAACTTTGACCAATTTTTTGGAAAAAATCGTAAGTTTTTCCAAAAAATGTGATAATGACCTATAACTTTTTTAGCATGATAAGAAAGCTTAAATTATTCACTTTAAAATATATAGTATATAGTTTGTTGTAAATTTTTTGAGACTTACTCCCTTTGTGACCGAAAAACAAAAAAAATATTCAATGAATTCTTATGAAAACTATGATATGTTTTAATGGACAAAACAATGAAAAAAAAGTTATAGATCATTAACACATTAAATCGTAATATCTCAAAAATTATAAGTTAAATTTCAAAGTTTTGCTTACCGTTATTGTAGGCTATTAAATTATCTTTCTTAAGACACACATATTTTTGATATCCATTTAGGGGTTCCCAACTTATAAGGATTTTTACAATAGCTATATCCGCAACTTCCAATGGCTACATCTCCGAAACCAGATCAGAGCGACGATTGTGAGATCTTAAAAGCTGGGCAGCAGAAGGTGTAATGGCGTTTCACACGGTCAAGCACCACCATAGCTTCAAGTCTATGGACTGCACAGCAAGTTTATTACGTTCATTATTTTACGACTCTGAAATTGCACAAAAAATGTCATGCTATCGCACAAAAACTGAAGCTATCATAAGCGGCGTATTAGCTCCTTATACGATTAATATCGTTGTCGAAAACGTGAAAAACATTCCTTGTCTAAGCATAAGCACAGATAGTTCCAACCATAAAGATCAGACATTTTTCCCTTTTGTCGTTCAGTACTTTGATTATGAAAAAGGAGGGGTCCAAGTCAAAGTCATAGAATTAGTCGAAAAGACCAATGAACGAGCGCAAACACTTTCAACTTTAATTCAAAATATAGTTGAGAAATACGATTAGGAGAAAAATTTAACAGCCTTTTCAGTCGACAATTGTAATACCAACTTTGGAGGTGTAAATCGTGGTAGCGATGAAAACATTTTTGCATTATTAAAGAATCGTATAAGTCTAAACCTTATTGGCGTTGGTTGGTTGGTGTTGGTTGAATCTGTTGAAAATACAATAGTATATTCAAATGAAAAATTGGGGATACCCATCGACGAGTGTAAAATGTTTGATCAAATAATAAATTTTAACCTTTTTTTGAAATTTTTTAAGCAATCTTCAAATCAAAAAATTTGTGAGTTTTTCAAAGCAAATTCAAATATTGAGTCTTTTTCTGAAATTTCAAAAATTTGCACAATATTTGTTCTCAATTCCGACACATAATGCCAATTATGAGAGTGTATTTTCTCTCATAAATATTCAACGGAACGAAGAGCGCAATCGTCTTCTCGTAAAAATAGTGCGCAATATCATCATCGTTCAGTTTAATTGGAAAGATACCCAATGAGTTGAATTCCGAAAATTTATTTTGCTTCCGGAAAATATAGAGTTATTGAGAAGTGTTGGGAAATCGGTAAAGTACGTCTTATTGTAAAAACCCTGTAAAAAAAATATATATTATTTGTAAAAGACACTGTAAAAAAAACAATATTATTTGTAAAAAAACCTGTAAAAATATGTATGTTATTTGTAAAAGACCTACAGGGTTACAAAAATTAAAAATTTAAAAATTGAATTGAATTTAGATTGTGGAAAAATTTAGAGGAGGACATTTTTTTTTAGCCAACAAATTTTTTGATTTTTTGGAAAATAGGGAAGAAAAGTCGACATTTTTTTAGCAAAAATTTTTGATGTGCTATTTTTGGAAGCTGACCATCTGGTAACCCTACCTTTACTTCTTTTCCTGGGCATTCATTTAAACTCGGAGCTGAGCTTGAGCTATTGTATTGTAAGTGTATAAAATTAAAATTGTTTGGAGACTTGGGCGAGAAAATGTTTTCTCCCTTACATAACATAACATAACATAACATAACATAACATAACATAACATAACATAACATAACATAACATAACATAACATAACATAACATAACATAACATAACATAACATAACATAACATAACATAACATAACATAACATAACATAACATAACATAACATAACATAACATAACATAACATAACATAACATAACATAACATAACATAACATAACATAACATAACATAACATAACATAACATAACATAACATAACATAACATAACATAACATAACATAACATAACATAACATAACATAACATAACATAACATAACATAACATAACATAACATAACATAACATAACATAACATAACATAACATAACATAACATAACATAACATAACATAACATAACATAACATAACATAACATAACATAACATAACATAACATAACATAACATAACATAACATAACATAACATAACATAACATAACATAACATAACATAACATAACATAACATAACATAACATAACATAACATAACATAACATAACATAACATAACATAACATAACATAACATAACATAACATAACATAACATAACATAACATAACATAACATAACATAACATAACATAACATAACATAACATAACATAACATAACATAACATAACATAACATAACATAACATAACATAACATAACATAACATAACATAACATAACATAACATAACATAACATAACATAACATAACATAACATAACATAACATAACATAACATAACATAACATAACATAACATAACATAACATAACATAACATAACATAACATAACATAACATAACATAACATAACATAACATAACATAACATAACATAACATAACATAACATAACATAACATAACATAACATAACATAACATAACATAACATAACATAACATAACATAACATAACATAACATAACATAACATAACATAACATAACATAACATAACATAACATAACATAACATAACATAACATAACATAACATAACATAACATAACATAACATAACATAACATAACATAACATAACATAACATAACATAACATAACATAACATAACATAACATAACATAACATAACATAACATAACATAACATAACATAACATAACATAACATAACATAACATAACATAACATAACATAACATAACATAACATAACATAACATAACATAACATAACATAACATAACATAACATAACATAACATAACATAACATAACATAACATAACATAACATAACATAACATAACATAACATAACATAACATAACATAACATAACATAACATAACATAACATAACATAACATAACATAACATAACATAACATAACATAACATAACATAACATAACATAACATAACATAACATAACATAACATAACATAACATAACATAACATAACATAACATAACATAACATAACATAACATAACATAACATAACATAACATAACATAACATAACATAACATAACATAACATAACATAACATAACATAACATAACATAACATAACATAACATAACATAACATAACATAACATAACATAACATAACATAACATAACATAACATAACATAACATAACATAACATAACATAACATAACATAACATAACATAACATAACATAACATAACATAACATAACATAACATAACATAACATAACATAACATAACATAACATAACATAACATAACATAACATAACATAACATAACATAACATAACATAACATAACATAACATAACATAACATAACATAACATAACATAACATAACATTACATTACATTACATTACATTACATTACATTACATTACATTACATTACATTACATTACATTACATTACATTACATAACATAACATAGCATAACATTGATATAAATTTAGGGTGGTTCAGACACACATGGGAAAAATTAAAGTTGCTCCGATCTTCGATCCCCGGGGACTTAAAGTTTCGTATTGATGTCAATAAGAACCACGTAAAATTTGGTTCATTTCAGAAAACATTTGATGGACCCGCTACCGTTTTGAAAACTGGAAAATGGTCTTTAATCTATCGAAAATCATTAATATCTCCCCGAAGCTACCTCGTAGAGGGATCAAATGTATGACAAGGTGCTATTAACTTTTCTCCTCCAACATTTTTCCTAACATACTTACTCCCTATCACCACCCCTTAGGGGTCTCCCCTGCGAAAATTGCATTCTTGTGAAATTATGAAATTGACTCCCCCCTCTTCTCAGACGCCTCTGGAGGGGTAAAATGTTAGACCATTTTCTATTGTTTTTACTCTCCCAAACTTTTTTTTCGGCACACCTACCCCCTATCTGCCACCCTTTTCGGGATCCCGCTACAAAAACACAAAAAATTTCGAAAAATAGCTTATAGCTCCCCCAGAGTGACCCGTAGAGGGTTTATATGTATAACCAGGTCCTATTATATTTTTTTTTCTAATATTTTTCCCGAAGATACCTACCCTCTATCTGCAACCCTTTTGGGAGTCCCCCTACAAAAACACAAAAAATTTCGAAAAATAGTTCATAGCTCCCCCGGAGTGACCCATAGAGGGTTTATATGTATCACCAGATCCTATTATATATTCTTTTCAAATATTTTTTCAGAAGATACCTACCCTCTATCTGTCACCCTTTTGAGGGTCCCCTTACCAAAAACAGAAAATTCAGAAAATTTCTTTATTTTTTCAAAGGTATCCCCCCAATGGGGTTGAGATAGGGGGTAAGTATGTTCGGAAAAAATGTAGGGGGACCCTGGTAATACATTTGACCCCTCTACGGGTCACTCCGAGAAAGCTATAAATTGTCTTTCGAAAATTTCCAAATTTTTTGGTGTTTTTTGCAGGGGGACCCCCAAAAGGGTGGCAGATAGGGGGTAGGTATCTTTGGGAAAAACCTTATAAAAAAATATAATAGGACCTGGTGATACATATGAACCCTCTACGGGTCACTCCGGGAAGCTATGAACTATTTTTCGAAATTTTTTGTGTTTTTGTAGGGGGACCCCCAAAAGGGTGGCAGATAGAGGGTAGGTATCTTCGGGAAAAATATTAGAAAAGAAAATATAATAGGACCTGGTGATACATATAAACCCTCTACGGGTCACTCTGGGGGAGCTATAAACTATTTTTCGAAATTTTTTGTGTTTTTGTAGGGGGATCCCCAAAAGGGTGGCAGATAGGGGGTAGGTGTGTCGAAAAAAAAGTTTGAGAGAGTAAAAACAATAGAAAATGGTCTAACATTATACACGCAGCTGACTATTATTTTTATTATTATGATAATCTTAACATTAATTGTGCAAATTTTCAAGTGAATTGAAATGGGTTTTGGACATTCTTTTTTTTTATGATGCGCATTTTCTCACAACCAGCTCCACCACTAGCCTGGCGACTGACGTTTGTTCCGATTATCAGCCATATCAAAACTATCAATTAAAAACAAAATTAAGCGGGAGGAAGTCGCCACCTGAAATGCAACGCTGCCTCCCGTACTATTACACGTGTTTAAATGCACATCTCATGTGTTTCGATAAAAAATCAAAGTATTTTACACAAAATGTGTGTTTGTACATACTTATGTATAACGTGTAGTTTACAGGATTGGGAGTGTAAATTCACACGCATAATTTTTATTTACATATTAAAAGGGAGAATTTTACACGGAAAAGTGTGTGTTACGAACATTGCTACGAACCTTGCCACGAACATTGTTACGAACAGTTACGACCTACTACAGCGATCTGGCTTAGTTGCAGAAAATTCTCATTTAGATCGCAATTGTCAATTGTTTAATTAAAAGTGAATAAATTATATAAAAAATGTATTCATATAGTATTTGTATTTCTAAGTTTAATTCTATAATTTTATACCATAAGCATTTGTATATTCATAAAAATAAAAAATATAGTCAATTTGAATGAGGGAAAATTGTTTGGGGAAGTTTGCGACATACAATTCATACGAAATCCTTGGTATCGCTTTCATCGTGATTTGTTAGCTAAAAAAAACTTAGAAAATAAAATCGTGAATTTTTCATGTAAAAAAATAAATTGTAAGTTTAAGTGTAAAGTTTTAAATAAATAATAAACGTTTAAAATAACAAGTTTTTAATTTTAATATGTAGAAATAAGTTATACGCATTTCCATTGCAGCTTTTCATATGTATTTATTACTGAGTTAGCTTCATAATGTGCCAATATTTTCTATGGGAATATAGCAACAGTATTGACAAATTGTGAAGATAATTAGCTTATAAGTACATATGTAAAAAGATGCAATGGAAATACACTATTTCAGCGTTTTTCACTTTATATGTGCTTTTAGACGGATCCCCAGTTAATTAACACAAAACGTGTATTTTTACACGCAATTTGTAATCAAAAACATCTTATATGTGTTTCTTTACACAATTTCATATGAGAATTTACGGTCAAAATGTGTAATTGACTTACACACTTTTTATAGTGAAAATAATTTTTACACATCGCATGGAAATCTGTTTCCTATATTTAATATAGTAATTTTTTCTGTGAGTATAGCATACTTTGGTTTGGATAATATGGGTGAACCCACGCCCCTCCACATAAAAGAAAAACAGAATTCATCATATATTATCAACTACTTGACACAGATAAATAGAACTTTTTTTATACCTCAGCAACTATGTGACGTAGATGGATAAAAAAGGTAAAGTAAAAGGTTCGTAGATTAGTTTGATTTGGAAAAATTGGGCAATGCCACGCCGTCCCAAGAAAAGAATTAAATTCATCATATCTCACCAATCATCATATATTATTTAATCCACCCAAAATAAAAACACATATTTTATTTCATTTCTTGAGGCGTAGCAACTCGTGTCGGGAATTGCTAGTAGAATATATTATACATATGTGGAGAAATACGTCAAATGTCCTAGCGCGGCGCGCGAGCACTAAATTCTGTTGTTTTCAACTGGTGGTACATAAATGTTCCTAAAAAAATTTTCCAGCAAATCATTTCGATGTATTCTTTCTTGCGAAATACCCTTTCTTGCTTGACTTTGTCAGCGAAAAAGCTATATGTGCTTACAATGTTTTTATATATTTCCTATGATAAAATGTTGAACGGTGAAAAAAAGTATGCAGAATGCAAGCACGACTTGCAGAAAGTAATTTGGAATATTGCTGTTGTTATTTGCTTTGCAAATAGTACCGTAGAGTTGCTTGGCAATGATAAAAAAATTGACATTTTCATTTTGGAGAAAAAAATCTCCTGACCTCAAATGTAGGTTAACAGGCATTAAACTCATGTCATATTTTTATCATATCAATATATATTAATACAAATCCACAAAAAAAATTTTAAGCGAAAAAAAAATTGGGGTTTTTGAGAAAATCAGCCTTGTTTTTTTTTTCATAAAAAGCGCTATAACTCCGCCAATTTTCAAAATTTCTGAAAGATTCTGACAGAGAATCAGAAGTCTTATTAGAATCAAAAGACAAAAAAAAGTTAATTATTTTGATTTGGATGAAAATGCAACTATTTTGAAACAATTTTCAACGATTTTTAAAGCTCTGCCACTAAAACTTTAAATGGGCATAACTTCGTAAAATATAATTTTCAATCAAATCGGGGAACGGTATATTTCCTTAATTACTTTGAAAAACAACATATTTAATCGGCAACCAATTCCGCAATTTGAAGTCACTCCGACTGCATGGTTTGAGATGGATTTGGTCTATATAAGATTTGTTTAAACTTCTTTAAGAAAAATATATATAAAAAGTAAAATTTTAATATTTTGCCTAAGTTTCTTGTATTTACAGTAGGTGGCCATATTATTAGGGACAGTACTCAAATTTTTGTATATTCGAGTTTAACCGAATTTTTTGAGCATGCAAATTAGTTTTCGTAAATTTTTTTACTTCCCTTTTGCAACTGGTACTATTTATTGTTGTTTTTTGATAAGCTGCAATGTATGAGCGTTATATACTAACTAGTCGCGGTTAAGTGAGCTTACTTGTCATTTGGTACAACTTGCTTGCTGTAGTGCAGTCGTTTAAAGTTTGAATATAAATCTTTTTTCGCAAGTTTTTCCTGTCCGCAATATTCAAAGCGTAAATATTGTTTCTTATTTAATTATTTTTACTAAGTTTCATGAATTAATTTATATTCGAAGAACGGTACTGAGGCATAACCTCAAAATTTCTTCGTTTTAGAATGGGCAAGTCTTCAGATACATTTCCAAAAGAATGTAGAGAAATACAGACGTTAATTTTCACTGTACACATTCTCAGATAGACATTGTAACGTTTGAAGGTGTTTCAAAGTCGGTTGTTAGCCGCATTAAAAAAAATAGATCAGAACGAGCAAACTGCGTAGGTAAATGTGGTAGAAAAAGAATCACCTCACCTCGTACCGACCATAAAAATAGGTACATTTGCCTCTTAAATCGTAAAAAAGTATTGCTCTTCTGACTACGAAGATAAACGACAGGGAATGCACGTCTCTAAACAGATTGTCTGGTGGCGTTTCGCAAAAGAGAACCTGTCCGCTGCTCGGCCTATCACAAAACTACGCCTGACTGAAGCCATGAAGAAGAAGCGACTGTTATGGCGCAAACAACACTTGAATATCGCTGTTGTGGATTGAAATCGAGTATATGCTACACTTTAAAATAGTATTGTTCACGAATAACATTTTTTTTTATCCTAATCGTGCTTTACAGACATGCTTTTCTGACTAGACAACATTCTAACTTTTGGTTGACAAAAGTAAGTTTGTCCGATGATACCCTGGTGAGCAGTTCCACCCCAACAGCTTTCTAGAGAGGGTTAAACACCCGACTAGCGTCATGGTGTGATCTGTGATCTCAGCCAAGGGTGTGGGTCGTCAACACATCATGGAAGGGACCATGAGGCAAGACCAGTACAAGCGAGTGCTCGAGACTCGCCTTCTGCCACAGCTCGAGGATTGGTTCCCTGGTGACCATCGTATTTTTTTATGCACGACTCGGTATCTAGCTAAAAAGCCAGAAGTGCTATTGCATTTCTAGCTGACAAAAACAAAGGCGTTTTGCCTTGGCGGCGAACTCACCTGACTTGAAACTAATTGAGAACATGTGGAAAAACTCCAAACGGGTGATCGCGGAAGTTGATTGAAACACTCACCAGAGAATGACATCACAACACCGAACTCCCACAACATCAAAAAAAATGTATACAGAGCATGCCCCGAGGCATACAAGCCGTAATTGTAGCTAAGAGTGGTGTCACCAAATATTAATGTTATTTGCATAAATTTTTCTAAGGATATGAATATTACCTTTACGAAAAAATAAATGAGTATACAATACGTATTATGTTGTTTTTATTACCTACAATAAATAGAATATTATAATAAAAAATAATACTTACTAAGCCTAACACCAATTATTTGCTCATTAAAATCATTTAAACTAGAAAAGACAATAATATGAGTACTGTTCCTAATAATTTGGCCACCTATTGTAAATGAACATCCTATGAATTCCCGTTAGGTCCCGCGTCCGGCCGCTTCTTTTGCTGTAGACCAATGTAAACCAAACCTACACAAAAGCATTTTACCAACGCAATGCATGCTATCAATGTGTGCGTGAACTACACCAGGAGAAATTAGTAAAGAACATAAAAAGATTTGATTTATTTTTTATTTCGCATTTCCCCTTGATATTGTTCAAAATCTCGATGAAATAAAATATAATGTCTCTAAGTATTGGATTTCCTAATTGTAGCTGTAATATGGTCGCACAGCAAACATTGTACATCTTTTTCTGCATTAAGCGAACAAAAAAATTTTATCTCCCAATCTAATTGAAACATTTTAAATAATTTATTTTTACCATGTAAACACAAAAATAAAACAGCCGAGGGACGTGTTGTTGCTTGCATGAGTTCTCGTGGCATAATGAATCGTATTTCGCTATGACGCAATATGTATACATACACGCAGCCTCTGCTAGCGTTTTGACGTTGCTCGCGAGCAACGTTTTGGCTTACAACGCTGTAGGTACTGCAAGGCGGGCAGTATATTTACGTGTAAACTTTAAAACACGTAAACTTACACAAATGGCAACACTGTTCTTAATATTACTCGTCAATTCTCATCTCAATACAAGTCTCATGTACCTATTCACAATTATCAAGACTCGAGGTTCGTGTGTGTTGCCGTCTCTGTTACTATACCGTGAAAGATTGCTGACCCCGACACTGAAAAATTGTCAAATGCCACGCCAGCGTTTTTATAATCACTCTTTACTGAACCTTGCACTGTGGAGTGTTTCTTAAAATTACTTAAAGTCAATTGAAAGTTACTTAAATTCTAACTTTACTTCTAACGTAGACCTACTCCTAAACCTACTTAATATCAAAGTAAACTTAAAACTAGTAAAGGCAAAGCAGTGTTTTATTTGTGTGTTATATAAGGTGTAGTAAAAAGTAATCCATTATTTTTTCAATACATGGCTTTAGTACTCTGTATCTGGCTTAGTTTTTGTTCCATTGATTTACAATAGATGTCGTTGGAAAGATAACAGTTAGTACTAAAAAATCTTCTTTTACAGTTTTGCATTTGATTGATTTAGTTTCGTTTGCGCGCGTGTCAAAAATTTACCCTTGCAAAGAGAAAATATTGCTACATTTTACAGTTTTTCTTTGATAAAGGCGAAAATGCAAGTCAGGCGGCTGAAAATGTGAACAGTGTTTATGGTCCTGATACTGTAACAGCCAACCATGCGCAATTTTGGTTTCGTCGATTCCGTTCCGGTAATTTTGAAGTTAAAGATGAACAACGCTCCGGAAGGCCAATTGTCAAAAATGTTGATAAAATTATGGAAATCGTTGAAGTCGACCGTCATGTAAGCACTGTTTCGATTGCACAGGAGCTGAACATTCCACAAAAAACCGTTTGGAACCATTAGAATATGGCCGGATGCAAAAAAGCTCGATGTATGGGTGTCATACGAGTTAACATAGAAAAATCTAATGAAACGAATTTCTACCTGTGAATCGCCACTGAATCGCAACAAAATCGATCCATTTTTGAAGCGGATGATAAAAATGGATCACTTACGACAACATCAAGCGAAAACAGTCGTAGTCGAATGGCAATCAGCCGTCGCAAACGGTGTTCAAGCCAGGATTGACTGCCAGGAAGGTTTTGCTCTGTGTTTGGTAGGATTGGCGGGGAATCCTCTATTACGAGCTACTCCATTACGGCCAAACTCTTAATTCGATCATGTACTGTCAACAATTAGACCGTCTGAAGGAAGCAATCGCTCAGAAGCGGCCGGCTTTGGCCAGTAGAAGAGGAGTTATCTTTCATCAGGATAACTCCAGGCCACACATGTCGTTAGTTACTCCGGGATTTCGGTTGGGAGGTTCTTATGCATCCATCATATAGTCCGGACTTAGCACCAAGTGATTACTACCTTTTCCTGTCCATGGCGAACGATTTTACTGGTGAAAAATTTGCTTCGTGAGAGGTTTGCGATAATCGGTTGCTACAGTTTTTTGATCATAAGGACCAGTGTTTTTATAAGACATGTATAATGAAATTACCTTCAAAATGGCAGAAAGTTATCGAACAAAATGGCGCATATTTGAAATAGATTGGATCATTCTATATATACTAAATAAACCCTTCAATTTCATACAAAATTAATGGATTTCTTTTTACTACACCCGGTGAATGCGGCAAAATAGTTTTTTAGTTTTGCTACACAGCAGCCACCGCTGGTTCGGCAACCATCATCATCAACACCATCTTCAGCACTTCAACACCACCATCAATATCGAACTCGTCATCACCATTGGTAGCAACATCAACATCACCGCTTCTCCACCACAGTCACCGCAGTCTTCAGCACAGCAGAAGGTCAACGCTGCAAATCTCCAATTCTGAAAAATTTTCCCCAAAAAAAAAGCGTTTAGTGTCCCGCCTAAACAGTTCTATTATTCTTACAGAATAATCAAAATGAGAATTATATGTCAATATCGAAACTGGATAATTTCGACTTATCGCTTCACTTCTTAAAGTCGTTATATATGTATATTTAAGTATTGTACATCTAAAGTAGGGTTGACCAATTGGCCTTCTGCGGTCGCGAGCAATGAAACGTGCAATCATTCGTCGCGCCATGCAGTTGCTGATCTCTATGTGCTGGTTCGTTTGTCAAATAAATATGCAAGAATGTGCACTAAAGAATTGCGCAATGCCAGTTGAGAAAAATGCTGGTCAAAAACATTATTTATACGATAGGCAATTTTTTACGCATGTATTATTAACTTATAAAAAATTGAGAGACTAAAAAAATTGCTCTTGTGCGCATCATTAGCCGTGTTATTTTCGCTTTGGTTAAACCTAAAAGTGAATAAAACGCAGAAGTTTAACCTTTTTTAATTCTGGTACTGACCACTAGGAGGCATGACAGTGTTCTGTTTTAAAATCAGAGCCGTTCTGATGGCCGGTATGGTTAAACGGGGCCTAGCACGGTAAGGGCCCTCTCGCATCAGTACATAATTTTTTTTTTAAATTGGTATCAATTGCTTTTGCACTGACCTATAGCGTCGTAAACGCTTATACCAACGTTTTTTCTTTCGTTTTCCGAGAATAAAAAAAAATCGACGATAGAAGATGAAGAACAAATCTATTTGACGTTATATTAAAATGGAAAAACGAAAGCAGAATCAATGCAGCGATTAATGACTGTTGTTTCGTCTTTGTTTTTGTTTTTATTATGTGACTTTATTTTGATAGTTGGACCCCACACCTACTGCATGCATAGGGCCTCGCGTAACTTACAACCGGTTCTGTAAATGCAAGCAATGCTGCCATACATAATTGATTATTTTAGGTCTGTGTCTAGAACTACTTGCTATGTGCGACATCTATTCTTCGAATTCAGCATAGACAAAAAAAGTTCAATCAATTGAACTAGAAATTGAGCTGGTTCGCGCACTACGGCTATTGTTGTACATATAAAACTCATATTCATGGAAAAATGGTTTTAATTGTCGGAAAAGTACTTTTTGTTTTTATTGATGAATTTTGAGCGTAAAAATTTGTTTGTGTAGCCATGCGATGCTTTCGCATTTTTTTTATGCAAACATTTATGTTTATTTAATTATATCAGTGATGCACGAATTTCTACTGGGTAATGTTTTGTTTTCCTTTGAATTTCTACACACATTTATACACATACTAGCTCGAAATTATTAGCCGTGTTTTATTCGTTTTGGTTAAACCAAAATTCCATACAACTGCGTGAATCAGCTCAATTTCTAGTTCAATTGATTGAACTTTTTTTGTCTATGCTATGCGGAATTCGAAGTATAGATGTCGCATATAGCAAGTAGTTCTAGATGCAAACCTAAAATATTGAAATATTTGTGGCAGCATTGCTTGAATTTTGCAGTCACGGTTTTAGGTCATGCGGGGCCTTATGCATGCGGTAAGTGCTGGGCCCAAATATTAAAATAAAGTCACATAATAAAAACAAAAACAAAGATGAAACAACAGTCATTAATCGCTGCTTTGATCTGCTTTCATTTTTCCTTTTTAATATAACGTCAAATAGATTTGTTCTTCATCTTCTATTGTTGATTTTTTTCTATTTTCGGAAAACGAAAGAAAAACGTTGGTATAAGAGTCTGCGACGCCATAGATTAGTACAAAAGCAATTGATATCAATTTCTTAAAAAAAAATATATTATGTAATGACGCGTGAGGCCCCTTACCGTGCTAGGCCCCAATCAACCATACGAGTTTGCCGGCCATTAGAACGGCTCTGATTTTAAAACAGAACACTGTCATGTCACCTAGTGGTCAGTACCTGAATCAAAAAAGGTTAAGCTTATGCGTTTTATTCACTTTTAGGTTTAACCAAAGCGAATAAAACACGGCTAATGTGATAGAACTCTACTCGCTGTAGACTTTGGGCAACGAAGTTGTGCATCCCTAGTCTAAAGCATTTAAATTCGGAATCTTTTCAACCAATTTGTTAATTTATATTATGTATTTAACCAGTACATACTATGTACTATGTAGTGAACGGACGTATTTATCCCTCGTGTGATCTAAGATTGTTAATAAGCCACAGTAAAATTTGTAAAAATTGTCTCTCAAAATTTACTCTTAATCGCATTTGACAATCTTGAACGTAATCAAAATAAATAATCTGGCAATGGCCCGTGGGGCCAAGTCTTCATCTCGTCTCACGAGGAAGACGAGTGCAATAAAGAGAATAAAACATTCTCTTACAGTTAACTTCAATGTAACTACGTCATCAACAAGTAGAAACAGATTTAGTGATCTTGAAGATTATACTGATATGAAGTTAATTTCTGAGTCAAATGTAACCAAAAACGAACTGCAGCAAAAACCATCACCCATCGTATCAGATGCCTCTGTCCCCAGGGGCGTACGAAGGTCAATTTAAGCTGCAGGCAAAAACTAATTTGGCGCCCCCTACCCTATGTTGTAAGTTAATTAAAGAAATTGGCAAGTATCTAGAAAATGAGTACCCGTGTTGATAGATTAAAAAACAAATTATGTATTTCAAACCACTTAGAAAAATTTTACTTGAATAACACTAGTTTACGAAATAATTTTTTTATGTTCCTTTGATGAAAGGTTACTTTTCTTATATACTTTTTTCAGCTGAGTTCGTAAATGAAAATAACAATTTTTTGAATGTTATAGTTTTCGAGATATTGTGGTTTTTTAATTTTTTCGACCTCTTTTTACTTTAAAACCCATATCTTAAGCAAGAAATGTCAAATTTTATCGTTCTTGTAGCTTAGTGGATTTATTGCAGTAGTTCCAGATGGCAGCATCGGCGATAGGACATTTAGTTCTTTTTGAATTTCTTGTCCATTGATAACACATTCCTCTCCATGTCACTATGGGCCCGGTGACTACTTTTGCTGGCCAAAACCTATTTTTTTCACACTTTGTTATTGCTTTGTTGTTGTTGTAATCTATTACAAAATACTTCAGAGCACACAAAAATGCACTTTGTTTTTGTAAATGCTAACTTGCAGTTTAACAGCAAACCATGAAAGTTTAACTTTCTGAGTAAAATTGTGAATACAATTTTGTGCGTGTTTTTTTAAGTTTTTTAAAATATCATTTTTGCTTGAAAAAAAAAATTGAAAAAAAATAAAACATGGAAAAGAATGGTGATGGTATTTACTTTAATATCTATATATGAAACTTTTCAAAAAAATATCTGGTGCAGTGAAAAAATCAGTTTTTTAATGCAACCAATAAAATAATTGTGATTTTTTAATTCTTAAGTTTGTGATGGCTTGCAAAACTTTGCCCAAGTTTGCCCAACCTAAAAAAGAAAAAAAAAAAAATTTGGGATGTGATAAGCCTGTTATCATGTTTTGTATTGCGATTTTTAAGAAAAACACTTTTTTCCAGGCAACTACTGCTTCAAAAATTCCGAGATTTTTTGATTTTAAAAATGTATTTTTTTTATCAAAAGGGTTGAATGGTTTAAGGTTTCCATCTAAATTTCATGATATATAGTTTAATTTGAAAGCAAAATGTATTATAAGTCTCGAAAGCTCCCTTACAGATAAAATCAAATTTTCAAATTTTAGCCGCCATACTGGATCCGCCATTTTGAATTTTTAATTTTTGGCATCAAATTCAAAATCAGCGACCTCAAAAGCCCCCTTTACGCAGCGTTTCATACAAATAAATTGACATTTTCAAATTTTGGCCGCCATACTGGATCCGCCATTTTAAAATTTTAATTTTTGACATCAAATTCGAAATCAGCGACTCCGAAAACCCCCTTATGGAGCCTTTCAGAGTTTTGGCCAGAAAAAGTTGTCAGCGGGCCCATAGTGCATGTGTGAGAATCTTCTGTAGATGTCGGCAGTTTTTTTGAAGTTGAACTTGACCACAAAGGGATAATGCTTGGATATAATATAAAAAGGTAAAATTATCACTATGACTTTTCATTTGCTGAAATCTGTTGTCAAGTGACAAGCTTTAAAAGATTTCTTCCCTGAAGTGCTTGGTTCATCTGACTGTTCGTAGTCAAATTGCGTTTGATTCTCCTTGGGTGCATATTCGTTTCTATCTTAAAATCAGAGTTCGCATCAATCTGTTCAGCAAGTCCATCAGTGATAATGCTATTCAAACCCTATTCTGATCTTCATCAGAAAGCATCTCACCCTCTCTATTAATTTCATAGCTGTTTCCAAACTAGTAGTTATTTTCTGAAGGTGCTTACTTACAAGGCTGATTTGAAACATAATTCAATGCCAAAAGTATACAATTGAGTGTGTTTCTTTGTAGGCTATCCGCATGTGGCGCACACAACAATATAAGCCACTGCTTGTGAAACTCATGGAGAGAAGTATCCATTAGAGGCGCCATTCTTCACTTCAAATACAAGTTAAGGCTTGGAAGGCGCTCTCGCTTCGTGCGTTCGTTTGGCTCAGTTTGGATTCCTCGTTTGG
Source organism: Meiosimyza platycephala (assembly GCA_963662105.1). NCBI lineage: Eukaryota > Metazoa > Arthropoda > Insecta > Diptera > Lauxaniidae > Meiosimyza > Meiosimyza platycephala. The sequence continues at coordinate 44,156,055 of OY759210.1, read as the reverse complement.
CGCTTTCGGCGCACTCTTTTGGCGCCCTCGTTGGTGCTCTTGGCGCCCTACGTTCGTTGGCGGAGCAGGCGGCCGCGCATAAACTGTGACGAAATTATAAACGATTTAAAAGGTTATAATTTGAATCCAACATCGGTAATTGAAATTAAAAGAAGGTATAGGTCAGTTAACGACGCCGTTTACAAAATACAATTTGCTAGGAAAACATTTAATTCAACTTCATTAAATAGTATAAAAACAATAAACAGCGTAGTTATCTCTTGGAAAAAGTACACATAAAAAAAGCGACAAACCAACTCAATTCTGGAACTGTTTAATGTTTGGTAATGGTGAAGATCATGTGACCGACGTTCGACTTGCATGATCTGTACTTGTCCAACACCAAACAAGTGATTGTCCATTTAATAAAAATGAGAAAAAACCTGCAGCTTTCTCTTGCTATAACTGCAAGAAGAATGGAAGAGAACGGACTGATCACTCTGCTAATGATGTTTGTTGTCCATTTTGCGCAATTTATTTCGAACCGAGGGCAAGAGCGACAGCAAAAGTACCTAAGCGAGTCACTTCTAGTTACCGAAACTCCTACGTACATAATGAAGCTGATTACCCAAATATCGGCAGATAAAAAACAAACAATAGCTACAACAAAAACCTTAACAACAACAATAATGTTCACAGTTATGCAGAGCAACTAAAAATAAACAACCATGATCTTTTTAGTATGTACTAGACAAACTTTTTGATATTTTTATGCTAGCCTTAAATGACCTCCAAAATTGAACACCAAAAATACAACAAATAGAAGTTGTCATGTCAATGGTAAAGTAAAGTAAAGACTTTAAATAACTCATGCCTGCTTCATTGGAATGCAAATGGCATCTCAAATTTCACAAACATAAAAAAAACTAGAATTTTTACTAGAAAAAGAAAATATTAAAACATTTAAAGCCCTATGGCCATTATTAAATAGGCGTTCATCTCTCAACTATAAAAATAAAAACCTAATTTTTAAGTGTGGAATAAGACCTATTTTGACGTATGCATGTCCTATGTGGCTCAAAGCTGCTTACTGTCATCTCAAAAGAATGCTATTTATTCAAAATAAATGCTTAAAAATGATAAATAATAAGCATTGGAGATTCCCGACAAATGTTCTACATGAGGACACAGGTTACGAACTGATTCATGACTTCGTCTTTCGACTAAGCAGCAAAAACTATACTAAAATTGCGAGTTCTTCTTATCCTCTGATAAGAGAATGTAGAGATTATTCTTAATTAAAATTATAGAACAAAGCAAATCACCAAATCGAAAAAATGTTTATAGTCGGCTATTGTTTACAATAATCTTCTATATATGTACAATTAAATTTTCTTGTAATATTTGACCTTTTCTTTTAATGTATATAAAGGTTTATTCCCTTTTTACCTTTAATTTTAAATTAATAATAATTATGTTAATTTCTTTTGATTCCAAGAATTAATTGTTGAAATATCTAATAGAAAAAAATTAATAATTTTGTATATAATCGCACAATATGTAAATTTGGCTGGATAAATAAATTGAATTGAATTGTTATGTATTTAATTTATTCATAGTTAAATTTTAATTAAAAAAACTGTTTATAACCTTTACTTAGGGTTACCAGATGACATACTTTTGCTAGTTTGTTTTGCTAATTTGCTACTTTTCGGTGAAATGTGATACTTTTGAACTATTCAACAAACAGTTAGGATCTTTTATTTTTTTGCTTAAAAATTATATATTAATTGAAGAAGTGGAAAAAAGGCCAACACTTTATGATATAAGATTGAGCGAATACTCAAATATAAACACAAAAAAAATTATGGCTGGAAGCGACACAAAAAATGTTGGTAAATATATTTATTTATTTATTTTATTTATCAAAAAGTGTCGCTCGGATCTGGTTTCCAAGGTATGGCCATCAGAAGTTGCGGATATAGCTTTTGTACAAATCCTTATAAGTTGGGAACCCCTAAATGGAATATGTGGGCCTTAAGATAGATAATTTAATAGCCTACAATAACGGTAAGCAAAAGTTTTAAATTTATTCTGTAATCTTGGAGATATTATGATTTTTCTGAAACTTTGACCAATTTTTTGGAAAAAATCGTAAGTTTTTCCAAAAAATGTGATAATGACCTATAACTTTTTTAGCATGATAAGAAAGCTTAAATTATTCACTTTAAAATATATAGTATATAGTTTGTTGTAAATTTTTTGAGATTTACTCCCTTTGTGACCGAAAAACAAAAAAAATATTCAATGAATTCTTATGAAAACTATGATATGTTTTAATGGACAAAACAATGAAAAAAAAGTTATAGATCATTAACACATTAAATCGTAATATCTCAAAAATTATAAGTTAAATTTCAAAGTTTTGCTTACCGTTATTGTAGGCTATTAAATTATCTTTCTTAAGACACACATATTTTTGATATCCATTTAGGGGTTCCCAACTTATAAGGATTTTTACAATAGCTATATCCGCAACTTCCAATGGCTACATCTCCGAAACCAGATCAGAGCGACGATTGTGAAACCAGATCAGAGCGACGATTGTGAGATCTTAAAAGCTGGGCAGCAGAAGGTGTAATGGCGTTTCACACGGTCAAGCACCACCATAGCTTCAAGTCTATGGACTGCACAGCAAGTTTATTACGTTCATTATTTTACGACTCTGAAATTGCACAAAAAATGTCATGCTATCGCACAAAAACTGAAGCTATCATAAGCGGCGTATTAGCTCCTTATACGATTAATATCGTTGTCGAAAACGTGAAAAACATTCCTTGTCTAAGCATAAGCACAGATAGTTCCAACCATAAAGATCAGACATTTTTCCCTTTTGTCGTTCAGTACTTTGATTATGAAAAAGGAGGGGTCCAAGTCAAAGTCATAGAATTAGTCGAAAAGACCAATGAACGAGCGCAAACACTTTCAACTTTAATTCAAAATATAGTTGAGAAATACGATTAGGAGAAAAATTTAACAGCCTTTTCAGTCGACAATTGTAATACCAACTTTGGAGGTGTAAATCGTGGTAGCGATGAAAACATTTTTGCATTATTAAAGAATCGTATAAGTCTAAACCTTATTGGCGTTGGTTGGTTGGTGTTGGTTGAATCTGTTGAAAATACAATAGTATATTCAAATGAAAAATTGGGGATACCCATCGACGAGTGTAAAATGTTTGATCAAATAATAAATTTTAACCTTTTTTTGAAATTTTTTAAGCAATCTTCAAATCAAAAAATTTGTGAGTTTTTCAAAGCAAATTCAAATATTGAGTCTTTTTCTGAAATTTCAAAAATTTGCACAATATTTGTTCTCAATTCCGACACATAATGCCAATTATGAGAGTGTATTTTCTCTCATAAATATTCAACGGAACGAAGAGCGCAATCGTCTTCTCGTTAAAATAGTGCGCAATATCATCATCGTTCAGTTTAATTGGAAAGATACCCAATGAGTTGAATTCCGAAAATTTATTTTGCTTCCGGAAAATATAGAGTTATTGAGAAGTGTTGGGAAATCGGTAAAGTACGTCTTATTGTAAAAACCCTGTAAAAAAAATATATATTATTTGTAAAAGACACTGTAAAAAAAACAATATTATTTGTAAAAAAACCTGTAAAAATATGTATGTTATTTGTAAAAGACCTACAGGGTTACAAAAATTAAAAATTTAAAAATTGAATTGAATTTAGATTGTGGAAAAATTTAGAGGAGGACATTTTTTTTTAGCCAACAAATTTTTTGATTTTTTGGAAAATAGGGAAGAAAAGTCGACATTTTTTTAGCAAAAATTTTTGATGTGCTATTTTTGGAAGCTGACCATCTGGTAACCCTACCTTTACTTCTTTTCCTGGGCATTCATTTAAACTCGGAGCTGAGCTTGAGCTATTGTATTGTAAGTGTATAAAATTAAAATTGTTTGGAGACTTGGGCGAGAAAATGTTTTCTCCCTTACATAACATAACATAACATAACATAACATAACATAACATAACATAACATAACATAACATAACATAACATAACATAACATAACATAACATAACATAACATAACATAACATAACATAACATAACATAACATAACATAACATAACATAACATAACATAACATAACATAACATAACATAACATAACATAACATAACATAACATAACATAACATAACATAACATAACATAACATAACATAACATAACATAACATAACATAACATAACATAACATAACATAACATAACATAACATAACATAACATAACATAACATAACATAACATAACATAACATAACATAACATAACATAACATAACATAACATAACATAACATAACATAACATAACATAACATAACATAACATAACATAACATAACATAACATAACATAACATAACATAACATAACATAACATAACATAACATAACATAACATAACATAACATAACATAACATAACATAACATAACATAACATAACATAACATAACATAACATAACATAACATAACATAACATAACATAACATAACATAACATAACATAACATAACATAACATAACATAACATAACATAACATAACATAACATAACATAACATAACATAACATAACATAACATAACATAACATAACATAACATAACATAACATAACATAACATAACATAACATAACATAACATAACATAACATAACATAACATAACATAACATAACATAACATAACATAACATAACATAACATAACATAACATAACATAACATAACATAACATAACATAACATAACATAACATAACATAACATAACATAACATAACATAACATAACATAACATAACATAACATAACATAACATAACATAACATAACATAACATAACATAACATAACATAACATAACATAACATAACATAACATAACATAACATAACATAACATAACATAACATAACATAACATAACATAACATAACATAACATAACATAACATAACATAACATAACATAACATAACATAACATAACATAACATAACATAACATAACATAACATAACATAACATAACATAACATAACATAACATAACATAACATAACATAACATAACATAACATAACATAACATAACATAACATAACATAACATAACATAACATAACATAACATAACATAACATAACATAACATAACATAACATAACATAACATAACATAACATAACATAACATAACATAACATAACATAACATAACATAACATAACATAACATAACATAACATAACATAACATAACATAACATAACATAACATAACATAACATAACATAACATAACATAACATAACATAACATAACATAACATAACATAACATAACATAACATAACATAACATAACATAACATAACATAACATAACATAACATAACATAACATAACATAACATAACATAACATAACATAACATAACATAACATAACATAACATAACATAACATAACATAACATAACATAACATAACATAACATAACATAACATAACATAACATAACATAACATAACATAACATAACATAACATAACATAACATAACATAACATAACATAACATAACATAACATAACATAACATAACATAACATAACATAACATAACATAACATAACATAACATAACATAACATAACATAACATAACATAACATAACATAACATAACATAACATAACATAACATAACATAACATAACATAACATAACATAACATAACATAACATAACATAACATAACATAACATAACATAACATAACATAACATAACATAACATAACATAACATAACATAACATAACATAACATAACATAACATAACATAACATAACATAACATAACATAACATAACATAACATAACATAACATAACATAACATAACATAACATAACACAACAAATTTTTTGATACTGCTTCATTCGAAGATAACATAGTTTATGAATACTGTCCAATGAACTTTCAAGTCAACATGATTTTTTTTAAAAGCATTTATTATTGATATCGTAGTGTTACAAAGTTCCACTAGCTCTTGTAGCATACAAACTACCAGGTTCACACCCTTGCTGTATGCATTATTTTTATGTTGATGCACTACTTTTAAAGCGTATCACAAAGGAAGACGAGTCTGTTGATTGTGGCATTGTTTTATTAAAAATGTAAAAACATCTCTATTATTCAAATCGTTTTCAGGGGCATTTCTGCAATAATTAATCAAATTTTGTTTGTGTTTTCGTATTTGCATCTATCTAGCGAGCATAGTTCTGTGCTAAAAATAAAGAGTAACTCATGATGTATAAACATTTAAAATAATAGTACTTAAATAAATAGCTCTCCATTTAAAATACATACAATACAATTCGGTGATGCAGGCCCAGACATTTATTTCAATGCATAAAGTAAAAATTCGGTTATTTAGATCAAAGAGCTGTAAATAAATGATTGCAATGAATTTTTGTATCTAATGGATTTTAAAAAGCTTTTGAAACTAAAAATATTTTTTTTTAATTTGTTACAAGTTTTCTTGCAATTTAACACATAAGTCCATAAAACGTGACATGCATGTTATATGTTCTTACAAAATACTCAAAAATATTATCAACTTATAGGAAATACTGGCTTAGCTTTTTTAATTTTTTGAAGGTTTGATAACATCATGAACGCTCTATAAAACAAACTATGTATGTATGTACATATGTATGTAAGTATTATAATGATAAGGGCTGCAAGTTTATATATCAATTTTAACACGTGCTGCAATACAATTTAATATATGAAGAACGAGACACACCTAGGAAAGACCTAAACAATATTTTTTGAAATATGTATAGTAAGCGTTACGATAACCCATCGCAAACCTATCGCATTTGAAAGCGAAATAAGGTCAATTGACGTTATTTCCGCTGACCATATTACCTGTCACCGAAACACATGCAGGAACTGATCATTGTATTTGCCGGAGGCGACGCATGTACACCACATTTAAGCTCTATATAAAGATTCATAAGCCCAAATATTCGCTTTGAATTAAGTCTTGCAATAGAATCAGAAAAAGAAACACATGTATGTTCTAGAATTCGGAATCACTCGAAATCCAATAATTTACTTATTTTCGAGTATATCTTGAATAAAAAATAATTAAAAAAAAGGAACTTCTAGGGTAGCAACCAGAGTTGCAAAGTCTTCATTTTACAAAATTTGATTAAGAAAATAGAATGTATGACTGGAACTTGTAACATACCGAACCACCATACACGCGTACCCTGTCATATGAAAGTATCGAAAAACTTGCTGAGACAGGTGATGCCGTCCAAGGCAGCTATCGTAATTTTCGCAATCGATCTTGATACGGAGATCTGCACAAGCCGAGTTTGAAATAATAAATAATTCAAATACCTTGTCGTATTCAGGACACCGAAAGACATGTAAAACTCGTCACCAGAGCTTGAAATAAACTTTTAAAAAAGTTTTTTTTAAGTAAAAGTTTATTTTTAACTTTTGTTTTATGGAAATAAAAGTAAAAGTTTCCTTAAAACTTTTTCATTAGAAAATAAAAGTTTTTTTTAACTTACTTATTATTTCAAAAATACAAAAAAAACTTTTAAAAAAAACTTTTATTAAAGTTGATTTTAGCGACTGATTATTTTATAATTAAACATTATTTTAATCGAACTTACAGTCATTAAGCAAAGACCAATATTGTAAATTTTTACTTATTGATTAATGCTATTTTTCAACAAACATGACAAAGATAACAAATGGAACAATTTTAACCTGGTAATTGGTGACATGTTTCGGCTATTACCAATAGCCTCATCAGACCAGTTTAGTTAATTCTGTACATGGACTCGAACCCCTGACCATTCATGCATTGCAATTGCATATTTGCGACGACCGCTCTAACACTTGAGCTACTGAGGGACTTGTCATGAGGTGTACAGAGTGCGCATATTCCATTTGTCATCTTTTGTCACTTTATCGCTTGCTGCCATAGCCGTTAGACCGTCGGCCTAAAGTCATGCTATGATTTATTTTTCGAAATTGTGGTATTGCCAGCCACGTATTTTTTTGAAATTCGGAATATGCGCACTCTGTACACCTCATGACAAGTCCCTCAGTAGCTCAAGTGTTAGAGCGGCCGTCGCAAATATGCAATTGCAATGCATGAATGGTCAGGGGTTCGAGTCCATGTACAGAATTAACCAAACTGGTCTAATGAGGCTATTGGTAATAGCCGAAACATGTCACCAATTACCAGGTTAAGATTGTTCCATTTGTTATCTTTGTCATGTTTGGTGAAAAATAACATTAATCAATAAGTAAAAATTTACAATATTGGTCTTTGCTTAATGACTGTAAGTTCGATTAAAATAATGTTTAATTATAAAAACTTTTATTAATAACAGTTTTTAAAAACTTAAAAAAAAAACTTTTATTGATAAAAGTTTTATTTTATAAGTTTTTTTTTAACTTTCATTTTTAAAAGTCACTTGTAAAAAGTTTTTTTTGCTTGGAAAACGAGGAAAATAATATCTTGAATTGGTAAGCAAAAAATTTCAAAGGAGAAAACTTAGGATTATTCATAATAACATCCAAAGGAAAATGCTTAACAAGTTTCTAAAGAAAAAAAAATTATGATAATTACACACTTATATTTTTAAAAAAATTTGATTCCACGCATTGATGGGAAAAGACCGAAAATGGATTTTGGGAGTGTTAGGGGAGGTCCCCGACCCTCCTAAAAGGCTGTTTTGGACCGATTTTTCGAAAAAAATTTTGTTGCAGGAATCGATGGAAAAAGGCTGAAAATGGATTTTGAAAGTGACAAGGATGGTGCCCGACCCTAGTAAAAGGGTGTTTTGGACCCATTTCTCGAAAAAAATTTGATTGCACGATTCGATGGGAAAAGCTGAAAATGGATTTTGAAAGTGATAGGGGTGGTTCCCGACCCACCTAAAAGGGTTCTTTGGAGCCATTTTTCGAAAAAAATTTTGTTGCACGAATCGATGGGAAAGACCGAAAATGGATTTTGGAAGTGTTAGAGAAGGTCCCCGACTCTCCTAAAAGGATTTTTTGGACCGATTTTTCGAAATACATTTTGTTGTAGGAATCGATTGGAAGAGGCTGAAAATGGATTTTAAAAGTAACAAGGGTGGTTCCCGATCCTTCTAAAAGGGTTTTTTGGACCCATTTTTCGAAAAAAAAATTTACTGCATGAATCGATGGGAAAAGGCTGAAAATGTATTTTGAAAGTCATAGGGGTGGTCCCCGAAATTTTGGGAGTATTCCCTTCGGATCCAATGCTAAAACATAGGCTAATATGTCCGCAAATTTAAAAAAAAATAAAAAATAACCCTCTTTGGGTGTATTTTGTCCGCATTTTCAGCTACATGAAAAATGTGTATGTAGTTTGACAAAAGCGCAAGTCATGAATTCCAGAAGGAATTTAAGTGTGCAGCGTGCGACGAGTCAAAACAAAGGAACGAGTATCTAACACTCGTTATTAAATTTCGATTCGTCGCACGCTGCACACTTGGTTTCCTTCAGGAATTCATGACTTTCGATCTAAAATATTTAATAACTTCCGATCTAACAGAGACTCCACTTTTTTGTAAAATGGGTTTTGTAGATAAAAGAATAAGGAATAAAATGTTATTTTTTTAAATTGATTCTACAATAGTTGGGGGGACATCATGTTAAAATTATTTAAACAATTAAATTGTTAATATTTTTCATTTGTTGACAATATAAATTTTTTTTTTAATTTACTGCAAAAGCTAACGTTATGGACTATTAAATAAAAATAATCCGACATTGATCGGATCAGTAGAACTGGAGATAATAGACTTCAAGTATGAGTAGATTTGACAAAATCCAGCCAATTATTAAAAATTCATTCATATGTGGATATCAGGGTTCGGAAATATTCATTCATGAACCTCCGCGAATTCGAATGTCTACTTTTTAATTTTTCCTGTATCCTGCGAATATTTGCATTCGAAAGCGCTCGTGAAGGGTTGGAAACTTTTTTTGTCATCTTCCGTAAACGAATGTATGTATCCGTTTCTTTTCAGTAGTCTACATTCATGAACGAGTGGAAGCAACAATTTTTCTATAGTTCTTACATGAATACTGCGATGTTAGCCTTCGTTCATAAATGAGCGTGAATACTGCGAGATGATGACGGATGATTTTCCCACGAATCGATGGAAAAAGACCGAAAATGGATTTTGGAAGTGATAGGGGTGGTCCCCGACCCTCCTAAAGGGGTGTTTTGGACCCATTTTTCGAAAAAAAATTTATTGCACGAATCGATGAGAAAAGACCGAAAATGGATTTTGGAAGTGACAGGGGTGGTCCCCGACCCTCCTAAAGGGGTTTTTTTGACCCATTTTCGCAAATATTTTTCCAGTCGAATATTGAATTTTTCAGTCAAAGAAAAATATGGTTAAATTTATTCGTGCAATATAATTTTGATTGACGGACTGTTATTCGAAACATAATTTGAACTCGTTCATAAATCAACAATACAAATATGAGTTTAAAATAAACAAATTGGCTATAGTAAACTTAACGCTACTCAATTGCCATATACTTCACATCTGTAACACTCACTGCAATGCAATTTTTATTTACTTATGCACAAAACGGTATCAGTCTTAATATACCAGAGATCGGAAATATTCATTCATGAACGTTCGCGTGCATGAACATGTGTGTTTTAATTTTTGATGTTTCGTTCTTATTCATGTGTGATAATATGCGAAAATTTGCATTCGTTCGCTAACATGAACGGTTGGAAATTTTTTTGTCATCTTTTTCCGTCATCTTAAATGAATGCGGCGATGATAGCCTTTGTTCATATTGTATATTGTATACATATGTGGTGACTTAATACCACCACATATTAATAATAAATTATGTTTAAGTCTTTAATTGTCATTGTAAGATATCAAAAATTTGTTTTAAAATTTTCTTTTTTCATTCAATAAAAATATTTCACAAGATTCATTCAAAAATTGTAAACTGAAAAATAAAATATTCTAATACTTTAAACTATTTATCAACTACTTTATTGGCAATCTTGCCAGGAGTTATTGGTTAGATTTACATGGGACTTGTCCATTTTTCCGTAAATCCTTAGCCGGTGATATTGGCGATGAACATAGTGATACAAATTCTGAAAATCTTATTGAATGCCCAATGTACATTAATAATTCAACTACTGCTGCTGAACAAACGCTAAATAGGAATTTAACATCTACAGCATCAAGCACGCCTGTATTCTCACCACACAATACCAGCAATATTCCACAACATCCTACACATCATCTGCAATTTAACTGATTATCTTCAACAGCGCACCCAGTAGTTCTATCGTAACAACAAACGCCGTTGCAACAGAACATTTTCGGTCTTTTCCCATCAATTCGTGCGATAATTTTTTTTCGAAAAATGGGTCCAAAACACCCCCTTAGGAGGGTCGGGGACCACCCTTGTCACTTCCAAAATCCATTTTCGGCCTTTTCCCATCGATTCGTGCAAAAAAATTTATTTCGAAAATGGATCTAAAATACCCTTTTAGGATGGTCGGCGACCTACCCTGTCACTTCCAAAATCCATTTTCGGCCTTTTCCATCGAATACATCATTCATTTCTTCGTGATAGAGATCATTTTCTTTACGCGACCATTTATGAGCGACAGAAAATTGGTACATGTACGAACGCTTACCATGCCTTCTCACATCGTTCGAATTCATTTATGAACGATTTAAAAATTGTTGACTTTTATGAATGCTACTCGTTTGTGATAAGAAACAGATAGTGCAATAGTGCATTCATGTACATGAGCGAATGAAAAAAATTTAAATACAATTCATGAATAAATTCATGAATGCGACATTTTGAGTGCACATACATACATACATAAATATTTCCGAACTCTGGTGGATATTTTCCAAAAAAAAATTTTTTCAGCAAAATCAAAAAACATGGGTCAACTGAATTTGTTAGAAGATGCAGAAAAAAAAACCATCGCATTTGGAGAAGTCGAGGTTTTTTTTCCTGAATTTTGTGCGGTTTGTAAAAAAACGACCGATATTCACTTTTCAATGAAACTATATTAATGTAAGAGAAAATGTAAAAAATACATTGTTATAGTGCTTTTTTTACATAAAATCAATGTAAAAATTTAATTAAGCGCTCAATCCAAATTTTCAATGCAATTGTACATTAAAAATTCTTTCAGTGTAGTTTTTAGGATGAACTAGTTTTTCAGTTGACTTTGTCTATTTGTCGGTGACGGTAGTGTGTTTTATTGTTGTGACTTTTTTTGTAATATTTTAGTGCATTTTTGGTAAAATTTTTTAATTTATGTTGTCTACTAATGTTCATTTAGTGCCTGTGTTATAATTGTAATTTATAAATTTGTTTTTTTGCTTAAAATATTGTGATAATTAATTAAAATTTTCTATTATTTTAAAGCAAAGCAATAGTTGCTTGCATTGCTGCAGCTTAAGCGCGCATAAATTTTTCTGTTCCTCTTTGTGCTTTGTTTGTTTACAATAATCTATTAAGCTTACGTTGCTTTTTTGTTGTTGCTTTGTAATAGTGTCTATATTTTGTAAACATTAACACATTGTTTCATCTGTTTGCTAAAATATTTCAACTTTTGTAACCAAAAAAAAAAAAAAAAATTTTTTGATTTCTTAATTATTTATTTTTTTAATATTTTCTTTTGCTTTTTTTACATTTTTTTTATTAAATATGAACTATTTTTCTCTTGATAACTTGCTAGCTTGTTCCTTAGGAGATCTATGCAAAAGTCAGAATATCTTGAATTCCATGTTTCCTTGTTCAGGGCCGTGTGAGCAGATGTTTCACGCGTCTTGTGCGAACTTGACCACCACAGTAACAGAATTATTATGTTCTGACCGTTCGGGTCTGCAATGGTACTGTCCATCCTGCAGAGCCCTTTCCCCGTCGATTTTCTTCGACAAAATAAAACAATTTGGGGATAATTTAAACAATCTAAATACTAATTTTAGAGATATTTTAAGCAATTATCTTGTCTTAAGTCCCCAAATTGAAAACAATTTTAATGAAACCATTTCACCTAACGATAGTTTGCCATCCAATTAAACTATAATTGATGTCCCTACCGCTTCTGCATCCACTCCCTCGGCTTCAAATGGCACCAAACAAGCCCTTAGGAAGAAAAAAAATCCAAAGAAGAAGACCAAGCCAACTAAAAAACGGAACTGCGAAGCCAACATCCCTGAAAGAGTTTCGCCAAAACCTCCCCTAGAAACTTTACCTGAAGTATTTAACGCCACTAATCTTAGTCCAGTAGATAATAGTCCCCTTGCTATAAGATCTACTGTTCCTATTTTTTTGAAAGCTATGCCTAAACCTAGATCCATTTTTATCTCCCGTTTACACCCTGACACAATAGCTGATACTGTTAGGGAATTCATAAGGCAACAAAATGTCATTCCTGCTGACGCTTTTATTTCCTGTAGGAAAATCGGTAACAAACCTACATATTCATCTTTTAAAATTACAGTGGCTTCCTGTCATTTTGCTGTTGTTTATAATTCGAAGATGTGGGTTAATAATATCTTTAAGTCTGAGTTTCAATCTAAAAAAAACAAGGCTGTCCAAAACGTCCGTTCTGGACCAAAAAACTAAATCGTTTATCCCTTTACTACCAAAATGTAAGGGGTATGCGTTCAAAAGCGCATGACATTTTTTTATCTACTCAGAACTTTTCTGAAGATATTATAATTTTAACCGAGACTTGGCTTAACAGCTCTTTTCTTAATCAGGAACTGTTTGATAATAGCTTTAATGTTTTTAGAAGAGACAGATATATGGACGACTCGTCTCCTGTTGGAGGAGGTATATTAATTGCTATAAAAAATAGTCATACTAGTTCTTTAATTGATATTCCCTGTGCTGCTAGTATTAAACTTTTATGTGTTAAGGTAATTTTTTCTAAGTCCAATTTGTACATCCTTAACGCCTACATTCCTCCCAATAGTAGCACAGAAGTCTACGAGCACCTTTCGAGGGCCGTAGAATTTGTCATAGATAAACTTTATACCAATGACGATATTTTATTGTTAGGTGACTTTAATTTGCCTGCCTTAAAATAGAATATTTCGGACAACGGTACATATTATTTTGTATCTGGTCCAATAACTCGACAAGAACAAATTTTTGTTGACGAAATCCTGTCTAATTTACAACAAGTTAGTTGTATTAAAAATTCCCACAATCGACAACTGGACTTAGTCTTGACTACAGACAGTAGCAATGTTGTTCTGCAAAATGCTCCTCATGCTTTATCTGTGGTTGATGCGTACCATCCACCTCTGAGTGTGTTGTACCAATCGGATAGAGATAACATAGTGACTGCCAATTCTTCTAGCAGATTCTTTGAATTTAATTTCAAGAAAGCTGACTTCTTGAAATTGAATAATATCCTAAATGATAGATTTAACATTTGGCTAGAATTTTTTAATAATAACATCTTAGATGAATGCGTAAATTATTTTTATAAAGAACTTTTTTCGGCAATATCTTTATCTGTGCCATATACTCTGAGGTATGTTAATGATTCCTCGTACCCCTGGTACACTAAGGATTTGAAGAAAATACGTAACGGCCGCAATAGGGCATGGAATAAATACGTTTGTAGTCAGGACCGCATTGACCTGGAAGCTTATCTGCAGCTTTTCCAAGAATTTAGGCTTGAATCAGCTTCAGCTTATTCTGGCTATCTGAATAAAATGAAGCTCAATATTCTTCATGACCCCAAAAATTTTTGGGGATTCATAAACTCTAAAAAAAAGTCGGATGGCTTTCCATCAGAATTCAAAACTGTCGACGGGCTCACCAGCGATCCCCAAATTATAGCTGGGTTATTCGCTAATTTGTTCAAAAAATCTTTTTCTACTGAAGTGTTTAGCCCTGATGTCAACTACTTTGAGTATATGAATACTGAACCCCTGAACTTATAGTAAAATATATTGCATCCCTTGATGATGACTTTGGTTCTGGGCCTGACGGCATTCCAGCCACAGTTTTAATTAATTGTAGTCTTATCCTGAGTAAACCACTCAGTTTTCTTTTTAATAAATCTATTAATGATGGCTATTTTCGTAAATTTTGGAAGGAATCTTTTATAAGTCCTATTTTTAAAAAAGGATTAAAAAATGATAATTCTAATTACAGGCCTATAGCCAAGTTATCAGCAATACCAAAGCTTTTTGAACGAATTATTTATGATCAAGTTAAGGTGTGCTGTAATGAAGTCATAACAACTCGTCAGCATGGTTTTGTTAATGGCAAATCTACCGTTTCTAACCTTCTTGATTTTACGTCTCTTGCTTTAAGTTCAATTGCTTCTGTTCGCAAGTAGACTGTATCTACACAGACTTTAGTAAAGCATTTGACAAATTACCACATTGTTTGATTTTGTTTAAATTAAATAAACTAGGATTTCCTATAAATTTTGTCAGATGGTTTGAATCTTATTTATTTGATCGTTCTTATCGAATAATATTTCGAGGGGTGTTGTCCTCTCCTTTTACAGCGTTTTCAGGTGTTCCGCAAGGAAGTCACCTGGGGCCGCTCCTGTTTATTTTGGCTATCAATGATGTCACTCATATATTCAAAAACTCTCATCTGCTTATATATGCTGATGATATGAAAATTTACAGGACTGTGAAGGTGGATAATGACAACTTTGCCCTTCAGTCTGACCTGAAATCATTTGAAGTTTGGTGTTCTAAAAATAGCTTACATTTAAATCCTGATAAATGCCAAACTATGATCTTATCTAGAAAGAAAATTAATGTGGAATTTGATTATACAATTAATGATATGAAAATCTGTCGTGTCGATATAGTCAAAAACCTTGGTATACATGTTGATGCTAAATTGACGTTTAATGAACACATTAATATAATCTGTAAGAAGGCTTCGTCATTACTTGGATTTATAAAGCGGTGGGCAAAAGAATTTAATAGCCCGTTAGTAACAGTAACTTTATACAATACTATTGTGCGTCCTCACTTAGAGTATGCTAGCCAAGTATGGTCTCCATATTACAATATACATTTAGATAGAGTAGAACGAATCCAAAAAAATTTTGTTCGGTTTGCTCTCAAGGGCTTAAATTGGAATGACCTCTTAAACCTTCCTCCTTATGAGGATCGCTTAAAGTTATTACGTATGCAGTCTTTGAGCACTCGTAGAAATATTGCGGGTTAATTTACTTGCATCAGCTTGTATCAGGGTCGCTTGCTGCGCCAGAGCTTCTGAATTATATTCATTTTAACACTAATCGTAGGAGTAATCGTAACTCATATCAGATATTTTACCAACCAGTCAGTAGAACTAATTATATGGCTATAGCTCCTTTTAATCGCATGACTACTCTAATTAACAATTGCGATGTATATGATATTAGCTTGTCAAAAGGTCAACTCAAGCTTAGATTGAAAAATAACTATAGTTAATTTTGAAGCTTAATGGTTGTTGGTCTTTATGTTTGTGTTGTCCGAGCCCCACCGCATGATGGGTAAATTTTTTCTAACATTTATGCCTTAGGTCATTTAAATAAATCCATACAATTGCATTCATGCAATTTTATGCTCTGAGTGGGTATGTTGAGAAAGTGCGACAAAGCTAAGAAAAAATTATAAAAATATAACAAATTAATTTGCATGTATAATTTTTTCATTTTCATAATTTTTTAATAAGCTTTTTACTTGGTTACAAGCTTCAAGCTAAATTGCTAAGAAGGCTAATAGCTGTAGTAGCTAAACTCTATTATTATTATTAACTGGTTTATCCGATGCGTGTTAGGATAAACTAGTTTATCCGATGCGTGTTAGGATAAACTAGTTTAGCCTAGGGCGAACTAGTTTGTCCTGATAAAAAAATTTACCATTTCAGGACAAACTAGTTTGGCCTAGGATTAACTAGTTTTTTCTAAATAAAATGTTTTGAGGGTAATTATGTACTTTTTGACCCATTGTCACAGGGAGTGGAGGTTGCGGGGGTTCACAAGGGGTACTCTGAACATAATTCCGCGGTCACCCCTTGAAAAATTTTTATGATATATCAAATGCCTAGTTGTCTAGCCACAGTAATTTTACATAAGCGTAGGGGTGAGTGGGCGGCCTGCGGCCACAGCTCAGGACTTAAAACTCCCAAAAATCCAACACCGGCTTCGCTTCGGCCTTCGGCCGTGGATCAGTGTAGGAATTAGCTGTCGGCAACTCCTTTAAAAATATTATGGATCGTTAAAATTTCTGGTAAAATTCGATGATGCAGGCCGCCCACTTACCCCTAGCTTTTGATAGCATCTACTTGAAAGCCATTTTCAAATGAACTCAGACAAAAATTAGAAAAAATCGCTAGATTCGAGATAGTCAACCTTCCAGCAACAAAACCATGTTGACAGGGGGAAATGCAATTTTTTACCGCAAAATATAATTTGTCTTTAACAATAGTATCAAAGATTTTAGAAACAGTAGACAATTTAGATATAGGGCTAAAGTTAGTAACATCAATTTTTTTACCACCTTTGTGAATAGGGCAATTTTCCATTTACTGATGAATTCACAACTTAAAGACTTGTTAAAAAGCAATCTTAAAGGAATTATTAATGAATTACAATAATTCTTCAAAAGAAATGACGATACACCGTTGAAGTCAGGTTTAAAGAATTTTTTAGACTAGAGATGCCTCTCAGTACGTCCTCTTCACTGAGAATCAAAGTCAATGAAGGATTGGATACCACCTAGAAGGGACGTATCAAACGTTGGGTTGTCATCAGCAAAATTAGATTTGAAAAAATCAGCAAAGATATTAACAGTATCTGCAGTATCGGCTTTAGGGGGGGGGGGGTCGACCGGTGCGGCTGCCCATAGGGTACCATAGGGCACTGCGCGCGCCAGCTCAACTTAACCATAAATTATGGGAGCAATCTAGTTTGCTGTGCATTTTTCAAGTTTTTGTGTCTTTTTGGACTTGCAAAACAAGATAGCACAAACGTGGTCCTTGGGTCACTTCGGTTATTTAAAATCTGACGTCACAGTTGTGCTATCATATTCTTTCAGGTAAGAAATTCAATCTTTCGAATGATGGGGACGTGGAAAAAGTCTTGGAGTTATTGCAAAATTCCAATTATGACTTCTCTGACGACGATGAGCACGAAGAAGTTAACTTAAAAAATGCAATTTCTGGTTCAATTGTCGAAAGCTCTTAAGATGAAGATGAAGAATATTCTCATTGATGCGTTAGTACCTAATTGTTTTTATGAATTTTTAGTGGACACCATTGCAACAAACGTTATAGTTCAAGTTCCATGGCAAACTGATAGCCCTAGAAAGGATATATGGAAAAGTAAAAAGTTTGACAATACTGCTGTTCCAACTGTAGCCACTTGCATGAATGAGGTGCACCTAAAAACACCAACCCAGTATTTAGCGGAGTACTTTCCTGAAAAACATTTCGACGATGTTGTTAAGTACATATACGAAAATGTAGGCACTGTCCACATTTGGTGAAGAAGCAGTTCGGCAAAAATGATAAAGTTGTCGTAGTGAAATGGTGTGATACGAATTTTTTTTTTTTTTTTTATTTTATTCATTCATATTCACATATAATCTATAAAGTATTACAAATATAATAATTTAACAAATTTAATATGAGAATAGTAGATGCATTTTGTACAAATTTAACAAAGTAGTGCTAAATGCCACTTCAAAATTATATAACATAAAACCAAATCTTATGTGATGGGTGTTTAATGTGTGGTGAGTAATAATGATTAAAATTTTAAATATAGTAATAAATTAATTCAACAGTAAATTATAAAAATTAAAAAAAACAAAATATATGCAAAAAAAAATTTTAAAGGAAATTCAAGAAGGAGAAGAGAGTTATAACACTTTAACTTATTGAAACAAAAAAAAAAAAAAAGAATTACACAGCAGATAAAAAACATTTCAAACTTTATGATACACTATGCATCAATGACTCAATTTCATCAAGATTCAGTCTTAAAAGCCATGATCTTGTACTTCTTAGAAAAACACGTAACCATCTCATTGATTTAATAATATTCGGAAGTTTATTAAATTATCTGCAGGACAATATTGGAAAACAGTTGCGGAAATATGTTGCTCGGAAAGGTGGGATATTAACAACTATGCTATAGTTTACTCTGAGATTGTAGCTCTCAGAACTCCTACTACAAAGATATCCACTTCTAAGGAAGAATATTGTAAGAACTTTGTAATATAGTACAGGTGTCTCAGTGGTAGAATATTTAAAAATCTAAAAAGATCCATGGAATGATGCAAACGGTTTCCATTACAAATTATTCTTATTACACATTTTTGTAGAGTCAGGAACTGCCCTATTTTATTTTTGTATGCTCCTCCCCAACAGGACATTCCATATTGAATTTTTGAGTGAAAAATTCCATAATAGAATTTTTTCAGAATCTCCGTCGAACAAAGCTTTCTTATAGAATAAAAATTTCGTATAACCGATCGAAAATAAATTTTTAAATTTTGAATGTGTTCAGCCCAACTCATGTTGTTGTCAATTATTACACCCAGGTACCTAAAATGTTGTACTGGTTCAATTAAGAAGCAGTTGTCATTGAAAGGCACATTGCTAGGTTTTTTCATTTGACTCTAGTGTGGTTGAATTTATATAATTAAATCTTTTGCAATTTGAAGCATGAAAGACGAATTCAATACCTGGATGTACTTTGGAAGACAGACTTGGAAAAAATATTTTTGTTTTGTTGCTAACAACCATATTGTGAACAGCGAACCAATTTCGTAATAAGTCAATATCATTATTTATGTCACAAACTAAGTTTAATGGACTATCGGCCACATATACAATGCCTAAATCGTCTGCAAATGCAGCTATTTTCCCAAACATTTTTTGTTCAAAAACAGAGTTGATATAAATTAAAAAGAGGATCGGTCCAAGGACAGATCCTTGAGGAACACCAATATTTATTTTTGTAGAGTTACTAAAAAGCCCAGCTACCTTCACTTTTTGCGTACGATCTTTTAGATAACTTTTAAACCAATGATACATAGCCCCCCTAAATCCAGATTTAAATAATTTTTCCAAAAGTATGCTATGGTTGACCATGTCAAACGCCTTAGTGATGTCAACAAATAAAGCAGCACAAAATTTCTTGCTATCATGTCCTTTATTAATTGTTGTACAAAAATCAAGTAAGGCATCCTCTGTGGACAAACCTTGTCTAAAACCAAATTGCATTGAGCTCAAGAAGTTAGTTTTATTTAAAAAACTCAAAACACGTTTTTTGATTGCTATTTCAAACACTTTAGATATTCCCGACAGGAGTGAAATAGGGCGATAATTACTTTTTTCTTTTGAGTCACCTTTTTTGAATAGGGGTATAACAATTGCACATTTTAAACTTTCAGGGTAATTTCCACTTAAAATGCTTTGATTGAAAATATACGCTAGAACATCAACAATATAAAAAGAAATGTTTTTCAACAACTGGTTTGAGATACCATCGCATCCACATGAGTTGGACCCATTTAGAGACCTAATAATATTTAAAAGTTCTAAGGCCGATATCGACTCAAAATAAAAACTATTACTGTTTATTGTATCCCCTCTAAGGCCTGAAACAGTGGAGTTTCCAAAATGATCAAGAAAATTATGTTGCATGGTTTGTGAAGCAACCGTCGCAAAGTAATCATTAAAAATATTTGCAATTGTGAAGCATTCGGAAACTATTTCAGAGCCGCTACTTAACACTAGAGGCTTATCATCTTTTACATTTCGACTTAAAACGTTGCCCAATAACCTCCATTCCTGTTTGATGCTGCCACTACATTTTTCAAATTCAGCTTTGTAAAAGTTATTACGACATTCTGTAATTTCATTTCTTATTTTTTTATTCAAATTTTTATAACGAGACTTAAGCGACATATTGCTCGGGTGCTTTGACAGTTTTACACCTAATTTATTTTTTAATTTAATTTTATTTAAAATTTCTTGAGTAATCCAAGGTTTTAATCTTTTATCTTTATTCCTTGGTCTTATCACATAGGAAGAATCCAATATATGATTTTGAAGGCAATTAATAAAAAGGCTAGTGCCAATTGTTCTCACGGTAGACCTCCACCCAACTTTCAAATCGCAGTCTATCATACAGAATATTATAATTTATTTTAAGTAAGCACTTCAATGGAAGAGAACATATTGTTGGTCTTATTATTAAGATTCCTTAATAATAGGCCCGTCATGTTATGATCTGTAATTTGAAGGTCGATATTGACAGGTACACTAGGTTGGTTCAAAATCGTATGGAAAAATTAAATGTCGTCAAATTTCTGGTGCTCAGGCCTGAAAACATATTGTAGCGAAATTTGGTTTATGCCAAAAAAAATTCTCGTAATAATTATTAAACGATATTAGCTAGCATCACTGACCGTAGAAAAATACTTGCATCACTGACCGTAGAAAAATACGTGCATCACTGACCGTAAGAAAAATACTTGCATCATTGACCGTAGAAAAATACGTGCATCACTGACCGTAGAAAAATAACACCATCTAGCGACATGTAGCATGTTTTCTGTACTATAAATGATAAAATGGTACGACATTATCAACGTCGATAATCGCCATCTAGAAGACACTGGAAACGACATTCTGGATAATGGCGAATGGTACGACATTATCGCCATCTAGAAGGCACTGGAAACGACATTCTATACAACGGCAGATGGTTCTAGCAAATGATGACTTTAGTATAAAAGGCTGTCATATGAGCAGCAGAGACACAGTTGATATTTAACAGTGGAACACAGTGGATCTTAAGTGAGAACATTTGAATTTAAGTACTAAAGTGATATAGTGGATTTTAAGTAGTAAAGTATAACGTTTGTGTATACAATTTGAATGTAAAGATTAAATAAACAATTGTACTGTGTAAAAACTAACGTTTGTGATTTAAATAAACCATTTCATAATTAAATAAAGATTGCGTTTTTCTTTATTATTACACAATCCAGTGATCGAACTCAGAAAGTGCAAGAGACTGAAATTGTTGTCAAAGGGACAGGAAATTTCGTAACAATTGGTGTCAGAAGTGGGATTGTGTAAAAAGAATTTACAATCAAATAAAAAAAAAAAAAAAAATGGTTAAGTTTGACGAACTAAAAGTGGATCAACTGAAGATGGAGTTGCAGCAGCTGAATCTGCAATCATCTGGCGGAAAGTTGGAGTTACAGAAACGCTTACGGCAGGCTCTTGAGGCTCAAGGGGTAAACCTGGAAGAGCATGAATTTTATAGTGATGTCTCAGAATCAACAGCGAAAATGGAGGAAGCTTCTGGAATGGCTGCAAGTGGTGAAGTTGTAGATATGTCAAAGTTCGAGAAAATGTTAATGGCGATGACGCAGACAATAAATCAAAATGCACTACAAATAGACCAGAAGTTAAGCCAAAACGCGCTGCAAATCCAGGAGGTTCGGAAAGAAATTGACCAGAGCTTAAGTCAGAACGCGCTGCAAATCCAGACCGTTCGGGAAGAAATTAGTCAGAACGCTCTACAGATTGATCAGAAGTTGAGTCAGAACGCGACGCAGATCCACGAGGCTGTTCGAACGGAGGTTGCCAAAATGGTAAATGGCCTCGATGCAAAAGTGATTGAGTTACGAGACGACGTTGAATCATTCAAGGAAAAAGCCCAAGATAAGTTTGAAAAAGTTCAAAGTAATCTTGAAAAAGTTCAAAATAATGTTGAAGACGTTAATAAAAGGATTCAACAGTTGGAAATAAGCGGACCAACCACTCAAGTGATAAAAGAAATTAGCGCAGAGAGGCTTAAGGCACCCACGTACGATGGAACAACGCCATTTAGTGTTTTCAAGCTCCAGTTCGAGACAACATCTGCTCATAATCACTGGGATAACGATAGCGCAGCAGCAGCGCTAATTGTCGCATTAAAAGGCGCAGCTGCAGAAGTATTGCAAACGGTTCCAGTGGCGGAGCAAAAGAATTACAAGGCAGTGATGGATGCCTTACAGCGAAAATATGGCAGTGACCACATGAAGCAGAGTCACAGACTGGAGTTGAAAAGTCGTGTCCAGAAATCTGGTGAGTCCTTGCAGGAGTATGCTGCAGATATTGAACGATTGGCACACCTTTCCTATCCTGACGAGTTAAGTGTCGTGGCTGAAAAATTCAAAATAGAGGCGTTTATTGACGGCATACGTGACTCAGAGACAAAACGCGAGACAATGAAGAACCCGAAGATTACATTTAATGAAACAGTTACGGTTGCATTGAAATGTCGTCCATCATTGAAAACTCGCCGGATGGAGGTGGAGGCTGAGAACAAAAATTCGTCGTTCGTTCGTGTAAGAGATTGAAATTACTGTCAAAGGAACAGGAAATTTCGTAACAATTGGTGTCAGAAGTGGGATTGTGTAAAAAGAATTAACAATCAAATAAAATAAAAAAAATAAAAAAAATGGTTAAGTTTGATGAACTAAAAGTGGATCAACTAAAGAAGGAGTTGCAGCAGCTGAATCTGCAATCATCTGGCGGAAAGTTGGAGTTACAGAAACGCTTACGGCAGGCTCTTGAGGCTCAAGGGGTAAACCTGGAAGAGCATGAATTTTATAGTGATGCCTCAGAATCAACAGCGAAAATGGAGGAAGCTTCTGGAACGGCTGCAAGTGGTGAAGTTGTGGATATGTCGAAGTTCGAGAAAATGTTAATAGCGATGACGCAGGCAATGAGTCAGAACGCGCTGCAGATGAATAACAATATCCAGGCCGTTCGGGAAGAAATTGGTCAGAGCTTAAATCAAAATGCATTGCAGATAGACTAGAAGTTAAGTCAGAACGCGCAGCAAATCCAGACCGTTCGGGAAGAAATTAGTCAGAACGCGCTACAGATTGATCAGAGGTTGAGTCAGAACGCGACGGAGATCCACGAGGCTGTTCGAACAGAGGTTGCCAAAATGGTAAATGGCCTCGATGCAAAAGTGATTGAGTTACGAGATGACGTTGAATCGTTCAAGGAAAAAGTTCAAAATAATCTTGAAAAGGTTCAAAACAATTTTGAAGACGTTAATAAAAGGATTCAACAGTTAGAAATAAACGAACCAACCACTCAAGTGATAAGAGAAATCAGCGCAGAGAGGCTTAACGCACCCACGTACGATGGAACAACGCCATTTAGTGTTTTCAAGCTCCAGTTCGAAACAACATCTGCTCATAATCGCTGGGATAACGATAGCGCAGCAGCAGCGCTAATTGTGGCATTAAAAGGCGCAGCTGCAGAAGTATTGCAAACGGTCCCAGTGGCGGAGCAAAAGAATTACAAGGCGGTGATGGATGGTTTACAGCGAAAATATGGCAGTGACCACATGAAGCAGATTCACAGACTGGAGTTGAAAAGTCGTGTCCAGAAATCTGGTGAGTCCTTGCAGGAGTATGCTGCAGATATTGTACGATTGGCACACCTTTCATATCCTGACGAGTTAAGTGTCGTGGCTGAAAAATTCAAAATAGAGGCGTTTATTGACGGCATACGTGACTCAGAGACAAAACGCGAGACAATGAAGAACCCGAAGATTACATTTAATGAAACAGTCACGGTTGCTCTCATTCAAGAGACGATTGCATTGACATGCCGCCCATCATTGAAAACTCGTCGGATGGAGGTGGAGGCTGAGAACAAAAATTCGTCGTTCGCCAGCAGTAGCTTCAACGGAAATTGCTTTAACTGTGGCAAGCAGGGACACATGGCACGTGACTGCAAATCACGTCGTAAACGTTCCGCATCACGTTCACCAAGAAGAAAAATGGGTAATAGGGTGAACGATGGCGAAAATGGTAGCGAAGAGCAGTCGTTAAACTAAAGAGAGTCAGTACAGCGGGGCGTGAGCTGACTCTCACTCATGATTGCCCCACAGTCTTAGTTTCGAAGCTCTGCCGAAATTCCAACAGCCTTACCATCGGTGGAAAATCAACGAAAGACCATGTGAGCTAACTTTGGATACAGGCGCATCGCACTCAATTGTGAGTACAGATTTATTTAATAGACGACGAGTAATGCCATTAAATGGGATCCAATTGAGAACAGCGACAGGAGAAGTTACAGCAAGTGTTCTTATCGGCAACAAAACTGTGGAACATGATTTTATTGTTGCAAACATCACCGATGAAGTTATCATTGGCGTTGACTTCATGATTCGACACGGGTTCACTTTGGATCTTAAGAAAAAGACGTTAAGATATGCCAATGTAGAGTTGCCTTTAGACGTTGGCTGTGGACAAAAATTAACAATTGCAAGAGTCTTTATAAGTGAGCGCTGTCGAATTGAACCCAACACCGAAGAAATTATTTGGGCTACAACAAGTGAAGACTGTGGGACAAGCCATCTGTGGGTAGTGGAAGCAGATAAGAAATATTTAAAGACCTGATTATTGGAAAGACCCTAGTAAAAACAAGAGCGGACAGCAAAATACCAGTACGAATTTTGAATCCAACAAATAAGCCGAAATGGATGCAAAAAGGTGAAGTAATAGCGCAATGTGAGAAAGTTACGGCTGTTATAAATTGTGAAAATGACCAGCAGGACACAAAAGGTACAGCTTTGGGAAAATCATCGGCCTTGGAAGTATTGACGAAAGAATGGACGAAGGAGTTGTCTGCTCAGAACAAAAATAAAGCAAAAAGGTTTCTGCAAAAGCATTGGCAGATATTTGCGTTCAAAGGAGAAAATAATGGCCGAACATCAGTTGTCAAACATCGCATTGATACAGGTGATTTTCAGCCAATTCGTCAACCCCCAAGGAGACTAGCACTCGCTAAGAGAGAGGAAGTAACGGGCCTTATAGAGGATATGGCGCGAGAAAAGGTCATTGCACCATCAGAAAGCCCGTGGAGTTCACCGGTCGTGCTTGTCAAGAAAAAGGACGGAAGTATGCGACTCTGTGTGGATTACAGAAAATTAAATGACGTCACCAAAAAAGACAGCTACCCGTTACCCAGAATCAATGATACACTTATACGTTATCTGGCATAGTTTTAAAAGACGCAAGATGAGCTACTAATGTATCGAAATTTTTTCTAATACTTCTAATGTTTTGATGTACTATAAAAACTGAATTACCATCAACAATGTTTAAATGAAATGATAAATCATCTACATTTTTAATGTGGTCAATGCTAGGGTTGTTTTCGATATCGCTAAATTCAAAAAAAATCATTGAAGTTAAAATTCAAAAAGACTATTTAAGCTTCAAAAGATCAATAGAATTTCTTATTATCACAACCCCATCATTTTCCACTTTTCTCATTAAGATTTTACCATTTTTAAACCATAAATACTTGTAATTCTTTTCCTTTTTAACTTTCTTTGCTTCCATAAACAATGCTCTATTCTTCTTCGTTAGACTCTCATTAATATAAATATTGTTTTTGTTTTTATCACCAAATATAGATGTGTTAAGATTTTTTCTTCCATTTCTTTTGTTCTGCATAATCTTGTTCTTCAAATGAAGAGAAGCTAATTGCATGCATATTATACCACCAGTCACTTTATTCCTTCTTTCTCCACCTGTATTCTCCACCACCGTGCTTCGCTTGTGATCAACGACGAAAGATTTCACAACATCATCATTGTTTATATTTACATTAAATCATTGTTTATATTTACATTAAGAGCTGTCAAGCAGATTTTTTGAGCGAATTCAAAGGCATTGCCGTTGTTAACAGCAGAAACACCAATAATTTCTATCATGTTTCTTTTTTCTTTTTGCTCGAAATCATTAATTTTGTTTTCAAGCGTACTTACTCGCTCTTTTAGTAAGTCATTTTCGCTTCGAAGATTGTTGACACTGTTGAGAATTTCCGAATTTATTTGTTTTAGAGTGATGATCTCTTTGTAAAGCAGTTGAAAGGTTACTACATCATTCGACCTTTCATTTATCTCGATATTTTCGTTTTGAGATTGTGTTGTAAGTTTAGTAACTATTTGTTGCTTAAAGTTTTGGCGGTTCTGTTCTTTATGTTGCGCTTTTATTTCTGAGGTTATTGCATTGGGTAATGTCAAAGGTTGTTGTTGCAGCCGTACATTACCAGGCTGCTGTTGTTGTTTATTATTGTTTTCTTTTGCGATTATTTGTTGCTTAGAGTTTTGGCGGTTTTGTTCTTTTTGTTGCGTTTTTGTCGCTGTGACTACTGCATTCGGCGATTTCAAAGGTTGTTGTTGCAGCGATTTGCGCCTAATTGCACTACACTTGTCGCATTTATATTTAATATTTTCTGCGATCATATAATTAAGTTCTGATTCCTGCAACTTTACACACAAGCAATGAAAAAAACTTTCACATTCACTGCAAGAAACCTTTTTTGAATCACTGCGCTCAATCCTCCGGTTGCAAGCTGGACAATTCATATTGTTTTCTTAAATTTATTGAAGAGTTAAGCAAAAACACATCTACACCCAACGACACACTTTCACTATATGTGTGAATGTGTGAAATATGTGACTATTGCATCTACCAAATATGGTATGGATCCTGTAGGAGAAGTGAACTGGTGTGTACGTAGTCTAAAACAGCTGACTCCAATACCCATTCCAGCCGTGGTAGAAGATTACAATCGTTTTATGGGTGGAGTTGACATAGGCGATCAAATGCTGGAATACTACAGGATAAAAATAAAAACCAAAAAATGGCCAGTAAAAGTGCTCTCTCATTTTCTTGATCTAGGAACTTTCAATTCCTGGATGGAATACAGGAAAGACTGTAAAGATTTGAATATTCCATCTAAGTCTGTAAAAAGCTTTCTAAATTTCAAACTAGAAATCGGTGAAGTATTCTGCAAAATAAAAAATTCTCCTCTACAAGAAATACCAGAGTTTACTTTGCCTGAAAATTATTATGGCAATAAATATCGTTCCCGTGACGCTCCTGATGATTTACGTCTGGACAGGTTTGATCACTATCCGGAAGTAGTTGAAGGACCTCCAAAAAAGTGTCGTAATAAGCAGTGTGAGAACAGAACACGTACAATATGCCAAAAATGTAAAATCAACTTGTGCATGGCAAAAGATAAAAACTGTAATATCTTTTGCTAAGGGTCAAATTTATAATTTAATCTTATTTTGAAAAATTTCTTTTTCGGAGGATTATTGACCAATTATTTTTCAAATTGCACTTATGTACATCAAGTCAACTTTTCGCCGACGTTTCGTCGCTTATTTGGCGACTTTTTCAAGGCAATTTATTTCTAAAAACACATATAAAAAATTTTTAAAATATAAAATTGTTACAATTATGACTTTAACAAAAACAAAATTCTTTTTTATTCACAAATTTAATTATTTTTATTTACTATATATATGCACTTAATTTATTATTAATTCTAATTTTAAACGCGTTGCGGGATCTGCGCTGAAGTTACATTGAAGTTGCGCGGAAGATACGTGGGGCTCCGTAGAAATCGCGCCATGTTGAAACACGAGGTTTGCTCAGTCGTGGCCAGTAGTCTCTGCGCCGAAGTGATGGGGTGCTGCACGGGGTCTCTCGGTGGTTGCGCGGGTGTATTTCAGTCTAACACATAATTACTCATACTCAGAGCGAATTGACGTCGATTTGTATATACCAGTAAAGCACAAGCGTCCATTTGCTGGCCTACGTAGAGGGCCAAAAAAAAAAACAACGCTACTCTACTAAGCGACTAATGCGCCCGAGTCTAGTAATCCACCAACGTAAATTACTCGTTCTCAGTAGCATTTCATCGACGACGAAAAGAAACAAAACGACGCTATTATGCTAAACTAATAATTTTTCCGAGTTGAGTAATCTACCAGCGTAAAATTACTCGTGCTTAGTAGAATTTCGTCGATTTGAGTATCACAGCAAGTCACCAGCGTCCCCTTGCTGGTATACGGAAATGACGTCGAAAGACAAGAGAAAAAAATACAACGCTACGCTAATAAGTTGCCCCAGTCGAGTAATCTACCAACGTAAAATTACTCGGGCTCAGTAGAACTTCCACTACGACCTGCTTGTTACTATGTTGTATGTCAAATTATACCTGCGCTTCCTTGGCTGCTAGTTGACGAGTTGATGACTTTGTTGAACGGCTGCCTGCCACGACTGAGAGCGATTGTACGTTGTTTGCCGGATTTAGCTTGTGTTCTTTCTTTCAGATTGTACCGCGTTGTTTCATTCCAACAGCTGTTTGTTGTGAACAGCTGTGATCAAGTGTTCAAGTGTTGCCATTTAATGAAATGGCGAATAAGGGCAAAATAATTACTTAGGATTATGATGACGATATTAATTATATAAAAAATAAAACCATGTAGGTGTGGGCAAAAACAAGGTTTGCCGACTTTTGTCCTCACAAATTATTTATGTATATTATCCGTGTCCTCCTTATGGTTCATTGCCCTATCTCCTTTTTCTTGTATCCTTAGACTTTCAATTGTCAGTCTTTTGTTTTGGTTCTTCTCTACGTCTAAGATTCTAACACTTTCAAAATCAGCTGTATGGTCATTGTCTAACATATGTTGTGCTAATGCTGTTGATGTCTTCTTGTTTTTTATGTCCCATTTGTGCTTACTTATTCGTGTTTCGAGCGCGCGATTAGTGGTACCTATGTACACCTTCCCGCATTTTTCGTTAGCATCACCACCACAAGTGATTTCATATATAACATTACTCTTGTCTTTGTTCTCAATTTTTGTTTTCGTTTGTGAAAATATTCTGCTGAGAGTCAGGTTTGATCTATAAGTGTGATGTCACACGACGGGCAATTGAGAGCACTCAAACAAAATTTGTTGTTGTTTCCTACAAAAATTTAAAAAAAAACACTGACAGCGAGAGAGAATGAACTTTTTGATCGATGGGCAAATAAAAATTCATTTTGAGTGGCGAACATGACAGCAGTCTCCACTCACAACAGTGTTGCGAGGTAGTAAATAAAAAATGTATTGTATTAAGGAGTGAAAAAGTACATTAAAAAATACTTTTTTAATTAGCATCAAGAAAAAGAGTGAAACACAACACCTTTTTTTAAATAATTTTCATTGCAGTTCCGCGAGTTGTCATTTCGAGTTTTTGAATTTTTTGGTAATAGTTTGCTTTTAAAGTGGGAAGTATAATAATAAGCTAATGTTCTTTAATATATCTGTAATTGACATTTAAGAAAAGTGAATTTTTATTTTCGATGGAAAAGCCATATACTGGAAGGACAATGGTAGGTAGCAATCACAAATATGACTTTTTATTACGCTATTTCAAGCAACAATTGTGTTCTTACTGGCCTTTTACGTGAATTCTTTTTTGATGCACTCAGGGCCTGATTTAGACCCCTGACCGCCCTAGGCTAACTATGAATATGCGTCCCCCTAAGTACGAAAAGAAAAATTTTAACGAGCAAAAAAAAAAAGGTCCTAACTTTAAAAAAAAATTCTTTCAAAATAGATCTTCAAAAATTTCCATCTATTTTGTAGCTTCGATTTTAAACGAATAAATGTAACTTTCCGGTCTCTAATAGTTAATAACATTTGAATAATCTAAAATAAAAATTACAGTGTGAGATTGTAATTCCTGAATTACAATTTAAAATTTAATAAGTAAAATACTTGCGACCATTGCTCTATTATTTACATATAGAGAATGTTACAGTCATGTTCGTAATAATAAGAACAACTTAGATGAAAATCGAATTCGTCGTACAAAATTTTTGTAATATCGATTTTGATTGTAATAACTAAACACATATTAAGGTTTTAAAAAATGGAAAAAGTGATGACCAAATGCATCTACATTTGTTCTTGCAATGTTGTTGCATTAGGTCTAAAATAAGCTGTTCGAAAAAATAAGAACATAATCATGTTGGCAGCACGTTTACTTGGCACAGAGGAGGGATTCCCAAATTTAAATGCAAGTGTATCATGTGTGGTTAATTTTGACTGCAATTTAAAATATTCAGTGTGCAAAAATTTGAAAAAATCTCATGGAAATGGGATGAAGACAACATTGTTCTTCTAAATAAAGAAAATTAATAAAAAATTGCTCAGCGATGGCAAAACCTTTGCATTCATAAGGGAACTTCTTGGTATTTCAAAAAGCATGATAACTAATGCTACAAATTGGTCACCATACGCCATAGAAGTAGTCGTAAAAATCCAGCATGAGACAGTATAAATTGATGGCAAAGATTGTTAAACAGCATCCATTTATAACCTCTATGCAATTCAGAAATGAGTTGAATCTTCCAATATCACATCTAACATAAGAAAAGGATTCATCAGCTTTAATCTGAATCCACGAAGCCCTAGGAAAGTACCGTTTTTTAAAGGTGTTCATTTGTAATGGAGACTTCAGTTTGCCAGATTATTTTTGAAGGAAGCTCAGACCGTTTGGCGCTAAATATTATGGACGAATGCGACAAAAGTTGTACAGTTCGACCACGCCAGAAAAAAACATTACGTAAAATTCCCTCCTCAATGTTAAGTTCCCCACTATGCTGTGGGGATGTTTTTCGTGGAATGGCATCGGACCTCTAACTAGAATAGTTGGCACGATGGATGCTTGTTACTATGTTGAAAATATACTAGAAGCCGAAATATTGTCAAACGCCGAAGAGGAAATGCCGAATGGGGGATCTTTCAGCAAGATGACGACCCGAAGCAAACCTCAGAGAAAGTAAAGAAGTGGTTTCGGACCCATAATATCAATGCCGGACCTTAATTCAATAAAGCATTTTTGGATGGATGTTAAGAAAAGAATAAAAGACGCTAGATCCAAACATTCTGAAGAGTTATGGCATGCAGCAAAAAATACTTGGGATAATATATCACTCTCCATATGGCAAGACCTGATATTTTCAATGAAGTCCAGGTGTGCCAAAGTAGTCAAAAATCACGGTGGAGCCACTTCATATTGAATGTAATGTCATGAAAGCGTATTTGATGAACATAAAATTTGAGTATTGTATATTTCTTATCCTTGTTCTTATTTTTTCGAACAGCTCATTTCGGACTTAATGCGACAATATTGTCATAAAAAAAATGGGAATAAATTTGGTCATAATTTTTTCCATTTTTGAAAACCTTAATATGTGTTGAGTTGTTACAATAAAAATCGATATTATAAAATATTATTATTAAAATTTTGTACGAAGATTTAAATTTTTGTTTAAGTTGTTCTTATTATTTCGAACACGACTGTATACTCTTTGGGGTTAATTTTTGTAGATCAACAAATTCTTTATCTTTAAAAAACGGTTCCAAATGGACACACTCACCAGAAAACCGTATCTTCTTTATCCAAGTCATATAGTTGTTGCAACTCTTTAGCCTTGGTTTTTATAATGCTATCGTCATTTATTTCAGGTAATTTCCATAAGAAACCAAATTTTGTATTCACTTTGGTATAAATTATTTGTCGGCTTTGCAACTGAACTTTTAGGCAGCGTAATATTTTTTTACAATGAAAAATCGCCTTCCTTCAAATTCTGTATGTCCCGCTTTTACTTCATCAATTTTGGTTTCGTTTTTCTTCTTAAATCCTTTATGTACACAGTGAGTTCCCACTTATCGATTGCTTCTGATTCAAATTTTTCAAACTCTTTTTCGTCTCGCAACGTATTAAGATGTGTATATACATATATAATAACTCATATAGAGTAACAACGTTTGATAAATCAACATAATTTGCTTGAAGCTGTGCACCAACGATTTGCAACTTGAGCAGCACAGAGTTCCAAACACACAACATTATCATCATTTCTAGGGTTTTCAATTGGTCTGCTATTCTTCTTGCCTCTATTTTGGCCTCTCTAGTTTGATCTATATTTTCACAAATGTAGTCTAATGCTGGAAGAACATGGTTGTAAGAATTGTACAAAACTTTGCTTTGAGTTTGTATCAAGTTTTGATAGCAAGATTTGAATTCGAAATCCGTTAAAAAAATTGAAACATCAGATAAGGTTGGACCCTTAAAAATTTATTTTTAAAAGCTCTTCATGTACTTTATTTCACTTTGTTATATACTTGACATGCCAGATCGTAATAAAAAAATGCAAATATCTCAAAAGAACGCAGTTAAGCCACAACTTTTTTTTACAGAGTGTTAATTATATGTCCAAGCTTTATTAAAATTGATACATTTTTATCCCACCTCACCTACCTCTCAATTTTATGCCTATGTATATAGTCAAAATGCACTTATTTTTGATCTTACGAACAACAAACGAATATAAATATTTCTAAACACTTTTTCACAAAACAAAAATGAATTTGTATTACTCAAATACTTGAACAAGAAGGCTCCATCAAAATTTTGTTCAAGTTTTTATTGTTAAATAAAATAAAACTTCTTCAAATTGTTAAAAAAAAATACGTTTGACACAGTCCGCAGTCAAAGAGCAAAGAAGTGACAAATTTCAGAGTGCATCCCTAAAAAATGGGGATCAGAATTTCTAATTAAAGTCTATTGAAATGCACAATTTGGAAAATTCTTAAAATTTATTAAGAACTTCGGAAAAGTACGTTCGTATGGAAAAAGAAAGTGACAAAATTTAATGCATTATATGGGTCTTGTGGCTAAAACTTGAAGACTGTCAAAATCATAGGCAACGAGGCTAGAGATTCACTTTTGACAAACGAGGGAAGGGAAATTTCATGCCTCAATTGTATTTGTGGAATCCTTAACTTATAAAATATTTTTTAGCACATAATTTTTTTTTTCCACTTGTTGAAAGATTGTGTTAAGAAGGTGCAACATAACAAAAAATCTTAATCAACGTTAATTCTCAGCGCCCCCTCGGACCTTGCGCCCTAGGCTTAAGTCTTATTAGCATGTGAGTAAATCAGGCCCTGGATGCACTCATCGTAATAAAAAACCATATTTGTGAGTGCTACCTGCGTAGCACTTTGTTGTTGAATACATGAAATCGCCGCCCGTCACTTCGCAACTGCGTACATTAACCTTCGATAAACTTTTGTTCTTATGATGTGCATTAACATTTTATTGAAATCTTGACTGGCGTGTCAATTTATTTCAAAACGGAGTTGAAAAAGTAGCAAAAACCATAAATGTCTGAATTTAACCGGCACTCATTTTTTTCGTCGTGTGACTGGCCTCCACTCAAAGACTGAAAAAGTGTTGAACGCACTTGAATTTGAATAATCACGAAAGGACTCGTCTCATTGCATCAGCCGAATTGTGTACAGCATTCAAATAACAACAGCGATATTGCATCAGCCAAATTGCATCAGCCAAACTACGTATTTCGGTGAATTCAAGTCCTAGTTTGTAGCAAAACAAAACATGTACATTGACAATAGAAAATGCACACATATATAAGGTTGCAGCGTTTAAGGATTTTATCTTAGTCTTTTGATGATCTTTTGTGTGACAAGTTGTGTTTAATAAAGTTGAAATAATTAAAATTTAAATAATTAAAAACTTAAATAAAGTGTTTTATTTTTGTTATTTGCCCTTAATAATCTAACAGGTTATGGGCCCAGACTACGTCTATTCAGTGATAAACCTTTGCAAATTATTTATTTAAAAAAAGTGGAACAAACAAAAATAAAAACTTTAGAAGATGGAAAAAGTGAAAAGAAACATTAAGCCTTTTGATGGTGAAAAATATTCAATTTGGAAGTTTAGAGTTAGAGCACTTTTATCTGAAATAGATGCTCTAAAAGTAATTGATGGTGTGGCACCAGAAAACGTTACTGATGAGTGGAATAATTGAATATTTATGCGATTCTTTCCTTGGTTTTGCAAGCAGTGAAAGCACTGCAAAACAAATTTTCAAAAATTTGGATTCCATATATGAAAGAAAGAGCTTAGCTTCGCAGTTAGCTGTAAGAAAGAAATTACTTTCGTTAAAACTAAAGGGTGAATCCCCACTATTGAATCATTTCAATATTTTTGACGAAATGATAACAGAGTTGTTAGCTTCAGGAGCTAAAATTGAAGAGATGGATAAAGTGTCTCACTTGTTGTTAACTTTACCATTGTCTTATAACTGCGTTATAACCGCGATTGAGACATTATCTGAAGATAATTTAACATTGGCATTTGTGAAAAATCGACTGCTTGATCATGAGATCAAATTAAAAAGTGACAGTAAAGATACTAGTGCAAAAATAGTGCATGCCGTTTGTAATAATAAAGAAAACTATAATAAAATGAAATCACATAACTTTAAGAATAAATACAAACACAAGCCTTTCAAAAATAATTTTAAAATAAACATGAAGTGTCATCACTGTGGAAAAATAGGCCACATTAAAAAAGACTGCTTTGCATTTGAAAGAATTTCAGGAAATCAAAAATAAGCAAGTGCAAATCGCAACAGCTCAAAACGGTTTCGCTTTTATGATGAGAAGGAACGTGACATTTCCAGGAATTGGTAATGTTTCATTTATTCTGGATTCTGGAGCTTCAGATCACATAATTAATGACAGTAATTTGTTTGTTGATTATGTCAACCTGGAGCCACCAATCGAGATTGCAGTCAAAGTCAGTGAGGATGGTCAAATAATTATTGAAGGTAAATATATAAATAATGTACCAACAGTTGATTTTATATTATATAAAAAGGTATATGTAAATAATTTATCAAAAAATAATGAATATCGATTGTGGCATGAGAGATTAGGACATATTAGTAAAGGGAAGTTTTTAGAAATAAAAAGCAAAAATATGTTTGAGGATACTAATATTTTGAAGAATGTTCAACCAAATAGTGAGATATATGAGGCTTGTATAAATGGAAAACAAGCCAGACTACCTTTCGAAAAGTTCAAAAATAAAGAGTATATAAAGAGACCTTTATTTGTAGTTCATTCAGACGTCTGTGGTCCAATAACACCTTCTACTATTGATGAGAAGAATTATTATGTAATTTTTGTTGACCAGTATACGCATTACTGCGTAACTTATTTAATTACATATAAGTCTGACGTTTTTGCCGTTTTTAAAGACTTTGTAACAAAAAGTGAAGTGCATTTCAACTTAAAAGTTGTGAATCTATACATTGATAATGGTAGAGAATATTTGTCGAATGAGATGAGGGATTATTGTGTTCAAAAAGGCATCGGTTACCACTTAACAGATCCACATACTCCACAATTGAATGGTGTGTCTGAACGTATGATAAGAACAATAACAGAAAAAGCTCGTGCTATGGTCAATGGAACGAAATTGGACAAAAGTTTTTGGGGCGAAGCTGTTTTTACAGCTACTTACTTAATTAATAGAAGTCCAAGTAAAGCGTTGAGAGACAATCCGAAAACACCATACGAAATGTGGCATAATAGGAAACCTAATTTAAAATATTTGAAAGTATTTGGTTCGACAGTATATGTACATCATAAAACAAGAAAAAGAAAATTTGATGAAAAATCACAGAAAGGTATACTTGTAGGATATGAACCAAATGGTTTCAAATTGTGGCAAGTGGAAACTAGAAAATTTTTGATAGCAAGAGATGTTATCCTAGAAGAAACAAATATGACAAACTCCAGGACTGTGGTGAAAGATAGAGCACAATTAAGTGATTAGAATTCCCGAATGAAAGTACGGAAGGTATACAATTAAATTTCCCGAATGAGAGTACGGAAGGTATGCAATTAAATTTCCCGAATGAGAGTACGGAAGGTATACAATTAAGTTTCCCGAATGAGAGTACGGAAGGTATACAATTAAATTTCCCGAATGAGAGTATGGAAAGGAAATCTGATGATTTAAGATTGCATAAACAGTCTGGTGGTGTGGAAACAAATAAAGAAAATGTCGATCCAATTGACACTGGTGGAACTCTATCAGAAGATATAGATGAACACAATAATCAATCGTTAAACTCGCTGTCAAATGAAAAAAAACATGAAGTGAACGTCAGAAAATGTGAAAGATTGAAGTATAAGCCACAGGTATCATATAAAGATTTAAGTAATTATGTAATGAATGCATACACTTCCCTTGGTAGCACTCCAAATTCATTTGATGAAATAAGAAATAGAAATGACAGGTTATATTGGGAAGAAGCAATAAAAGATGAGCTTAATTCGCATTTTTATAATAAAACTTGGTGTCTTGTAGGAAAACCTGAAAACAAAAACATAGTAGATTGTAGATGGGTTTTTACAATAAAGCACGACAAATCAGGTAACTTAGTTAAATATAAAGCTAGGCTAGTTGCACGTGGTTTCACACAGAAATATTTAATCGATTACGATGAAATATTTGCTCCAGTAGCAAGAATTTCTAGCTTTCGGTTCGTATTGTCTTTTTCTAACCAATTAGATTTAAAAATTCATCATATGGATATGAAAACTGCCTTCCTAAATGGCATATTAAAAGAGGAAATTTATATGACGGTTCCTCAGGGGTTATTATGTCGTCCGAATGAATTCTTTAGCCTAAATAAAACCATTTATGGACTTAAGCAAGCAGCTAGATGTTGGTTTGAAGATTTTGAGAGAGCGTTAATAGATATAGGCTTTGTAAACTCTGCTGTAGATCGATGTATATACATTCTTGATAATGGTGACATACAGAAAAATTTGTATGTACTATTATATGTAGATGACTTGGTAATAGCAACAGCAAATATGCACACAATGACCAAATTCAAAAATTATTTGATGAATAAATTCAGAATGACTGATTTATTAGAGATTCGACATTTTATTTGAATAAAAATCGAAAGACATGATAACCAGTTATGTCATAGTCAGTCCGCTTACATTAAAAATGTTTTAAATAAATTTCAAATGGCTGACTGTAAGCCAGTCGGTACCCCAAGTAAACTCAATTATGAAGCATTAAGTTCAGATGAGCCATGTCGTAATTTAATTGGCTGTTTAATGTATATTATGCTCTGCACCCGACCGGATTTGAGTACATCTGTAAATATTTTGACTCGATATAGCAATAAAAATAATAAAGAATTATGGCAATGTCTAAAAAGAGTTTTAAGATACCTAAAAGGTACTATTGATTTAAAATTAATTATGTTAAAAACTTAAATTTTAAAGAAATAATTATTGGCTATGTTGCTTCTGATTGGGGTGGTTGTGAAACGGACAGAAGAAGTACTACTGGTTATTTATTTAAAATGTTTAAATCATGTTTAATTTGTTGGAATAAAAAGAAACAAAATTCTGTTGCAGCTTCATCTACTGAAGCGGAGTATATGGCATTATTTGAAGAAGTGTAAAAATTGATTTAAAAGAACCAATAAAAATATATGAAGACGAATATATGTATAGCAAATAATCCCTCATGTCACAAAAGATCAAAACATATCGATATAAAGTATCATTTTTCAAGAGAACAAGTTGAAAATAAACTAATTAGAATTGAGTATATTCCTACAGATAAGCAACTGGCAGATATTTTGACAAAACCATTACCAACAGCCAGATTTTTGGATTTGAGAAACCAAATGGATCTCAACGATTAAATAAATGATAACTTAAATGATTAAACAACTGTAAATTAATTATAATAATAATAATAATTTAGCTTGAAGCTTTAAAACAAAGTAAAAAGCTTACATATTAAGGAAAATGAAAAAATTATACATGCAATTAAATTTGTTATATTTTTATAATTTTTTCTTAGCTTTATCACACTTTCTCAACATACCCACCCAGATCAAATGTATATAAACATACAATTGCATGAATTTATCAACATGGTCCAAGGCATAAATGTTAGAAAAAATTTACCCATCATGCTGTGGGGCTCGGACAACACAAACATAAAGACCAACAACCATTAAGCTACAAAATTAACTATAGTTATTTTTCAATCTAAGCTTGAGTTGACCTTTTGACAAGCTAATATCATATACATCGCAATTATTAATAAGAGTAGTCATGCAATTAAAAGGAGCAGTAGCCATATAATTAGTTCTACTTAAAGGTTGGTAAAATAATTGATTAGAGTTACGATTACTCCTGCGATTAGTGTTTAAGTGAATATAATTAAGAAGCTCTGGTGCAGCAAGAGACCTAGTTACAAGTTGATGCAGATAAAGTATATCCGCAATATTTCTACGCGTGCTCAAGGATTTATTAAATAAGAAACTGAGGGGTTAACTCAGCACAGAGCTACAGTTAACTAGTACTGTCGCAGGAATCAGGTCCGTAGCTGAAGTCATCATCAACAGATGAGATATATTTCTCTATGAGTTCAGGTGATAAAGATATCCCATTAAACGAAACTAAAGGGTCGTTATCCATATATTCAAAATAGTTGATCTCAGGGCTAAATAATTCCGTAGAAAAAGATTCTTTAAATAAATTAGCAAACAACCCAGCTATAATTTGTGGGTCGCTAGTGAGCCCATCAACTGTTTTGAATTCAGATGGAAACCCGTCAGACTTTTTTTTTTGTATTAATAAAACCCCAAAAATGCTTGGGTCATGAAGAATATTCAGCTTCATTCTATTCAAATATTCAGAATAAACTAAAGCCGACTTATCCTTAAATTCATGGAAAAGTCACTGGTAAGCAACTAAGTCATTTCGGTCCTGGCTACAAACGTATTTGTTCCACGCCCCATTACGATTTTTTTTTAAATCCTTTGTGTACCAAGGGTACGAGGAATTATTAACGTACCTTTTTGTATATGGCACCGACAATGCTATGGCCGAAAAAAGTTCACCATAGAAAAATTTAATGCACTCATCAAATGAATTACTCGTATTATTAAAAAAATAATAATGTCGTTTAATTTATTCCTTAAATTCTCATTCAACTTTAAAAAGTCAGCTTTTTTAAAATTGAATTCATAAATATTGATGGAAGAACATGCATTAATTAAATTTTCATTGTCAGATTGGTACACAATACTCAAAGGTGGATGATAGGAATCAACCGTAGAAAGAGCATGGATAGCATTTCTCACAACAACGTTACTACTATTTGCAGCCAAGACTAAGTCAAGTTGTTGTCCATGAGAATTAGTTATACAACTTACTTGTTGCAAACTTGAAAGTATTTCGTCAACAAAAATTTGTTGTTGTCGAGTTTTTGGACACGATGCATAAAAATATGTACCATCATCCGAAGGAGTCCATTTAAGGTCAGGTAGATTGAAATCACCTAACAATAAAATGTCGTCATTAATGTCTAGTTCATTTATTATGTATTCTACGGACATCGAAAGACATTCGTAGACATCTGCGCTACTATTTGGAGGAATATAAGCGTTAAGAATATAAAT
Organism: Meiosimyza platycephala; assembly: GCA_963662105.1. Lineage (NCBI taxonomy): Eukaryota > Metazoa > Arthropoda > Insecta > Diptera > Lauxaniidae > Meiosimyza > Meiosimyza platycephala. The sequence goes on along the minus strand of OY759210.1, from coordinate 44,115,699 downwards.
ATTGGAGTTACAATATGTAACTTTAACGCATAATACACGGAAAAAACACCAACTCAAATTTTATTAAAAATTAATAGGAGATTATAAAAATTAAAATCTGAAAACAAATATTACTTTTTTATAGTAATAAATAGAAAATCCTTATTAAAAATTCTATTCTAGTTTGTAAATATTTTCATTTTACATTTTTTAATAAGTGCATATTAAAAATTATTTTCTTCATTTTAATTATCACCTAAAAACTTTGAAATTTTACAAAAAATTTATTAAATTTTAATAAATTGCCACATTAGAATTTTTATATATTTCATATTGTTATATATGATTCCCGCTTTATAATTTTTAAAAAGTAGTTATAGAAAAATTATTTCAAGATTATTAATTCTTATTATATTGAATTTTATTTCTCTTTTGTGTTTAATTTGTACTCTGTTTGAGTTCTCAACATGTTCATGCAAAAAAATAAATATATAAGGCTTGCCAAACTCTTACTAATTGGCTTTGAAGTAATGTGTTGAACAGAATTGGGACGGGGTCGGGAAAGCGGCAACGGAAACTCGCTGGCTGCCCTAATTTTGTTCAACACACCAAAAAATTTAAAAATAAATTTCAGTTATTATTATTTCATCATAAAAACTTTATAATGTACTTTTTAAAAAATAGTACAGTCCTTTTAAAATATAATAAATTATTGCAGAAATTTTAAAATCTACTTTGTAAAAATTAAAAACTTGCATTCGAAAAATTAATGCCTGCTTGATGCAATTTTTATATTACGCTTAGTAATTTTTAATAGACACTCGAACCGTTTCTAAATTACTAAATTACCTACTAATTTTTCTTAAATTTTCATTAATATTTACAATAATTTCGAGTTGGTGTTTTTTCCGTGTAGTTCAATATTAGATGCGCAGGCAATTTCGATTAATGAACTAGTTAAATTATTTTTTATGGCTATTAAGACACCTCCACCAACAGAAGAAATGTCTTCCAAGTGTCTGTCTCTTCTAAAAACATTGAAACTATTGTCAAAAAGTTCCAAATTGAGAAAAGTGTTATTTAACCAAGTTTCGGTAAAAACGATAATATCCTCAGAAAAATTCTGAGTGGCTAAAAAGATGTCATGCGTCTTAGAACGCAAACCCCTTACATTTTGATAGTAAAGGGATAGCCGCTTCAGTTTTTTGAATTGGAACGGACAGTCTTATTATTTTTTTTCGACTTAAATTCTGAAATAAAGATATTATCCACCCATGCATTAGAATTTAGAATGGCAGAAACATGAGAAGATGCCACTGTAATTTTAAAAGATGCATGAGTTGGTTTATTACCGATTTTCCTGCAAGAAACGAAGGCATCGGCAGGAATAATTTGGTTTTGTCTAATATAGTTTATAACATTGTCAGTGGTAGTGTTAGCATTAAGACGTGAAATAAAAATCGATTTCAACCTTGGCAATGCTTGCAAGGAGACAGGTGCCACAGAACCACCAATCGTAACAACACCTTGCGGATTAGGAATAACAGAAATGGATAGAGGAGTATCGATAGTGGAGGAAGGGGTGGAGGGTTATTTATAGCAGCAGTAGTGGGAAAGTTGGAAGTAGACGGAGAGGTATTTAGAGGGGGATCTAAGGCAGTAACTTCACGATTAACAGCTGTGTCACTCGTCCCCCCCCCCTACACTACCCAAGTTAACATTCGACTTACGATTCTTATTTATTTTTCGTTTAAGTTTTCTTTTCTTCTTCAGGGAAATAGCTTGCTTGGGTAGAGTAGAGATCGAAGGAGTAGAAGAAAAAACCATAGCAGCCTCAGTAATAGTTTTATTTTGAAGCGAACTAACATCGGGTGAGACAGCCTCATTAAGGCTTTTTTCAATTTGGGGAGTTATGTCTAAATAATTATTTAGAATATCTCTGAAATTAATATTCAAATTGTTAAGATTTTCCCCAAATTGTTTAATTTTGTCGAAAAAGACCGACGGGGGCAGGGCCCTGCACGATGGACAGTACCTATGCAGGCCCGAACGATTAGAGGATAATAAATCAGTAATAGTGTTAGTTAGGCCTGCACAAGAGGCATGAAAGACCTGTTCACAGGGACCTGATCAGGAAAACATGGCATTCAATATATTTTGACTTTTACATTGATCTCTTAAAGAGCAAGCTAACAAGTTTTCAGACGAAAAATAATCCATCATGAAAAAAAGAAAAGACTAAGTTAAGACCTAAAATATTTTTAAAAGTGCTTACAACGGGTTAAAATTGTGAAAAATATACCCGTTGAACAGCAACAACAACAACCTATTGAGATTAAGGTAAAGCAATGTAAGCGGACAAAGCAGAAAAGGGAATGAAAAAACAATACTGATCACTCTTTACACTGCTTGTAGAAAGAAATGTACTCACGTACGTATGTATGTTTACATTAAAGAATAAATTAAATTAAAGTAAGCAAACATGCAAAACTAAATCAAATCAAATTTCTACCAACACCAATTATTATTAAACAGCGACAATTATGTACGCGCAAAATAAATAAAATTATTGTTATTGAACAAAATTATTAAACACATAGAAGCTTTTCTGTCAAAGAAAAAAATTAAAAATCGAAAAAACCGGTTTTCCGTAATTTATTCGAAAAGGTTTGAGGATACGGCTAAAATGGTTTGAACAAAAAATGTAGATCTTTTTATTTCCTACAACTTTCACATTAAACTTTTTTCGATAGGATGCACAGTTTAGCCAGAAATCGTGAAAAACTGTGTTCGACCTCTAAAAATGCACCCCATTTCACCCCGGATAGCTGCTGTCGGTTCGATTTTTTTGTCCTGTTTTACAAGAGCTTTTTCGACAATATTCCACTATCAGATTGCTGTAACGAATTTTTTTGTTGTTCAAAGCCTATTTCTCCTGGACTATTAATAATCTAACAAAAAGAGTAAAAATTTTTCGTTTGAGTGCTGTCAATTGCCCGCCGTGTGACATCGCACTAATAGCCCAAGAGCCGCCTGTAGAAAAGTCGAGTGTATAAGATTACAGCATGAAATGTATGTCAAATGACAGAGCTCGACGAGCCTAAACACAATATATAGGGTTGCCTTGCCAAAGCCTGTCCTAAATATGGGTTGCCACCCGTTTTTTGGACCATTTTTTCTTAATAAAAAGTGTATAAGATTACAGCATGAAATGTCTGTCAAATGATAGAGCTCGACGAGCCTAAACACAATATATAGGGTTGTCTTGCCAAAGCCTGTCTTAAATATGGGTTGCCACCCGTTTTTTGGGCCAACATTTTTTAGAAAAAAGTTTATGGTTTAAGATTTCAGCTTGAAATGCATGTAAAATGGTAGAGCTTTTAGAGCCTAAGCATAATAAATAGGGTTGCTTTGCCAAATCCAGTCCCAAACATGGGTTGCCACCTGTTTTTTGAGCCAAGATTTTTCAGAAAAATGTTTATGGTTCAAGATTTCAGCTCGATATGCATGTCAAATGATAGATCTTGATGAGCCTTAAAAAATATATTTCGAGTAATTTTGTCGAATCCCGTCCGAAATGTGGGTTGCCACCTGTTTTTTAGACAAACTTTTTTTGGAAAAAAGTTTATGGTTTAAGACCTTATCTTGAAATGTATGCCAAATCATAGACTTTGTCGATCTCTAATAAAATATATAGAGTTGCCTTGTCGAATCCCGTCCCAAATGTGGGTTGTCACCTGTTTTTTGGGCAAACTTTTTTTGGAAAAAAGTTTATGGTTTAAGACCGTAGCTTGAAATGTATGCCAAATCATAGACTTTGACGATCTCTAATAAAATATATAGGGTTGCCTTGTCGAATCCCGTCCCAAATGTGGGTTGCCACCATTTTTTTGGCCCAAGTTTTTTCGGAAAAATGTTTATGGTTCAAGATTTCAGCTTGAAATGTGTGTCAAAGGAAAAATGTTTAAGGTCATCATTCTATCATTTAACATGCATATCGAGCTCAAATCTTGAACCATAAACATTTTTCTGAAAAATCTTTGCCCAAAAAACCCATGTTTGGGACTGGATTTGGCAAAGCAGCCCTATATATTATATTTAGGCTCTAAAAGCTCTACCATTTGACATACATTTCAAGCTGGAATCTTAAACCATAAACTTTTTTGTAAAAAATGTTGGCCCAAAAAACGGGTGGCAACCCATATTTAGGACAGGCTTTGGCAAGGCAACCCTATATATTGTGTTTAGGCTCGTCGATCTCTATTATTTGACATACATTTCATGCTGTAATCTTATACACTTTTTATTAAGTAAAAAGGGCCCAAAAAATGGGTGGCAGCCCATATTTAGGGCAGGCTTTGGCAAGGCAACCCTATATATTGTGTTTAGGCTCGTCGAGCTCTGTCATTTGACATACATTTCATGCTGTAATCTTATACACTCAACTTTTCTACAGCCGGCTCTCCGCCTATAAGCGAAAGTCATTCCTTCTGCTCTCAGCATTGTCCGGATGTATTCTTTGCTAGTCAGTTTTGGTGTGCAATGTATTTTTTGTCATCAGTGCTGCCAGATTGCTTTTTTTGTTTTGAGTGTTGGGGATTTTAGTTATTTTATTATTATTAGATTATGTTTTAACTTTGTGTATATTTTTGCCCAGTAAATGTGTGTCGGTTAGCTTGTATACTTTATTTATAAGATTAGTTGCGGTGTTAATTTTGTATTGTTGTGGTAGCGTCGAGTGAAAATTTATTAGTCTACCTGACGATGTTGGTTTTGTAAACCATTCAAGTGAAAGTTTTTCTAGTGTTCTGTGTAATTTGACGTCAAGATATGAAATGCTATTGTTTCGTTCCATTTCTAGTGTGAACTGTATTTTTTCATGGTACTCGTTAAGAGTGCTCAGAATTATATCTTCGTCTTTTTTATTGATGATAGCAAATATGTCATCAAAACTGTTTCAAAACTTATCACACCATGCCAAACAATTAAAAGTATAAATCTTATGCTTTTTGCAACAAATGAAGAAACTCACTTATTTTATTATTTAAAAACATACTACCTGAATATTTGTGATCTACTTATGAAACTTATCCAAAAATTAAGTTAATTTTTAAAGACTGCTTCAAAAGCAAATAGTATTACTTGAACTTAGATGAAAACTGCAACTAAGTTTAAATTTTTTGTTTCTTATTTAAAGTTTTGACCTCAGAGTTGATGTTTAAGTTTTTGTTTTCGTTCTAAGAACAGTTATTTGTAACTTTTGATGACATAAAAATAAAAATCACATGAACAAATTAATCTTGTCTTAATGGTTTTTAAATGAGGCTAAACGCCCAGACAACATAAATGTGCGATGTCCTTTTCGAAACCAAAAGGACTAAAAATTGGATCTTTTCGTAGAGTTGAGTAGTGTTTGTTCCAGCATTTTGCGCTGAATTGCCTGTAGTTCATATAGCAGCGCATTATGTCTATGGGCCGTAAAGGGTTATATTGCCAACAACGTAAAATTAAAGTTCAATATTGATGTATTAAGTTATAATACAGCATGGTTTAAAAATCAAATATAATACTTATGAATTAAAATTTAATATAAAAATCATAACATAATTTTGTAATATATTCAAAAGTATTAAATGTAATGCAAATTGTGTTAAAACACTTTGTAATACTTCGCTTGTATTAAAATATATTCCAAATTTCTAACCGTGTATTTACACCATGATGTTTACTACATACATATATACGAAACTTCGTCATATTATGTATGTTCAAGAGTTTTTAACTGCAAAAAAATGTAATTAATTAAAATTTTGAAACCGCGTTATTTTGAAACCGCGCAAAAGAAGTACCGCGTAAACCGAGGGATAGGTGTATATACTTTTTGGAATTACCTGCGAAGTTGAAGATCTAACATAAACTTCACGACTTACATTGCTCTAGGAACTTGTGTGATATTTGATTGAATAAAGTGTTTACTATACCTTAGAGTAGTGTTGGCCATTTACCCTCCCGCGGTCACATTGCCCGTTTCGGGCCATCATTCGGCCCGCCGTGTAGTTGCTGATTTCTATGCGCTGATTTTGAGTTGATCTCGTCTCTTTGTCAGTGTCGGTTGTGTTTTTGTGTTGTTTTTTTTAATACGTATATTTCTTTGTGTTTAATAATTTTGTTCAATAACAATAATTTTATTTATTTTGCGCGTACATAATTGTCGCTGTTTAATAATAATTGGTGTTGGTAGAAATTTGATTTGATTTAGTTTTGCATGTTTGCTTACTTTAATTTAATTTATTCTTTAATGTAAACATACATACGTACGTGAGTACATTTCTTTCTACAAGCAGTGTAAAGAGTGATCAGTATTGTTTTTTCATTCCCTTTTCTGCTTTGTCCGCTTACATTGCTTTACCTTAATCTCAATAGGTTGTTGTTGTTGCTGTTCAACGGGTATATTTTTCACAATTTTAACCCGTTGTAAGCACTTTTAAAAATATTTTAGGTCTTAACTTAGTCTTTTCTTTTTTTCATGATGGATTATTTTTCGTCTGAAAACTTGTTAGCTTGCTCTTTAAGAGATCAATGTAAAAGTCAAAATATATTGAATGCCATGTTTTCCTGATCAGGTCCCTGTGAACAGGTCTTTCATGCCTCTTGTGCAGGCCTAACTAACACTATTACTGATTTATTATCCTCTAATCGTTCGGGCCTGCATTGGTACTGTCCATCGTGCAGGGCCCTGTCCCCGTCGGTGTTTTTCGACAAAATTAAACAATTTGGGGAAAATCTTAACAATTTGAATATTAATTTCAGAGATATTCTAAATAATTATTTAGACATAACTCCCCAAATTGAAAAAAGCCTTAATGAGGCTGTCTCACCCGATGTTAGTTCGCTTCAAAATAAAACTATTACTGAGGCTGCAATGGTTTTTTCTTCTACTCCTTCGATCTCTACTCTACCCAAGCAAGCTATTTCCCTGAAGAAGAAAAGAAAACTTAAACGAAAATTAAATAAGAATCGTAAGTCGAATGTTAACTTGGGTAGTGTGGGGGGGGGGGGGTGAGTGACACAGCTGCTAATCGTGAAGTAACTGCCTTAGATCCCCCTCTAAATACCTCTCCGTCTACTTCCATTTTTCCTGCTTCTGCTCCTATAAATAATCCTCCACCCCTTTCCTCCACTATCGATACTCCTCTATCCATTTCTGCTATTCCTAATCCGCAAGGAGTTGTTACGATTGGTGGTTCTGTGGCACCTGTCTCCTTGCAAGCATTGCCAAGGTTGAAATCGATTTTCATTTCACGTCTTAATGCCAACACTACCACGGACAATGTTATAAACTATATCAGACAAAACCAAATTATTCCTGCCGATGCCTTCGTTTCTTGCAGGAAAATCGGTAATAAACCAACTCATGCATCTTTTAAAATTACAGTGGCATCTTCTCATGTTTCTGCCATTCTAAATTCTAATGCATGGGTGGATAATATCTTTATTTCAGAATTTAAGTCGAAAAAAAATAATAAGACTGTCCGTTCCAATTCAAAAAACTGAAGCGGCTATCCCTTTACTATCAAAATGTAAGGGGTTTGCGTTCTAAGACGCATGACATCTTTTTAGCCACTCAGAATTTTTCTGAGGATATTATCGTTTTTACCGAAACTTGGTTAAATAACACTTTTCTCAATTTGGAACTTTTTGACAATAGTTTCAATGTTTTTAGAAGAGACAGACACTTGGAAGACATTTCTTCTGTTGGTGGAGGTGTCTTAATAGCCATAAAAAATAATTTAACTAGTTCATTAATCGAAATTGCCTGCGCATCTAATATTGAACTACACGGAAAAAACACCAACTCGAAATTATTGTAAATATTAATGAAAATTTAAGAAAAATTAGTAGGTAATTTAGTAATTTAGAAACGGTTCGAGTGTCTATTAAAAATTACTAAGCGTAATATAAAAATTGCATCAAGCAGGCATTAATTTTTCGAATGCAAGTTTTTAATTTTTACAAAGTAGATTTTAAAATTTCTGCAATAATTTATTATATTTTAAAAGGACTGTACTATTTTTTAAAAAGTACATTATAAAGTTTTTATGATGAAATAATAATAACTGAAATTTATTTTTAAATTTTTTGGTGTGTTGAACAAAATTAGGGCAGCCAGCGAGTTTCCGTTGCCGCTTTCCCGACCCCGTCCCAATTCTGTTCAACACATTACTTCAAAGCCAATTAGTAAGAGTTTGGCAAGCCTTATATATTTATTTTTTTGCATGAACATGTTGAGAACTCAAACAGAGTACAAATTAAACACAAAAGAGAAATAAAATTCAATATAATAAGAATTAATAATCTTGAAATAATTTTTCTATAACTACTTTTTAAAAATTATAAAGCGGGAATCATATATAACAATATGAAATATATAAAAATTCTAATGTGGCAATTTATTAAAATTTAATAAATTTTTTGTAAAATTTCAAAGTTTTTAGGTGATAATTAAAATGAAGAAAATAATTTTTAATATGCACTTATTAAAAAATGTAAAATGAAAATATTTACAAACTAGAATAGAATTTTTAATAAGGATTTTCTATTTATTACTATAAAAAAGTAATATTTGTTTTCAGATTTTAATTTTTATAATCTCCTATTAATTTTTAATAAAATTTGAGTTGGTGTTTTTTCCGTGTATTATGCGTTAAAGTTACATATTGTAACTCCAATATTTATATTCTTAACGCTTATGTTCCTCCAAATAGTAGCGCAGATGTCTACGAATGTCTTTCGATGTCCGTAGAATACATAATAAATGAACTAGACATTAATGACGACATTTTATTGTTAGGTGATTTCAATCTGCCTGACCTTAAATGGACTCCTTCGGATGATGATACATATTTTTATGCATCGTGTCCAAAAACTCGACAACAACAAATTTTTGTTGACGAAATACTTTCAAGTTTGCAACAAGTAAGTTGTATAACTAATTCTCATGGACGACAACTTGACTTAGTCTTGGCTGCAAATAGTAGTAATGTTGTTGTGAGAAATGCTATCCATGGACATAGCATTGTCGGTGCCTTATGCAAAGAGGTATGTTAATAATTCTTCATACCCCTGGTATACAAAGGATTTAAAAAAAAATCCCCATTGGCCGTAATAGGGCATGGAACAAATACGTTTGTAGCCAGGACCGAAATGACTTAGTTGCTTAGTTGAATAAAATTAGGTTGAATATTCTTCATGACCCCAAGCATTTTTGGGGATTTATTAATACAAAGAAAAAGTCTGACGGGTTTCCATCAGAATTCAGAACAGTTGATGGGCTCACTAGCGACCCACAAATTATAGCTGGGTTGTTTGCTAATTTGTTTAAAGAATCCTTTTCTACGGAATTATTTAGCCCTGAGATCAACTATTTTGAATATATGGATAACGACCCTTTAGTTTCGTTTAATGAGATATCTTTCTCACCTGAACTAATAGAGAAATATATCTCATCTCTTGATGATGACTTCAGCTCCGGACCTGATGGTATTCCTGCGACAGTACTAGTTAACTGTAGCTCTGTGCTGAGTCAGCCCCTCAGTTTGTTATTTAATAAATCGATTAGAGATGGCTATTTTCCTAAATTTTGGAAAAATTCATATATAAGCCCCATTTTCAAGAAAGGGTGTAAAAATGATGTTTCAAACTACAGGCCCGTGGCGAAGTTATCAGGTTAAGGTGTGCTGTGGTGAAGTCATGAAGCATGGTTTTGTTAATGGCAGATCTACAGTTTCTAACCTCCTTGATTTTACTTCCTTTGCATTAAGCTCTTTTGACTCTGGTGGGCAAGTTGGCTGCATCTACACTGACTTCAGTAAAGCATTTGACAAATTACCACATAATTTGATTTTATTTAAGTTAAAAAAGCTTGGATTTCCTTTGAGTTTTGTCAGCTGGATTGAATCTTATTTATCTGATCGCTCATATCAGATAAGATTTCGGAGTGTGTTTTCCTCCCCATTAAGCGCGGCATCAGGTGTACCACAAGGAAGCCACCTGGGGCCGCTCCTGTTCATTTTAGCAATTAATGACGTTACACATGTCATTAAAAACTCGCATCTGCTAATATATGCAGATGACATGAAAATTTACAGGAACGTGAAGGGGGTTGGGGATACTATTCCACTTCAGTCTGACTTGAAATCCTTTGAGGTTTGGTGTTCTAAAAATAACTTACATCTTAATCCTGATAAATGCCAAACTATGATTTTCACCAGGAGAAAAAATATTGTGGAATTTGATTACGAATTAAAAGATAAGAAAATTGGTCGTGTTGATTTAGTCAAAGACCTAGGTATACATTTTGATGTTAAATTAACTTTTAATGAGCATATTAATCAAATTTGTAAAAAACCCTCATCTCTGCTTGGCTTCATTAAGAGGTGGGCAAAAGAATTTAATAGCCCTTTAGTAACTTTATATAATACAATAGTGCGTCCTCACTTAGAGTACGCCAGCCAAGTGTGGTCACCATTTTATAATATTCACATTAATAGAATTAAGAGAATTCAAAAAAATTTTATTCGTTTTGCTCTCAATGGCTTAAATTGGATTGACTCTTTAAACCTTCCTCCTTATGAGGATCGTTTGAAGTTACTACATATGCAGTCTTTGAGCTCGCGTAGAAATATTGCGGATATACTTTATCTGCATCAACTTGTGACTGGGTCTCTTGCTGCACCAGAGCTTCTTAATTATATTCATTTAAATACTAATCGCAGGAGTAATCGTAACTCTTATTAGTTATTTTACCAACCTTTCAGTAGAACTAATTATATGGCTACAGCTCCTTTTAATCGCATGACTACTCTTATTAATAATTGCGATGTATATGATATTAGCTTGTCAAAAGGTCAACTCAAGCTTAGATTGAAAAATAACTATAGTTAATTTTGTAGCTTAATGGTTGTTGGTCTTTATGTTTGTGTTGTCCGCGCCCCACAGCTTGATGGGTAAATTTTTTCTAACATTTATGCCTTGGACCATGTTAATAAATTCATACAATTACATTCATGCAATTGTATGTTTATATACATATGATCTGGGTGGGTATGTTGAGAAAGTGGGATAAAGCTAAGAAGAAATTATGAATAAATAAAAAATTAATTGCATGTATAATTTTTTCATTTCCATTAATATATAAGCTGTTTACTTGGTTTTAAAGCTTCATGCTAAATTGCTAAGAAAGCAAATAGCTGTAGTAGCTAAACTCTATTATTATTATGCATGAAAATTGAATATGCGAGAAACCCAGTAGGAATAGTCACCGATATTGCGTCTGGCGTCATCACAAAATATTGAACCAGATATTGAAAGTCTTATTTTAAGTAAACTCTGTTAATATGTTTGTAAAATATACATATGTATACATAATATGTATAAGATTTATGAAATGTTTTCTATTTGTTGTTAAATAAAAATACAATTATTTTATATGCCAACATTTATCTTTATTTATTAACATCAGTGATGCACGAATTTCTACTGCGTCATTTTTTCTATACGTGGAAAAGACAAAACACATTTATTTTCCTTTTTTTTTCGCTGGAATTCCTTCACACATTCGTACACATATTAGCGCGAAATGTTTGTTGTAAACGTCAGCGCGCTGTCGACTTTTGGGCACCGCAGCTGGCCATCCCTATATTAGAGTAAATGTAGTTGAGGTGTAGGGATATTATTAATAAGTTCGTCTTTTTTATCAGATGAAATAATAGTTCTGGCAGGTCTTGAAATTTTTACTTTTTTTTAGCCACCTCTTCTTTTCCAGTTCTCAAATTATCTCTGATTTTTCTATAAAGACTACATTTATGCAGTCTTCCTTTGCTTTCTGTGCAGTATGTGCATGGAAAAAAGGTATGTAGAATGGACCATTAATCCTATTAAAATAATTGCAAGTTTAAGATCAGTTGCAACGGTACCTTTAATTATTAATATTTCTTAAAGTTCCCATATAAGTGATACGTTGAAATAATTTTCTTCAGATATTTTTGTCAATTCTATAAAAAGCGATTTTTTTAATAAATGGTAACAACCTATTGAATTCATTTAGTAATTACAATGCAAACCTACCAATAATAATTTTTTTACACCCGTATTTTTTCGCTCCACTCCACTCAATTTTTCTGCTCATTGAAATCCAAGGACTGGGTGCTCATACAAATTTTTTTAAATCCTCCACCAATTCCAAATTTTATGTGAGTACTGTCATCTGTCTGTTCTTGAAACTCTTTTATCTAAGTAGTTCTGCCACGATACTACAATAGACAAGAAACCAGAGTCATCTTTAACCTTTTTGGTCATATGGAGCCCCTATGACTTTGACAGAACACTATTTTGTTAGAATAAACAAAGAAAGTAGATAAACAAGATTCTAGATTTATTTTTATTGACAGTTACATTAAATGAATAGATAATGTAATATAATTCACAAAAGTAACTCTTTTAACATTCATAGGTTAGTGCTTAAAAAACTATGTTGATTGAAGAGGAACCCTTCCAGATTTGAGATGGGCAAAATCGATAATCACTTCTTTAAAATCTGTGTTTTTTAGCACATCACATTCTATGGACATCAGCGGCAAACTGGTTAATCTCTTTTGAAGCATTGTACTTCATTCATTTTTTATTCATTTCAATTTGGAGAAAGAGCGTTCCCCACTGCAGTTAGTTATCATCATGCTTAAAAAGATTGTCAATGCGATTTCTACATTTGGAAATATGTATGTCTTCAATTTTTTTTTTTTCAAAAGTTGATTACCAATATACTATTAATTCCCTCATTTTCACAGTGAACAATTTTCAAGTCTTTTGTTAAACAGACAGACATTCCATTTCTAACTTTTTCTCATTAACATCTTCATAATAAAATTCAACAAATTCTTTGCAACTTTGTCTCAACTCTTCAGAATTCAGAGTTTTCAAGCGAAAAAATAAATCAAAACGTTTACTAATGTTCTTATACGAACTTAACTGATATTGTATTCCACACATAGCTGCAAACATTAAATAAACCATTTATCAAAATCAGATCCATTCTCTTTCATTTAACCAAAATTAATAATCAAACAGAGCAGTATTTCCTCCCGGCGGACACCCTGAAGAGCAAAAACTTCCGAAAAATCAACTGGCCTCTTTTCATACTTTCTTAAAACTTAACGTAAAAGCTAATGCGTAGAAAGTCAATTTCAATAAAACTTATAATCATATAAGGACTGTCCCAGAAAAAACTTACGTTTCAGTTATAAAAAAATATCCAATAAATTTAGAATATAAGAGTGTTCAGAATATAAATAACTAAAAAGTAATTAACATTTTTTTTGTTTTGATAAAAAATTTTTACTTTTTTCTAAGGCCCTTCATTAAATTTTGCACAGTTGTTTCATCGAGAGTAGGGTACGATCTTTTCCACTTAAATCTGAAGTCTTGTAATTTTTTTACAGTCTTACCGCTCTTTCGAATATCTCTTTTCATTTGAGCCCAATATCTCTAAACTACGCGAAGCTCTGAGCATGGTGGAACACGTTTTTCGAGGCACTAGTCTATATACCATATACCTTGCGTAACAAAGAAGCTGCTTCCGAGGCCACAGGCGCATATGGCCTGCCAAACTATATATTGCTTCGGAAATTTCGAAGTTTTTTTCTCTTTAAATTTACTAGGCACCTTCTTCGGTGACGTATAATATTCGTGCCCAAGTAGCTGCTTAAAATCTGCTTGAACGTAAGTTTCGTCGTCCATAACGCAGCAATCAAGTTTAGTCAGGTACCTTTGGGATTCTGCTTAAAAAGGCGCTTCACCTTCGCCGTTTCTGGTTTTCTGCCTGATCCTTTTTTTCGGCAAACAGGTAGACCCTTCTTATATTTAAAAACAACCGTATAAACAGTTTTATCTGATGCACCAACTATTTTTGCTATAGCTGAATATTTTAACTCTGGATTTTGCAGGTATGTGGACTAAATCAATTCGCGAACTTTTTCATATTTGCTAGACATCTTTGTCGTTAGAAGTGCTATCTTCAAGTGTTAAACATCATATCAAACTTCACTTTATGTCGAACAAATATTGTGTCTTTTAAGACGTATAAGATTACCAGGTAGAGTATAATCTTAAAAAACAAAAACGTAAGTTTTTTCTGGGACAGTTCTTACATACATAGTTCGAAAAGTTTATGGCTCATGGATATCGAAAGGTGCATCAAAAAGAGCTCCTGAAAAAAATAATTGCAAATGTGTCATATGAAGAGCTTATTGTACTCATTTTTCTCATTTTATTTGTAAAATATAAAAAACAAATACCCACTTTGCCGATAGCGTTTAAGTAACTAAAGCCGAAGCAGTGCTACACTTAGAAAAAAATCGACTAGGACCTGGTTAATTCAACTAGGAGAGGTAATGTTGTGGCGCCAAATTAAAATATTGTTATTTCAACCAGAAATCTGATTGAGAATAACAACAATGAATTTAGTTAATTCAAAGCTATATATGCACTGAAGGAAAAGAAACATGATTTTCTTAAACATTCGGCTGGTTAAGTTATTTTTAGTTGATTTTTTTGTTTTTCAGTATTTTTAAGAATGAAATTTATAAATTTAACAGGAAATAACTACAACGCTGGTAAACATTGAGTTTTTTTATAGAAATTTATCTAACCCTTAACGGCCCAATTTTTTCAAATTTCATTATAAAAATTTTTTGATGATATATTGGCTTTTGTAACTATTTAGTGTACTTTAAAAAATTTTTTTTGGACCTGCTATCCTTTTAGCAAGGATTTTTAGGTTTGTCTAAAATTTGATACAATTTGCCTTAAGAAACAATAAAATTAGAAAAAAATCAATAACGACAGACAATTTTAAATTTTAGAAAAATTAATTTTTATTTTTTTTAAGTAATTCATTTTTTATTTTGAATCAACTCATTTTACAAACAAAAGATTTTATATCGCTTAAAACTAATTATGGTGAAACTCATAAAAACAATTATTGTTTTTATTTAGGCACAAAAATAAGGCACACTTGGAACATTTTATGTTCGACAGTCGGGTGCAGTTAGGCATCTTATATCTCTGGCGTTCGTTATCGACAATGGGAAAATGATCTAACTTATCTAGACGAATATCCTTTGGCGGAACATATACAGTAGGACCTCGTTTCTTTTTAGCGGCTATCTCCTTTTCAACATTCGATGTTGATGGACGTCCTCTTTGCATTTGTAAGTCTCTTGCTTGCTTTTTTGCACTGTATCAAATATGAG
The DNA here is from genome assembly GCA_963662105.1 of Meiosimyza platycephala. Taxonomy (NCBI): domain Eukaryota; kingdom Metazoa; phylum Arthropoda; class Insecta; order Diptera; family Lauxaniidae; genus Meiosimyza; species Meiosimyza platycephala. Next base: position 44,100,412 of record OY759210.1, on the reverse strand, counting down.
ACAAACACATTTTTCGCAATAAGCAAAAGCAAATTTATTTATTTTCACAAAATAACTTCTGTCGTTAAAAATACATAATATTTGTTAAAAAGTTTTTGAAAATCGACTATGAAACACACTTATAGAAAACTTGCTTCTTCACTGGCAATCAAGATGACACTGACTGTTGCTGTTATTTACGTACATACAAACTTGTATGTATATAACTGTAAACAGAATAACGAGAATCATAACCAGCATTTTGTAACGAATTTAATTCAACTGGCAGAAAGTTTAAAAATTTGAATAGCATTTATTTGAACTTACATTAACGGAATGTATCAAATATGATATGGCGGTTAAGGGCTAAATATGATGTCTAATCCTTAGATTGATCCACGGCCAAAGGCCGCCGCGAAGCCAGTGTTGGATTTTTGGGAGTTTTAAATCCCGAGCTGTGGCCGCAGGCCGCCCACTTACCCCTACTATTATGTAAAATTACTGTGGCCAGCAAACTAGGTGTTGGATATATCATAAAAACCGACGGCTAAGTCCAACGGAAATATGTTCAAAGTACCCCTTGTAAACTACCCCTGCAACCCCCACCCCATGTGACAATGGAGTCATTACTGTGGCTAGAAAACTAGGTGTTGGATATAATTGAATAATGAATAAGAGTTCTATAGTTGTTGCTGAGGCATGAATTTCTGTATTTTAATCAGTTCGTCTGAAATCTCATATGGTGCGGACGTGTTTTGAGTTTACTCTGTGTTTTATTAAATTTGATTTCAACTTTGCTCTTATTTTTATTTATATGCTGTGCCATGTGAATGTGGACCAAAGGTTGATCGAGGTCAGCCATCAATGCAGTGTGCTAAGTGCAATGAACTTTTTCACTTGGTTTGCATAAACATTTTAATTGTAAAAATTGCTCGGTAGTTCGCCGAAACTCTATTCGTTCGCCTCAGAAAATTTGTGATAACTCGGCCTCTATGATGTCGTCATCTAGTGCTTAATTAGTGCAACAACAGCAACTAAAACCCGTTCTGCAAAATTCTAATATGCAAGACATTACATTGCAATTAGTTTTTGATGAAATCGTTGCTCTTAGAGCTGAAAATGCGCGCGCGTTGTCTTTGATAATCTCTTTAAAAGAAAATAAAAAATTGCTTGTTGAAAAAATTGATGACTTGCAATTGGAGCTACATTCGCAGAAGTCTCAACTTCTCTCATCTGCACTCTCTCTTCTAGCACAAGATGTTATACTTTTGAAAAATAATTTCGGTGCTGTTTTGAATGGCCCTAAAACAAAAAATAATAAATTTGCTGCGCTCTCGAAGAGCAATCACATGCATTCTCTTAATGCAGTTCCGCCGTCATCTGTCTTAGTTGACCTTTGTTTTGACGACACTGTTGTTGTTGCAGATGTTTGTAATGCTTCTCCATCTTAGGGTGCGTTTACTGTCAGGCGTTTTTTGTAGCGCTGCACGACAGCTTCAGAAGCGACGGCGCTACCATCGAAAACGCAAGCGACGTGAGTGTTTACTGTCAGGCGATCATGTTGCGCGACACCACGGTTTTTTTTGCCGATCGCAAACCGATTGGTAATTAATTTCATTCGTGTTTAAGAAGTGGTAGAGTTAATATGATGTATGCCAAAATAACGCTTTTATTATTATTGAAATGCAGTTATTTATTGCGTAAAAATATATGAAATATTGTATATTCCTGATAAAAATTTTATTGCTCCTATTGATAAACAGAGATCGAAAAAATTTTTTAAACTACCAGCTACATCCTCCGGTCCTGTTTTGGGCCCATTTTTTTTTAACTAACTTGGTTCCTATTGGTCTGACTTCAATTTATGTCAGGAAAAATTGTACAATATCTGATAAAATGTAAAATAGTGCAAAACCTCTTTTTAACTTTACACCTTGAATATTTTAAAAACGGTTGAACTTACATGATTATCGGCGTTAATTTAATTTTTGAAAATTGTCTTATCTTTTTGAACAAATGTAATTTCTGTCCAGTTAATAGAAAGCAAGATAATAGCGACAAACTGTTTTTTGTTACCTTTGACCATGAATGTCAGTATGTTACAGAAAATTTGAGCTTTTCGCATCGATTGGTGAAAAACTTTTTTTTTTGGAAATGGGTCCAAAATTGTCTTTCCCGGGATCCGAGACCGTTTCAAATTATGTTAAAAATCCATTTTCGACCTTTCTTATCGATTGGTGCAAGCAAATTTTTTCGAAAATAGTTCCAAAAAGGTCTTTTCCAGGGCCGTCTCAAATAATGTTAAAAATTCAATATCCACCTTTCTTCATCGATTGGTGCAAACACTTTTTCGTAAATGTGTCCAAAACGGGGGTCCGGGGCCGTTCCGAATTATTTAAAAAATGCATTTTCTATCTTTCCTCATTAACTGGAGCAAAAAAAAAATTTCTAAAATGGGTCCAAAACGGTCTCTTTTGGTTCGTGGTAAATATGTCAGAAATCCACTTTGAAACTTTCCTCATCGATTAAAATCCATTTTCAACCTTTCCTCATCGGAATAGTGCCACCAACATGGATTTTTACTTACAATTTTTATTTTGTCGCTACGAAAGTTCAAAATGTTTTGGTTGCAGATTTTCGTAGCAAGCGACGGCACTTCGTAGCTTATCGATGCTCGTGTCGCGCTACGTAAAATCGCCTATCAGTAAACACTTTCATATGCACGCATGTATTTGAACGGCGGGAGCGACAAACTGTCGTGTAGCGCTAAAAAAAAACGATTGACTGTAAACGCACCCTTATGCTGCCGCTGCTGCGGCTACTGCTGCTCATCATTCGCAGGCTTCTGAATCGCTGCAAGCACTGATGTCATATGCTGCTGCTGTTTCTGCTGCTAATGCTACGTCTATTTTGCTCTCACCTGTTTTTTAGTCAACTGTCTTAACTACAAGCGTGCTAATTTGCTGCTGTTGATGGTTTTACTCTTAGACCTATAACTCATTAAGACAAAACCAAGAATGATAGAATAGAAGATTACGCATTCCGAGTTTTCAAATGAAAATCTTCTTCGCATGTCGTCATCTGGAGGACAATCACGGTTGCATTTTTCTATTTTTTCGTTTATTTCAAATAATTCAGTCTAAGAAAACAATTCTTACAGACTATGAATACAACTTAAAAATATATAACAAACGTAATATATTAACATAAGAATAGATATTTAAAAATAATTTATTCAATGTATTAAACATATAATTCAAATTATGAATACAAATTAACTAACCATGCTTAGAAAATATTTCCTGGGGTAGAAAAATCAGTGTCATGTGTTGCACTAAGATTATTAAATTCGGTAAGAGCTCTAATTATAGGTGCATTTAATGAATAATTAGTCTTACAAATTGGAACTGCGCACAAATTACAATGGCGTAAAGATCTACTAGGCACTTTAAATTTTATCAGATTCAGTAATTGTACACAATCGATTTGACCTGTTATTAGATCATATAAAAACATCAGAGAAGCAATCAATCTTCTTTAATGAAGTGATTTAAGCTGTATCAAAAGACACCGAGAGCTATAGGAAGGAAAAGGTTCCACAAAGCTTAGAGGACTAAGAGCAAATTTAACAAAGCATTTCTAATCTGTTAGAGTGAACAGAGTAAGCAGGATACCAGATCACAGAAGCGTACTCAAGTTTTGATCGTACAAAAGCTGTGTATAAGATTTTCCGCGTATTAATGATCCATATACGCGGAAAATCTTATACACAGCTGTTACGTCGAACAAAAGCTAGCGTCGAGTAGCATTTAGGAATAATATAGGTAATATGGCTTATAAAAGAAATTTAGAATCAAATATAATGCCAAGATCCAATGCCTCACTTCCTGATTTTAGGGTGGTATTATTTACATAATTAAAGGATGTGAATGACACAGGAGACTTGCAAAATGAAATATGGGAACATTTCGAGATATTTAAAGATAAGTGATTTTGAGAGCACCAAACGACCAGATTATTTATGTCACTCTGAAGGGCTAAAATATCCAAAGAACATTGTATAGAATGGAAAAGTTTCAAATCATCGGCGTAGAGAAGAAAACTTGCATTTTTAAAACAGGTGCCAATGTCATTAATGAAAAGAATGAAAAAGAGAGGACCTAAAATGCTACCTTGTGAAACACCAGAGGTAGCAAAAAAAGGTTTAGATTTTACCCCATCAATTAAAACAAAATTTAATCTATCATTTAAATAAGAGCTTATCCATTTTAAAAATTTGGAATGAAATCTAAGCTTTGACAATTTGGCAACAAGAATTTCATGCGAGACTTTATCAAAAGCTTTTGAAAAGTCTGTGTAAATCATATCAACCTGCAAGCCCCACGTTGGGCGCCATTTAGCTAGCACTCTGCACTCTGAAGTTGGAAAAGAATCGAAGATAAAAAAAAACAAATTTTACCATTACAAAAAAAAACTTGGGCCAAAAAATAGGTGGCAACCCGCATTTGGGACGGAATTCGGCAAAGCAACCTTATATATTTTATTAGAGATCATCAAGGTCTATCATTTGACACACATTTCAAGCTGAAATCTCAAACCATAAACATTTTTCTGAAAAAAATTGGGCCAAAAAAAAGGTGGCAACCCACATTTGGGACGGGATTCGGCAAGGCAACCCTATATATTTTATTAGAGATCATCAAAGTCTATCATTTGGCATACATTTCAAGCTACGGTCTTAAACCATAAACTTTTTTCCAAAAAAAGTTTGCCCAAAAAACAGGTGGCAACCCACATTTGGGACGGGATTCGACAAGATTAATCGAAATATTTTTTTTAAGGCTCATCAAGATCTATCATTTGACATGCATATCGAGCTGAAATCTTGAACCATAAACATTTTTCTGAAAAATCTTGGCCCAAAACACAGGTGGCAACCCATGTTTGGGACTATATTTGGCAAAGCAATCCTATATATTATATTTAGGCTCTACAGGCTCTATCATTTGACATACATTTTAAGCTGGAATCCTCAACCATAAACTTTTTTCTAAAAAATTTTGACCCTAAAAAACGGGTGGCAACCCATTTTTAGGACAGGCTTTGGCAAGGCAACCCTATATATTGTGTTTAGGCTCGTCGAGCTCTATCATTTGACATACATTTCATACTGTAATCTTATACACTTTTAATTAAAAAAAAAATGGCCCAAAAAGCGGGTGGCAACCCATATTTAGGACAGGCTTTGGCAAGGCAACCCTATATAGTGTGTTTAGGCTCGTCGAGCTCTATCATTTGACATACATTTCATGCTGTAATCTTATACACTTTTTACTAAAAAAAAATGGCCCAAAAAACGGGTGGCAACCCATATTTAGGACAGGCTTTGGCAAGGCAACCCTATATATTGTGTTTAAGCTCATCGAGCTCTATCATTTGACATACATTTCATGCTGTAATCTTATACACTCAACTTTTCTACAGCCGGCTCTCCGCCTATATGGTGTGCGTCAATAAACGAGTGGAATTTAGACTGTATTATCCGCACAGTGTCGATGCATAAAAAGTAAAAATAGCGATAACCTAAATCTACTTTGTTCAAGGAAACACGGAACGGAGCAGCAGCAAAAGTGTTGGCAAAATTGGAAACCGTATGGCGTAAAAGTTGCAAAATCCACACAAATTAATTGATACAATTCATACAATTAATTTAAATCAACCAAAGTTTACATTCGTTTAAACACAAATTAGTTTTGTATGAATAAAAATTAGAATTTAATTAAATCTAAAGTATTTGTTTACGAAATTAGCAAAACTTAGCACCTACACCAGGACGCAATTACATGCACGCTGTAAGTCGTACCGTCCGCCCGTACGATTAATTTTTCACGGTTAATTATTTATGTACGCAAACAAACTAATTGTTGCTGTTTTTAGTTAGTAGTATAAACAATCTATACTCAATTTCCGCACAATGCGTAGTGTTTTAATTTCGTCGTTCACTTTCTTCGTTGCTTCACACTAAGTTTCCTTTGTCTTTTGTTCTTTCGTTTGGGTTTCGTCTTGGTCGTTTGGCGTGTCAACCACTGCTTTTTTTTCGTGTGTTCACGTATATCTGTTTCTTTTATACAACTTTTGGTCTTAGGTTTCTTTCAATGACAGATTTTTTTTTATGTCAAATTTAAAAATGTATGAAGTGTGTATGTGTCATTTTTATGGTATGTGTTAGAGCGCTAGCGCTTCAACACTTAAGTTTCCAAGGATAAGACCATGACGCACAGGATTGTATTTTAATTACTTTTAGGCAATATCTGTTTCGGTTTTTAGGCAATTTTTCTTAACTACTTTGTCTTGCGAAGCGCTAGCGCTTCACCACAACCGTTTCCGCGAAACTTTTTTTTTTTCAGCAAGAGGTTTTCGTAAACTATGTATCTTGCGAAAGAAATGTTCAAAAACAAATAAAGCTAAATGTACGAAATTTATAGCTTTAAACTTTTGTTCACCAATTTTATAATAAGTTCAACTAAATTTATTTTGTTTGTGATTTTATCACACTAAGAAAAATCGCGACCGCACAACCGACTGCAACCAGATATCGAAACCAACCCACGCGCGTTCCTCTTCTCGAATTTTTATCGCCAAGCAAAAGCAAAAACAAAAATTCGAAACGACGCGCTGTTCAGACATTTTTTGTGGATCAGAACGCACGTAGTCTAATTTCGAACGAAAGACCAAAAATGTCAAACTGACAAATAATTTCGAAACTGTGGAAAGTTTGGAGATAGGCCTATAGTTTGCTATATTATTTTTGTTACCATTTTTATAGACAGGATTAATAAAAGCTATTTTCCAATTATTAATAAAATAGCCTATAGAAAGGGATAAATTAAAAATGGAACATAAAGGCTTAGATAATGTAACCACACATTTTTTCAGCAGAAATGGACAAATGCCATCAATATCAGATTTTGTAGAATTTTTTAAAAAGCGAATTCCACTGATAACATCATCTTCACTTAATTGTAGTGATCCAAAATCGACAACAGAGTCTATTTTGTCCAAAACTTCGTTGGTATTCCATGCAACACTCTGTTCAAAATTAGTCTGAAAGAAATTTGCAAGTAGGTTAACAGAGTCATTCAGGGAACTAGACGAAATCCCATTGAATGACATATTAGTCGGAATTGAGAAACTTGCCTTTTTGTAAATAATGAAATTCCAAAATGATTTTGGGTTTTTTTTAATATTTTTTTCAAAACGTAGCAAATACTTCTTATACAAAACTTTATTTAGAAAATTAAATTCTCTCATGAATATTTATTTCTTAGACTTTGAGTTTCTTTAGACCTTTTGTGTACCACGGCAATTTGTAAGCAATTTTCTGCACAAAAGGAATATTATTTAAGCAGATATGAGACAGGTTTGTTTTGAAATTCTCATAGCACAAATTAAGATCGTTACAATTAGTTAAAAAAGACCAATCTATTGCACCTATTTCATTATTCAAAACATTAAAATCGCACAAGCTGAATTTAAATTTTTTGTTTCAGCATCAGGAACAATCTTAAAAAAGTTGTAAAACTCAATATTAATGATCAGTGCAACATGGTGCATATCAGTTTCTGATAATGGAAAAGAGCATTCAAATAATTCATATTTAATATTATTACTAATAAAAATTAAATCTAGGATTTTATTTAATTTATTAAGACAAAAATTTATCTGCCTTAGGTCTAGGCTGAGAAAACTATCAATGACATAAATCTCATGTGATTGATTAACATTACAGGGTACAAAGTAACTCTCATGATTATCTACATGAAGCCAAGAGACACCACATAGGTTGAAATCACTTAATATACATAAGTGGTTATCACTTTTATCTATGGGCAAACTCAAAATATTATCTGCATGTGCAGCATATAAATCATAGCAACTATTTGGCGGAATGTAAGATGCACAAATATACATCAAATTGTTTTTGCTTCCTATTGTAACACAAATTTGATCCAGAAGGGAATCAGAGTTTGCAAGATGAATAAGATTTGACTGCAGTGAACGCTTAGTGGCAATAAGCACTCCACCACCTCTTAAAGATCCAGTTTTCACTGGATCTCTATCTTTTCTATAAATAATGAAAGAGTTTAAATCAAAAATTTCAGCATCGAAAAAATCTGAGTTTAGCCAAGTTTCAACAAAGACGTAGACATCATAGTCACACTGCATTATAGCAGCACGAACAGCATTAATTTTTGTGCGCAATCCCGACATATTTTAAAAATAAATATTAATATTTTTATTATCACAATTTTTCTCCTTATCTATATTTGCTATGCGTTGTTCTGTATCTCCACTCTCTTTTGAAAAAAATGGAACGGGCGTACTCTGACCTCAGCTGGCCAAAAGGAAGGTTTAAGCAATTCATCATAATGTAAAGAGGAGACCCCCAACTTGATTCGCTTAAGAGAATTCAATTGAGCATCTCTTTTCACCAATTTAGAACATGACAAATTTTTTTTATCGATGTTTCCATGTTGAGAAATATAGTTTACAATGTTCTCTTCAGAAACAGTTGGTAAGAAAGACGACAAGTGTAACCATTTTTGACGAACAGCAACTTTGAGCTCAGATGATGAGTTTACTCCAACAACAACTCTACGATCTTTTCTTTTGTTATTGCTTGCAGTACTGCACTGAGAATTTGACTGAGTTGAGATTGAAGAAATAGAAGAGGTCAACGGTAAAACAGCAGCACCTGAGGTTGTGAGTGCAGACGAGTGCAAATTATTGTTGTTTCTGTGTAAAACAGTTGGCGAAGCAAGAGCAGAAGGTGACGAAGCAGCAGTTATTATTGTTTGAGCAGGCAAACGCACAGTAGAATAATTTAAGTTTTTGTTGCTATTAGACACACCAGGCAATGAAACAACATCCGCAAATGACATTTGAGAAGCAGCAGGCACATTAAGAGCAGGACTTTAAGGTCTTTATTTTCAACGATATTAGCACAAGACTTATGAAAGTCATTTTTACATAGAACAAATTGCACAGCGCGATCTCATAGTCGACCGAATAGCTAGGCAACCACAAGAAGACTGAATATTTTTGTAACAAATATATAAGGGTTGCCGAGTACTTTTTTTCTCAACTACTTTTTAGCCTATATGAAAAAATAAGTAGGCGCAGAGTTGTATTGCCTTATTTAATTTTTATATAGAAAACAACTACAAAATATTTAAGACAGTCATATTATTTTAAGACATTATGACTGTTAAGTCATTTAACGCTGTATGACTTATTAAGATTAAGACTTATTTAAGATTTATTTTAATTCTTTAATTAATGACTATTTAAGTCAATGAATTTCATTTAACTTACTTATTTTTAAAACCACCTTTGGTTTTAATGTAAAATGAATTGAGTAATAGTAAAAGCCTGAAGCTATTAAGACATAAAAAACTCGTTTTACTCATTTTATTCGAAAGTGTAGCCAGGCATTAAATTTCGTTTTCGTTTATTTGGCGACAAACTAGTCGTCCAACAATGACACTTTAGCTTACCGTGAATTTCCTAATTATTTATTTTGAGTTTAACTTCGATATTTAGTTATATTATTATTTTTATTATATTTAACTATTTCACTATTATTTTTTCACAAAAGTTGTAAAAATATCTATGTAGATCTTGTTGTAAGCAATGAAAAACAAATTTTAACTCAGGTAATTGCTTTATTAAGTTTTCGTTTTCTTTAATGGACATTTTGATCTAAGTCCTTATAAGCTCTGAAAAAATGTTTTTTTACACTAATGTTGCTGTTTACATATGTAATAGTTGAATTGGCCTCATTTTGATTTGCACTGTACATAGCTAAGGATAAAAAAAATTGGTGCATAACAATTAGGCTTATCTTAACGAACGCTCTCATCGTTAGTATAGAGACTAATATTATTTCGGTATACTGGTTTTTCTGCACAGTTGTTAAAGGCTTCATACTAGTTATTTAGTAAAACCGGTTTTTCAAGAAATAAACTCCCGTAAAATCGAATGATCAGTGAGTGGTCAGTTAGTCTATTTAGTTGAGACCTTATGCGTAAATTTTTGATGCGAGTCGTGGAGTTGATTTTTTGAGTCGGGCGAAGTTGCGCTTAATAGAAAAGTGCTGTCCGTACATATACATATATATATAAAAAAAAACAGAAATTTTCTAAAAATCTTTAAAGACGCGTTAAAAAAAAAATAAAAATCAGCTTATCTTTTGTGGACCAGCAGATTTAGCCATTAAAATTTGGCGGAGTCGAGAATGCTTGTCCAGCAGTCCGCAATCAAAAATTTATTGACGCTGAGAATCAAAAAAAAAATTACTCGGGAAAATGGTCATATGGAATACGTTCCTTTAGCTGCTGCAAACCGAGAAAAACCCAGCAGAATCCTTCTATGCCGCTTCTGAAAATGCAAAATATTGCAGAAATACTTAATTGATTAAATTTATTAAATAAAAAAACAAAAAAAAAAAATTTAAAATTCCATAAAAAAAAATAAAATTTAGATTTGTGAAAAGTGTAAAGGCAGTGAAGCGGGTTTATTGGAAAAAAATATAAAACCTAAATTAGTTAAACTAATTTAAGTACAAACAAAAACAAAATAAAAAAAAAAATAGATTCCTATGAAGAAAATCATATGTAAGTGTGTTAGGTTATGGTAGAATAATTTTGTAAGAGTTACAGGAACAACGTAACAAACATTGTGGTTTGTTGGCTGGCCGGCGGACGGACATCAGTGGGTAAGTGAATATGGTTCATTTCTCTTTATTTTGGTCATTCTATTAAAATTTAAAACACATCTTTAACAATATGATTTCAAACATATAAATTTTAAATTGCTTAATAAAAATTAAAAAGAAAAAAAGTTAATTAATGATAATTACCGCTTCACCACTTTTGCTTAAAATTAAATAAAAAGGAAAAATAATAATAATAAAATTTCATAAAATAATGTTAAAATTAGGATGTTAAGATCATGCAAAATGTTAACAAAATTTAAAATAATGTAACTAACATTTTTTTTGTGATCATTTAACATAAATGTAATTCGAAAAGTTAGGTAGAATATTATAGAAAGAGAACTAGTTAAATGCGCTCTCATTCTTTCGATAACAATTCACCACGAAGGTTAATTTCTTGTTAACATGTTTTCTTTTCGATTATAAGATTTTTTTGTATTCTCGTTTTTCTCTCTGTCGATTGATTTTGGTTTTAAGTAAAGTTGTTGAGGAATTACAGCTAATATAAATAAAGAAACTCAAATGTAAACAAAGAAATCAAAATTGAGTTTTGTTAATTTTGAAAAGAAGAGAAATGGAGTAAAGGAAATAATTATGACCTAAGGTGACAAGGTAAGAGTAAACTAGTGGGTGTTCGCAGAAAACAAATGTAGAGGTATGTATCTGGAACACAAGGTTGGGCGGGCACACGATCACCACATCGGATCGTGAATGTATTGGATTTGTGAGATAGGCTAGTGCAGGGGTTCTTAGACTTATGCAGTCCGCGGACCCCTTATCTAGCTAAATTTTTTTTGCGGACCCCTTCCCAACCCTAGACATTTGACATCGTTCATGAGCTTAATTTCTGGCTCAATAATGACAAAGACACTCAGGCCATTCGGTTTTCACCCGGACAGTCTGGTTTTTGAAAGCTTTGTCCGATTATCAAACTCACCCAGATAGGCATAAAATGTCCGATCATCTGACGAGGTTAAGGAACGAAGTAGTTTTACTTTGCTTTAAGTTTTCCGGTTTTTAAAGGTCTTTCCAACACTATTTCCAGTTTTTGAAGGTCCAAAATAAATATTGATACTGATACCATATATCTCTGTATTTTAACAAATCTTACGCATTTATAGAGGCAAACATTTTTTATTAGGATTTTCATGTAATTAAAAAACAAAATGAATAAAAATTGTGAAAAGTAAAAGAATTAAAAAATTTACAAGTCAAAATATGTACATTAAACTCAAATATTAAGACAAATATTTTGTGGTCAAAATAAAGCTAAGAAAATAAGTTATGTTTTTTTTCATAGCTTTTTTAATAAATAATAATAAAGCTTAAAATGAAAATTAATTGAACATAAAATTAAAATGAAAATTAATTTTTTGTTGACTATTTGTTATTTTATATGCGAAATTTGTTATATTTTCTTCTGTAGAAGTTTTTACTTAATGAGATGAATGATGTTGTTTTCTCGAAACCAAATCCATAATGTCGGGCTCTATATTCGAAATTCTTATCCTCAGGCCTGCTTCTACACTAAGCATGTTTCCATACTTTGATTTAATATATAATAGTACCGAAAAAGTCTGTTCACACAAATAAGTTGTGCAAAACGGAATCAAGTTTTGGAGAGCCTTATTTGCAAGTGCAGGGTAATCGGATTTTAGGAGTAACCAAAAGTTAGTTAGTTCAATTTTATTGAACTTAAGTTTCAAAGCCGTATCGCAAGAGATATCCACGAACATATCTTGCTGTAATGTCGATTATTTCTTAGCATTACTGACATCTGTGTTGGATGGATCCCTGTTCCAGTCGTTGCCAGAATCAGAACAGGGAAAATATTTTCGGAAGCTGCTTTTTAAAGTCATTAAATGTTCGACAAACAGAAGCTCTTTATTAGAAACTTCTATAAAATCGCTGAGTGTTGGAAAAGACTCATATACACACTTTTGAATGCGTTTTGACCATAATTCGATTTTTTATAATCGATTCTATTTTATCTTCAACTTTAATTTTTTTTGAAGCTGCACTTTATAGGCTCAAATTGAAATCTACAAAAATTGTTGATGTTGTCTAACAGTAGGAAGAGTGGAAACAGTTAGGTGCTGGGCATCCCGGGTTTAAACAAAAGTAAATGCACAATTTGTTTTTTAAAAATATGTGCAATCATTGAAAGAGCCTTGGCTATGTAGAATTTTTAATAAAAGAGTTATTGAAATCAAGCGATAAGTTTGATAATGAAAATTATTGATGTCAAAATTGTTTCGCGGACCCCTGGAATGGCTAAGGAGCTAAACGCTCTCAAATCCAATCGGATGCCCCATATTTCATTAATCCGGATAATGATAGAAATTTGTCACTCCCATCAGCAAGCTTTAATTTACCTATACAAACTGCAAGCTCAAATAAAATTGTTGAAACCCAACAAATGGATTCGCGAATTACAAAGTTAGAGACGCGTATAAATTCGGATTTTGCGGCTTTGCATGAAAGCATTCACGCGTTAACTCAACAAGTAACTCAAATAGCTATTAATAGACCTTCATATATAGCATAGCCCCGAGAGAATTTTCCTTCGTTGGAAAGAAACTTTTCAATGGAAAATTTGTCTTTAAATGTAGGTTCGAACAACCAACATACCGAACAACTGCAATCCAACGTACATCGTACTCTAAGCTGTCATCCTTCATATCCAGCTCCTAATAATTTGGGAAGGATATCTACAAATATTAATGTAGCTAACAACAGTAATCGAGTAGCACAAATAATTCAAAGTTGGAATATAACATTTAGCGGTTCACTGAATAAAATGTCAGTTGATAAATTTATTTATATGGTTACCTCTTTAACCAACGACAGCCTAGGTGGAGATTTTTCAGCCTTATGTGAGCATTCACATATTCTTTTTGTTGGAAAAGGCCAAGATTGGTATTGGCGTTATCGTCGCACAGTTCCACGGATTAAATGGTCACATTTGTGTGAATCATTACGTTCACATTTTCAAGACCATTTGTCTGACAGAGATGTTAGTGAACTTATTCATGAAAGAAAACAAAAAGAAAATGAAAGCTTTGAAGAATTTTATAACTCAGTAATGTTTTTATGTGATAGATTGCGATACCCTTTATCTGATCAAGACTTATTAAATATTCTGCTAAGGAATATAAAGCCAAGGTTCAGAAATGAGTTGTTTTATCAAAATGTCGTTTCGGTTGCTCATCTGCGTAATTTGCTAATGCGTCGGGAAGCCTTACTTAATGATCTAGAAAAGCCACGTTCTACGCGCAGGCAAGTGCAAGAAATTGAATTTAATTCTAGAGATGAGGATTTTTCGAATAGCAAAGAGGAGATTTGTGAGTTAGCGAAGAGATTAAATTTGTGCTGGAATTGTCGTAAAGAAGGACATCGTTTCATGGATTGTTTGGAAGACCGAACAATATTTTGCTATGGATGTGGTGAAGCTAACGTTTTCAAACCAAAATGCACCACTTGCCAAAAAGGAAAACAAGCGGAAAACTCATATGTGAGCGTACACGAGACTCATTGTATACGCTCGAATCAAAAATAAAGTTGGACCAAAAAGAAATTCTTAAGCAAAGCATTGCAACACAGACATTAAAAATTTTAAACCGCCATATTGAACTTGAAACTTCTGTAAATTATAAACCCAGACTTTTCCCAACTAAACCATATCACGAAAGAAAGCTGAATTATGATTCAATTCGTTCAAGCTTATTTTGTGACAGCATATCTAATTTTTGTAATAAAAAGGTTGGTAGTAATAAAAAATCAATACGCTCTAGCAAACGAATGCGTCAATTTTGGCAAAAAGTTCGGGCAAATCGCAAAAGTTGCGTAAAATTTTTGTCAGCCTTTGAAAAAAATAAATACGACATACGACCATATGTAAATCTTGATTTGTTTGATATGAAAATTTTAGCTCTGTTAGATTCTGGAGCATCTATTTCTTGTTTAGGTGGCTCAGCTGCAAAGGATTTTGTAGAAAAAAAGATACCTTATAGAGTTTTGTCGGAATTTGTCATTACTGCAGGTGGACAAAAATATAAAATTATTGGAAGCGTAAAAGCAGAAATTAAGTTAAAAAACGGTTGTCAAAACATAGACATTTGTATTATTCCTGAATTATGCCAAGATTTATATCTGGGGGCTGATTTTTTTCATAAATTTAATCTGATTCCGAAAATATTAGAATCATTTGAAAGTGAAACGGATGAAAGCGTTCAACCACCAGATATACATGTATTGAGTTTTCAAGATAAGCGTCGACTAGATTCAGTTATATCTTTGTTCCCATCCTTTGAAAAAGAAGGATTAGGTGAAACTCATCTTTTACAACATTTTATTGAAATTTTTCCGAATTGCAAGCCTATTAAACAGCGATACTTCTCCGTATCTCCAGCTGTTGGGAAAAAGCTTCATATTGAAATAGACAGGATGTTAGACCTAAATGTTATTGAGCCAGCACCGCAAAACTGCTCATGGAGTAGTCTTGTAGCAATTGTAGAAAAAGAAGGTAAAATTCGATTGTGCTTGGACTCGCGAAAGTTAAATAGCGTGACCGTTAAGGACGCATTTCCTTTGCCTAGAATCGATGGAATTTTAAGTAGACTGCCTTAAGCTAGGTACATTTCGTCCGTAGATCCCTGCTTTCTGGCAGATCAAATTAGATGAAAACTCTCGTGACGTGACAGCGTTCACGGTTCCAAATCGCCCTCTTTACCGTTTTAAAGTTATGCCTTTCGGGCAATGACAATGAGTAGATTAATGGATCTTGTCGTCCCAGCTAATTTGAAAGATTGCGTTTTTGTATATTTAGATGACTTGTTGCTTGTGTCAGATTCTTTGGAAAATCACCTTAAGTTACTGGAGGATGTTGCTCAGGTTTTGCGAAAATCTGGATTGACCATAAATGTGTCTAAATGTAAATTTTGTATTCGCGAAGTTAAATATCTAGGGTTTATAATCGGTGATGGTGTCATAAAACCAAACCCCGATAAAGTGTCTGCTATAGTGGATATTCGTCCTCCAAAAAACGTACGTGAAATGCGTCGTTTTCTCGGTCTCACAGGATGGTACAGACGCTTTATACAAAATTATGCATCACTCACGACACCACTTACGGATTTGCTTTCCAAGTCACGTGAATATAAATGGAACGATGAAGCTCAGTCTGCATTTGACGAGTTGAAGCAATGTTTAACTTCTGCCCCATTATTAATTACTCCGGACTTTAGTCGTCCTTTTATAATTCAATGTGATGCTTCGATTACTGGTATTGGCGGAGTTCTTGCTCAAGAGGATGAAGAAGGGATTGAAAGACCAATCGCTTATTTCTCACATAAGCTAAATAGAGCCCAAAAGAACTACTCAATTACCGAATTAGAATGCTTAGCTGCACTGTTAAGTGTACAAAAATTTCGTGAGTATGTCGAAGGGTTACCCTTTAAAATAATAACTGATCATGCAAGTTTGCAATGGTTAATGCGTCAATCGGACTTAAACGGTCGTCTTGCGAATTGGTCTTTGAAATTACAGGGATTTGACCTTTTAATCGAACACCGACGAGGCTCATTAAACATTGTTCCTGACGCTTTATCTAGACTTGATGAAGTCAGTGAAATAGATACAGAACCTATTCCTATCATTGATTTAAATTCTTTTGTATTTTCTTCCGATGATTATCTTAAAATTCGAAAGAATATTTTAGAAAACCCGTCACTTTTACCAGACCTTAAAATAGTAGATACATTTATTTACAAGAGAGTTGATTTCGCAAAGGGTGATCCTATAGCTGAAGCCAACAGTTGGAAACTTTGGGTACCAAATTCTCTTACTACTATAGCAGCACATGGTGGAATTAGTAAGACGTTAGATAGAATTCGTCGACATTTTTATTGGCCCAAGATGGTAATTGAAGTTAGAAATTTTGTTATTCAGTGTGAAATTTGTAGACAATCTAAGGCTCCGAATACAATACTACGTCCTCCTATGGGTTGTCAACCGAAATCAGATCGTCCTTTTCAACGTCTGTATATGGATTTGTTAGGCCCATATCCGAGATCGAGCAAAGGGAACACTGGTATTTTTATCGTTTTAGATCGTACATCTAAATTTCCTCTTTTAAAGACGCTCAAGAAATTTTCTTCGTCAAGTATTTGCGAATACTTAGAAAATGAGGGTTTTACGATTTTTGGTGTTCCAGAGGTTGTAATAACCGATAATGGATCTCAATTTAAATCCAATCTTTTTAACAGCTTTTTATCTAAATATGGGATAACACATACATATACAGCCATATACTCGCCGGAGTCGAATGCGAATCAAAAACATTGGGATAGTAATCTGGCCCAAATCACTGCCGCACTGAGATGTTCTAAACATTCAGTTACAGGTTTCTCTCCCTATTTTGTGTTGTTTGGACAACAAATGGTTACCCATGCCGAAACTTATAGTTTATTGCGTAATTTGCACAGTCTAGAAGAAGGTGAAGTTGTGGATAGAGCGGATAATATACAAATTATAAGGTCAAAAGTTTTGCAAAACATAAAAACGGCATACGAAAAAAGTAAAATAACCTATAACTTAAGATCAACAAATTTAAATTTATTGCCAGGTCAGGAAGTGTACAGGCGTAATTTTTCGCAAAGTAAGAAAACAGAAAACTATAATGCGAAATTGGCACCCAAATTTCTCAAAGCTAGAGTGGTAAAAAGAATAGGCCAGAGCTATTATGAATTGGAAGATTTGTGTGGAAAAAGGTTAGGAATATTTCATGGAAAAGATATCCAAAGAATAAAGTAAATTAATAAAAAGAAGAAAGTTAATAAATTCAACACTTTTCAGGTGCTTTGTCTTTATTAAAAATAAAACAAAAGGACCTGCTTTGTAATAGTTGAATTGGCCTCATTTTGATTTGCACTGTACATAGCTAAGGATAAAAAAAAAATTGGTGCATAACAATTAGGCTTATCTTAACGAACGCTCTCATCGTTAGTATAGAGACTAATATTATTTCGGTATACTGGTTTTTCTGCACAGTTGTTAAAGGCTTCATACTAGTTATTTAGTAAAACCGGTTTTTCAAGAAATAAACTCCCGTAAAATCGAATGATCAGTGAGTGGTCAGTTAGTCTATTTAGTTGAGACCTTATGCGTAAATTTTTGATGCGAGTCGTGGAGTTGATTTTTTGAGTCGGGCGAAGTTGCGCTTGATAGAAAAGTGCTGTCCGTACATATACATATATATATAAAAAAAAACAGAAATTTTCTAAAAATCTTTAAAGACGCGTTAAAAAAAAAAAATAAAAATCAGCTTATCTTTTGTGGACCAGCAGATTTAGCCATTAAAATTTGGCGGAGTCGAGAATTCTCGTCCAGCAGTTCGCAATCAAAAATTTATTGACGATGAGAATCAAAAAAAAAAATTACTCGGGAAAATGGTCATATAGAATACGTTCCTTTAGCTGCTGCAAACCGAAAAAAACCCAGCAGAATCCTTCTATGCCGCTTCCGAAAATGCAAAATATTGCAGAAATACTTAATTGATTAAATTTATTATATAAAAAAACAAAAAAAAAAAAAAAATTAAAAATTCCATAAAAAAAAATAAAATTTAGATTTGTGAAAAGTGTAAAGGCAGTGAAGCGGGTTTATTGGAAAAAAATATAAAACCTAAATTAGTTAAACTAATTTAAGTACAAACAAAAACAAAATAATAAAAAAAAAAATAGATTCCTATGAAGAAAATCATATGAAAGTGTGTTAGGTTATGGTAGAATAATTTTGTAAGAGTTACAGGAACAACGTAACAAACATTGTGGTTTGTTGGCTGGCCGGCGGACGGACATCAGTGGGTAAGTGAATATGGTTCATTTCTCTTTATTTTGGTCATTCTATTAAAATTTAAAACACACCTTTAACAATATGATTTCAAACATATAAATTTTAAATTGCTTAATAAAAATTAAAAAGAAAAAAAGTTAATTAATGATAATTACCGCTTCACCACTTTTGCTTAAAATTAAATAAAAAGGAAAAAATAATCATAATAAAATTTAATTAAATAATGTTAAAATTAGGATGTTAAGATCATGCAAAATGTTAACAAAATTTAAAATAATGTAACTAACATTTTTTTTGCGATCATTTAACATAAATGTAATTCGAAAAGTTAGGTAGAATATTATAGAAAGAGAACTAGTTAAACGCGCTCTCATTATTTCGATGACAATTCACCACGAATTTTAATTTCTTGTTTTCATGTTTTCTTTTCGATTATAAGATTTTTTTGTATTCTCGTTTTTCTCTCTGTCGATTGATTTTGGTTTTAAGTAAAGTTGTTGAGGAATTACAGCTAATATAAATAAAGAAACTCAAATGTAAACAAAGAAATCAAAATTGAGTTTTGTTAATTTTGAAAAGAAGAGAAATGGAGTAAAGGAAATAATTATGACCTAAGGTGACAAGGCAAGAGTAAACTAGTGGGTGTTCGCAGAAAACAAATGTAGAGGTATGTATCTGGAACACAAGGTTGGGCGGGCACACGATCACCACATCAGATCGTGAATGTATTGGATTTGTGAGATAGGCTAGTGTATATAGTTTCCGATTTTTTTTTTTGTTATCATTTTCCATAGAAAGATTTCTTAAATATTTGGGTTGTAAATTGTCACATAAAGCACGTAGAATTTTTTTTCGTTAACGAGATAGCGCTACATTTGAGCAGCAACACCCCCCCCGGTTGCCGACGTGCTAAGCCGCAACAGTACGTGCTGACCGTTGCCACAAATGTAGGACAAGTTATATCTGAAGAAAAAACATTTCGTTACACATAATTTGCCTGTTCTAAGAGTTTTCTTCTAAATATTTTTCGGTTATTTCTATTCCGGCGTCATTTAAGTCTTATAAAATTTTGTCGAGTAGTCTTACATGAGTCATTACCTCCTTAATTTGCTTTGATAGTCTACCTTCACTGAGATGGCTATGCGATGTGAAGGCCATCGCTATTTATTGTTGTTGTGATATGTTGGACACCTCTTCGTGCAGTTTATGGCATATATAAGGGGACGTCCATTAATTATGTGAGGTGTTTTTTTGAAAATTCGGACCCCCTTGTAGTGTCTGCATTACATACAAAGCACTTTACAAAAAAAAAATACTTTATTACTTTTGAATTTATATAATTTTCAATTTATTTCTTTTTGTTAGTTATCAAAAATATTCATTAAGAAAATTATTATAAAAATTCTGTGAAACAATTAAGGCTCAAATTTAAATAAAATAAATAAAAACAATTATTTAGTTTGCATTTTATTATTTTGCATCACTAAAATTGGCGACCCTGCCTGGCTCCTGGTTACGACAAACGTGGTGTCTACGATTAACAGTTTAGAGTCAGAAGATCAATAGAGGTTAAATCCGAGCAAAAGTGCATTTTCAAACACGCACTCATACACATATACAAATTAAAGGAGTTGGAACGTAGAATATCACCAAGGATTTGTGTGCAATATCTCCGGTTTTCCTGCAACATCACACTGCAACTCTATCAGTGGCTAAAAAAGTTCTACAACAATGCTAACAGTCACAGCAACAACATCATCAACGTCAACTTTAAAAAAGCACGTAACTCAATACACTTTTATAGTAATTTTTAATACACATTTATAGAAATAAAACGTAAAAATGAATGTCGCACATACACCCCCACATTCCCAATCATACCCTCCTTCCCTCACACATCAAGGGGAAGGAGATGTTCACAGACCCCTTATTAATTTAGAGTTAGAAAATCCATTCGAACCGTCTGTCCGTACGGAAATACATGCGACTTCCGTAAAATTGCAACAGTTTTGGACTAGTTGTCCTGAAGCGTGGTTCATACACGCTGAAATACAGTTTCAGGCAAAGTCCATAACTGTGGACAAAACGAAATACGAGTATATAGTTACCGCTCTCCCACAAGAAGTCATTATGACAGTCCTAGATGTCATAAAAAATCCCTCGATGAATAATCAATACGAACATTTAAAGAAAGTTTTGATTGAGCGTCATTCTCTGAGTGAGAACAAGAGACTAGACAAAATATTGTCCGATTCTGAGATTGGAGATCGTAAGCCATCTCAGTTTTACAGAGCCTTATTACTGCTTGCTGGTTCTTCAGTAGAACCAGACCTTGAAATTGTGGATGAGAAAACTCCCAAAAACATTAAACATAGCACTAGCAGGTTCAGGCCGCACAGAACTGGATGAACTTCTGAAGTTAGCCGACAAATTATGGGAGGTTATGAATGAGAGCGAAATTTTACCATTACAAAATACCAAATCTTCTAATACCAATGAACTCATAAAGATGGTACAGACATTAGCAGAGTCTACCAGTAAAATACTAAATTCATTCAATAAATTGGCATTAGAAGTTGAGACTCTCAGATCCGAACAAAATTTCCGCTCACGTACACCGATACGACGTAGATCAAACTCTAGGCAGTCATCTCGTACACGTAGACTTAACTGGCTATGCCGATATCATTTTAAGTTTGGAAAAGACGCACGTAAATGTGAACAACTGTGTGCATATGTTCAAACTACCAACACAACACAATACAATACAAATCTACAACACTCGACAAACTAAAAAAATCCATTATCGCGACGACTGATGATGGACTGATTACACTAACACGTCGTCTTTTCGTTTATGACCCAACAAACAAATTAAACTTTCTAGTGGATAGTGGAGCGGAAGTATCTGTACTTCCTTCCTCAAAATTCAAAAGTTCCAAACAAAAATCCGATCTAACTTTGACAGCTGCCAATGGTACGTCTATTTCAACTTTCGGAAAAAGACTTCTCACACTTAACTTGAAATTACGACGCGACTTACCGTTCACATTTATCATTGCAGACATATCTAAACCTATTTTAGGTGCGGATTTTTTATCAAAATATGGACTTCTTGTTGACATTAAACGCAAACGCCTCATTGATCCACTGACGAACATATCGATCAATGCTTTCTCCGTATTGACTGATACAAAACTTACCAAATTCACACTTGAAAACAAATACACACAGTTACTTAAGAAGTTTCCTACACTATTTACAGAGCCCGACTACACTGCACCCGTCAAACACCAAACTGTACATCACATAGTCACCGAAGGACAATTACCATTTACGAGACCACGACGTCTAGATTTGCCAAAACTTAAAATAGCTAAACAAGAATTCGACTTTTTAGTTAAGTCTGGCATTTGTAGACCATCGGATTCGAAAACATCATCTCCACTACACTTAGTGCCGAAACGTGAACCAAATGACTGGAGACCATGTGGTGATTACAGACGTCTTAACGCGATAACAGTACCTGACCGCTACCCGTTACCACACATACACGATTTTTCGATGAACTTACACAACACACAAATTTACTCAAAATTAGATCTCGTTAGAGCATATCACCAAATACCTATGGCTCCTAACGACACCTTTTGGAATGTTTGAGTTTCTCCGAATGCCTTTCGGTTTGAGAAACTCAGCACAAACATTCCAGAGGTTCATTCACGAAGCCTTATACGGATTAGATTTTATCTCCGCGTATTTGGATGATATCCTAATAGCTAGTGAATCAGAAAAACAACACTTTGAACACTTAACACAGGTTTTCCAACGACTTGATAGTTACGGTTTAAACATCAAACCCAATAAATGTATTTTTGGTGCAGACAACCATCAGAAGAACGAATACAATGCATACGAGATTATTCACAACCCATCACAGTTAAACAGATGCAAAAATTTATTGGTATGACTATCTATTATCACAGATGCATTGCTAAACTCGCACACATGCTATGTCCCATTGATGACATGGTCACAAACGCCTCAAAAACTAAAAATAAACAATTACTATGGACAGAAACTACATTAAATGCATTTACAACAATAAAAGATTGCTTTGCCAAGGAGACACTTATTAACCATGTTAATAGTAAGGCAAAACTGTCAATTGCTATAGATGCATCAAACACCGCAGTGGGCGGAGTATTACAACAAGAACACAACGGAACACTCGAACCATTAGCATTTTTTTCTAAAAAACTTTCACAAACAGAAACAAAATACAGTACATTCGACCGCGAATTACTGGCTATATACTTAACGATAAAACATTTCAGGCATTATTTAGAAGGCAATACATTCACAGTTTACACAGATCACAAACCATTAACGAATGCACTTTACTCCAAAACAGAACAGCCCTAGACAAACACGACACCTTGAATACATTGCACAATTCACCAACACGATAATACACATCAAAGGTACAGACAACGTAGTAGCAGACGCACTATCAAGATGCGAAATAGAAGAGCTCAAAACACCTGATGTCGACCTTAAACAGTTATACAAAGAACAATGCATTGATCCAGAACTAAAAAACACCATCGACAATAAAATATACAAATTCACTCATGTAGACATTCCATTTTTAATCATTAAGATCTGGTGCGAACACTCCACAGACAATACACGTCCATACATTCCACAGCCATTAAGCAAAAAAATTTTTGAACAGCTACACAATATTTCACATCCTGGAACAAGAGCTTCCAGACATCTCATCACACAACGTTATTTTTGGCCCAAAATGAACACACACATTAACAAATGGGCGCAAGAATGCATAAATTGGCAGAGAGCAAAAATACATCGGCACACCAAAACAAAACCCCAAAAAATACACATCCCACACGGTCGGTTTGAACATGTACATATCGATTTAGTTGGTCCACTACCCATATCAAATGGTTATAGATACTTATTGACCGCCATCGATAGAAATACACGTTGGCCAGAGGTCTATCCACTTAAAAATACAGAAACGGCCACAATAGTAGAGACCCTCAAACAAGAATTCATCTCACGTTTCGGTGTTCCACTCGAAATTACTTCGGATCGGGGCCCTCAATTTACTTCTGGTACATTTAAACAATTTATTAAAGAAATCGGTAGCCATCACATAATGACATCTCCGTACCATCCACAAGCTAATGGTATAATAGAAAGGTTCCATAGACAATTAAAAACTTAATTAATAGCAAATAATAACCAAAAAAACTGGTATTCAGAGATTCCACTAGTTCTATTAGGTCTCAGATCGACCGTCAAAGAAGACATAAAAGCGTCTCCAGCTGAAATGGTTTACGGTCAAAATTTGAAATTACCACAACAATTAATAGTGCGTAACAATCGATCTCCAACCTCAGAATCGGATATTTTGTCAGCAGTCAATGAGAAAGTTCAAAGCTCACAATCAAAAATGTCCCATCATAATACATCTAGTCGACAATATATACCGCACACATTGGAGAGTTGTAAATATGTACTCGTACATAATGATTCCATCCGCCGGGCACTTCAAAATCCGTACGAAGGACCTTACAAAGTTTTAGATAAAACACCAAAATATTTTACAATAGTAAAAAACAACATCCCTACTACAGTAAATATAGACCGAATCAAACCAGCTTTCATTAACACAGACACCACACAGACATTTTCCCCCACACACAAATTTGATAAAAAAATCCACTTCAATCTACTTGCAAACACTATAAAATTCTATGGGGGGGAATAATGTAGTGTCTGCATTACATACAAAGCACTTTACAAAAAAAAAATACTTTTGAATTTATATAATTTTCAATTTATTTCTTTTTGTTAGTTATCAAAAATATTCATTAAGAAAATTATTATAAAAATTCTGTGAAACAATTAAGGCTCAAATTTAAATAAAATAAATAAAAACAATTACTTGTTTGCATTTTATTATTTTGCATCACTAAACCCTCCCCTTGGTGAGATTTGATGAGATCTGGCGGGATCCCTCCCCCCCTCCTGTGAGATTTAAATTATAATTATTAATGTAAATTCTATGCATTAGAAAGTTGACGTGAGGTTTTCCTTAACCCCCTCCCCCCTTAGTGAGATTTGGTGGACCCCTCCCCCCTATTTTAGCTCACGTAATTAATGGAAGTCCCTTAACCAGCAAGATTTTCAGGGCCATCAACTCGCTGTCGACGTTAGGACAACCTACCTATCGAAAAGTTTTATTTACACCTACTTCTTGAACTCATAGTTTGAGCTAATTTTCCAATAACAAAATAAAGAAGTATCATAATAGTAGTTTCAGTATCGGAAAACATGATTTTGTGCACTAATATATTATATGATCATAAAATAGAAATTAGTACATGTTTTGGGAACATTAGTAGTAAAAAAGTAACTTGATTATGTATTTCTTATTCAACGGCAACTCTAACCGTCCTCCATATGACGCTCTAAATTGACATCCAATATGGCGGAGATGCGCAATTTTCTATCATTCTTGAGACAAAACAGTCTCAAGACAGTTTTGTTTTTGTTTCGAGGTTCATGTTGAGTGCGCTAACTAAGACAATGTGTTTCGCGACAAATTTCACGAAGAAGGTCACGTAGTGTGTTCTGATTGAACGAACATAAAGAAAAAAACAAGAACTTTACTTCGTGCCAGAGATTTCGCGAGCTCGTTCAACGATTACCACGAATATGCAAAAAATTTCGAGAAAAAGTTTCAAATGGGCGCACTTCATACGATTCTGTTATACCGAAACTGTTTTGTTTCGCAAAAGTTCCTGTGCCGCAAAACAAAGTTTTGTTTTTGTCTTAAAACATAATGAGCGCACTCCCATATGTACTAAGGTGACGAAAACTGTTTTGAGACAGTTTTGTCTTAATGAGTTATAGGCCTTAATATTCCCCAAAATGTTAATGAGAACTCTGAGAGTAAAAATCCATGGATCACAGTAAATAAAGAAAATAAATTAATAAATAAACACAAAGTTGTTATTGGTCAAAAAGCAAGTGGTGACTTGGATGTTATTGTACGTAAAATATTTGTACACTTGGCCTCGTTTAAGCCGAATTTTTCTGAAGATGACATTATTGCGTATGCTAATAAATACACTAATATTGATAAAGGTCACTTTGTTTGTTTTAAACTTGTAATGAAAGGTGCTGCTCAAGACAATATGAAGAGAATTAATTTTAAGCTTGGTGTTTCTGAACAATTTCATACTAATATTCTTGATGCGTCTCTTTGGCAAGAGAATGTAAAAGTGAGGCCTTTCATATATTATCAAAAAATGGGAGTGAATACAAAAGATGAGTAGTTGCTGCTGCTCCAACAAATGGTATTCATCACACATGTCACAAATGTCGCAAAATCCAGATCAACCTCGATTTCACAACACTGAAATTGTTTGTTAAACAATTTGACAAACAAAACAATATACTATAAAACTAGAACATGTTTGACAAACAATTTTATGATCTGAACCCCCCTTACAGGTAATCGTGAAATGTCATTGAAAATTCAAATGCAAGAAATCCCGTTTATAATCCAGTAAATAAGCCGGAAAATACTGTTAAATGTGGAAAAGTGTCAAACAAGCACCGATTTCAAAAATTTTTTTTGGTACGTGTTCCTTAGACCTCTTAGAACATTCGTCCGGTCTAACTTTTGTCTCATAAACATAAATGAATTAATGGGAGTGGTTTTACGCCCCCAAACCACCCCAAAAAGTAGCAGTCGCGTAAAAATTAAAAAAATTAGCATTTTGCTTTGGAAATGTGCTCGAGTAGGTTTTCTGGGTCGCTGATCACGAATCCGACGCCCAACTGGGGGTAGTTCCACCCCTACCCCACAAACCACCCCAAAACGTAGCTGTTGCGTAAAAATTAAAAAAATTAGCATTTTGCTTTGGAAATGTGCTCTATTAGGTTTTTTGGGTCGCTGATCACGAATCCGACTTCCAAATGAGGGAGACAGGGGTAAAAATTGTGAAAAATACCGACTTTTATGTTACTTGTTTTTTGTGAAATACATTAGGATATTAAAACAAAACAGTTTCTGCAAACAATTACTTTTCATTTTAATTACTCATAATCAGAATCGTTTTCAAGAATCGGTACGTGTATCAGTAGTTCTTGATTTTGTTCGTCTTCAGTTTCACTGTGATTTTCTTCATCCAGTAGGTCAGTCGATTCCATGTCCATTAAATCTACAGCTCTGGAAGGTTCTTTATTTGTCTAGTAGTTTCCAACCCCAGCCAGTTGGATTCAAAGTTGTAGTTGGGTTGCGCTGTGCGTCCGTCAAAAAGCCGATCCAAGACTGAACTTGATAATAAACCCTTTTCAGATGTTCCTTAAAACCATCTGCGGCGGGAGGCAGCATGGCAATGTTTATTAGGGGGGTAGGGGTGGAACTACCCCCATTTGGACGTCGAATTCGTGATCAGCGACCCAAAAAACCTCATAGAGCACATTTCCGAAGCAAAATGCTAATTTTTTAACGCAATAGCTACGTTTTGGCGTGATTAGGGGGGGTAGGGGTTGAAATACATCCATTTGGACGTCGGATTCGTGATCAGCGACCCAAAAAACCTAATGCAGCACATTTACAAAGCAAAATGCTATTTTTTTAATTATTACGCAACAGCTAAGTTTTGGGATGGTTTTGGGGAATAGGGGTGAAACTACCCCCAATTGGACGTCGGATTCGTGATTAGCGACCCAAAAAACCTATTAGAGTACATTTCCAAAGCAAAATGCTAACTTTTTTAATTTTTACGCGACTGCTACTTTTTGGGGTGGCTTGGGGGGCGTAAAACCACCCCCATTAATTCATTTATGTTTATGAGACAAAGGTTAGACCGGACGAATGTTCTAGGAGGTCTAAGGAACACGTATCAAAAAAAAAAAAATTTTAAATCGGTGCTATTTTGACACTTTTCCACATTTTCTGGCTTATTTACTGGACTATTATTTGTCGTAAACACAATGTTTGTCACAAAGGCTCGAAGGTTTACGACGTTTACGATTGTAGGTCGTAAATGTCGCGCGACATTTGTGACATGCCAACACTGGTTCTCATAGCTGTTAAGCGATACTTGTGATCATATATTTATTTGTTGCAGAATTCTTATTCTTTATTAGATCAATCATGTATCGTTATAAATAGTCATAAGTGATCACTTTATATCTGTGCGTCTTATATTCCTCCAAATAGTGGTGATGATATCTATCTATTTTAAGTAATGTTGATAATCACCTGTGTGTTGTTGGTGATTTTAATTTGAGTAAAATCTTTTGGATTCAATTTAGCAATGAACTGCTCCCTTCTAATATCAATCAATTG
Organism: Meiosimyza platycephala; assembly: GCA_963662105.1. NCBI lineage: Eukaryota > Metazoa > Arthropoda > Insecta > Diptera > Lauxaniidae > Meiosimyza > Meiosimyza platycephala. Next base: position 44,072,402 of record OY759210.1, on the reverse strand, counting down.
TATGAGATAAATTTTATTGATAGCTTATTTCAGCAATTCTTAAACTGTGGTCCGCGGACCCCTGGGGGTCCGCGAAGCCATTCCAGGGGTCCGCGAAACAATTTTGACATCAATAATTTTATATCATTAAACTGTTCGCTTTATTCAAATAATTCATTTACAAAAAAATTCTACATGGCCATGAGTTTTTAAATGATTGCATATACTATATTTTTAAAAAACAAAGTGTGCATTTACTTTTGTTCAAACCCAAGATGCCCAGCATCTAACTCTAAACAAACAAAGTACGCGTTGATTTTCAAATTTTAAGTTTTTGAATAGTACAATTTTTCCGCGTTTCAATTTAAGAAATATATTTTTATTTCATTTCTGTGTACTGTTTGTTACATACACGTACGTGTTGTGTCTTCAGTTGTGATTAATTTCCGATTACTTCTTCCAGCTACGAGTTCAATTTTCCTGGCTGCAGCTGTTACATACATCATATTAAATCCTTTTAAAAAGTATTTGACCCAACTCTATTTTGTATTATATATTTTAAAAACGCTATTCGTCATTTATATTTTTGTAGTTATACTTTAATTCAGAATTTGAGTCTTAAAATGGATCGTTGGCTAAAAACAGGATCTATACTCAAACAAGATGTAGGTGAAAGCGATTCAGATGAGGGACCATCAACTTCCATCAATAAACGTAAAACTAGAAAGTACTGTGATGAGTATTTATCATTTGGATTTACTTCTGTAAGCAAAGAAGATGTAGAAAGGCCTTTATGTTTGTTATGTCGCGAAAGTTTATCAAATGAATGCATGAAACCCGCCAAACTCCGACGTCATTTGGAAACAAAGCATAGCGAGCTCATTAGTAAGTCTGTCGATTTCTTTAATATCAAAAAAAAAGAACTTGTTTCCAGTCAAAGTCTTATTCAAAATACCGCAACTGGAAGTATCAATAAAAAAGCAGTAAAAGCATCATATGAAGTATCCCTACTAGTAGCAAAAGCTGGAAAACCCCACAATATAGCAGAACAACTAATTCTTCCTGCTGCAAAAGCAATATCAAATACAATGTTGGGGGCTTAAGCTGCAAAAGAATTAAATTTGATTTCCTTATCAAAAGATACGGTCAAGAATAGAATTGAAGATATGTCCTGCAATATAAAAGAGCAATTAATTTCAAGAGTACTTAAAAGTCAATATTACTCACTACAATTAGATGAGAGTACCGATGTCTGTAATAATGCTAATTTGTTAGCATTTATTAGATATGAATTTGAATTTAAAATACAAGAGGATTTGTTATTTTGTGATTCCCTACCATCGTGTACTACAGCTAAGACCATATTTAATACTTTGAACCATTTTATAACCGAAAATGGAATCCAGTGGTCAAAATGTGTTGGGATTTGCACTGACGGTTCTCGTGCAATGTTAGGAAGAAGAACTGGTTTGATTGCTCTTATTACAGGTATAGCACCTCAAGTCGTTTGGAACCATTGCTGCATACACAGGGAATCGTTAGCATCTAAAAATATGTCAACAGATTTGAAAAAATATTGGATGAAGTCGTTAAAGTTGTCAATTTCATTAAGGCTCGCCCACTTAATTCCCGTGTTTTCAAAGTTTTGTGCGAGGAGATGGGGAGTCAACATAAACAACTATTATTACACACAGAAGTACGTTGGTTGTCACGTGGGAAAGTACTCAGTCGCCTTTTTGAACTTCGTGACGAAATAAGATTATTTTTAATGGACACGCAATTCGAACTGAAAGAATGTTTTAATGATTTTCTCTGGTTAGCTAAGGTTGCTTACTTGGCTGATATTTTTTGTTATTTGAATGAGCTGAATTTCAGCCTACAAGGTGCAGCTGTAAATAAATTTAAAGTTGAAGATAAAATAGAAGCGATTATAAAAAAAATCGAATTATGGTCAAAACGCATTCAAAAGTGTGTATATGAGTCTTTTCCAACACTCAGCGATTTTATAGAAGTTTCTAATAAAGAGCTTCTGTTTGTCGAACATTTAATGACTTTAAAAAGCAGCTTCCGAAAATATTTTCCCTGTCCTGATTCTGGCAACGACTGGATCAGGGATCCATTCAACACAGATGTTAGTAATGCTAAGAAATTATCGACATTACAGCAAGATATGCTCGTGGATATCTCTTGCGATACGGCTTTGAAACTTAAGTTCAATAAAATTGAACTAACTAACTTTTGGTTACTCCTAAAATCCGATTACCCTGCACTTGCAAATAAGGCTCTCCAAAACTTGATTCCGTTTTGCACAACTTATTTGTGTGAACATACTTTTTCGGTACTATTATATATAAAATCAAAGTATAGAAACAAGCTTAGTGTAGAAGCAGACCTGAGGATAAAAATTTCGAATATAGAGCCCGACATTGTGGATTTGGTTTCGAGAAAACATTCATTCATTTCATTCATCTCATTAAGTAAAAACTTCTACAGAAGAAAATATAACAAATTTCGCATATAAAATAACAAATAGTCAACAAAAAATTAATTTTCATTTTAATTTTATGTTCAATTAATTTTCATTTTAAGCTTTATTATTATTTATTAAAAAAGCTATGAAAAAAAACATAACTTATTTTCTTAGCTTTATTTTGACCACAAAATATTTGTCTTAATATTTGAGTTTAATGTACATATTTTGACTTGCAAATTTTTTAATTCTTTTACTTTTCACAATTTTTATTCATTTTGTTTTTTAATTACATGAAAATCCTAATTAAAAATGTTTGCCTCTATAAATGCGTAAGATTTGTTAAAATACAGAGATATATGGTATCAGTATCAATATTTATTTTGGACCTTCAAAAAACGGAAATAGTGTTGGAAAGACCTTTAAAAACCGGAAAACTTAAAGCAAAGTAAAACTACTTCGTTCCTTAACCTCGTCAGATGATCGGACATTTTATGCCTATCTGGGTGAGTTTGATAATCGGACAAAGCTTTCAAAAACCAGACTGTCCGGGTGAAAACCGAACGGCCTGAGTGTCTTTGTCATTATTGAGCCAGAAATTAAGCTTATGAGCGATGTCAAATGTCTAGGGTTGGGAAGGGGTCCGCAAAAAAAATTTAGCTCGATAAGGGGTCCGCGGACTACATAAGTTTAAGAACCTCTGGCTTATTTAGTATGGACTTAATGCAAATTAACTTTATATTTAATGGCTTAAATAGAATTCTATATTTAGTTTTTGTGTCTAAAAACTTTAAAACCAATTTAAATGAATGTTTGAATTTGAAAATGAATTACAAATGAATTTACAAATGAATTTACAAATACTCAACCTCCAATAAATTATTTCAATTTTAGTTTGTGTAACTATGAAAATTTAAATATTATTTTCAATAGGATTGACTGGAATATTATTTTCAGGAGTAAGAATGTCGCGACTTCTTTTGAGATTTTTAAAGCTGAATTATTTAAAGTTTGCAACGACCATATCCCTCGTGTGTCACCAAGAGTATAAAAGTTACCTTGGTACACTAAAAGTCTAAAAAAAATAAAAAATTTGCGTAATAAATTTATGAAATTGTTCAAATCTACTAATAATATTGAATTCAAATGTAAATACATACCTACTTATATTCATTACGAGGGAATTTATTTTTTATAATAAATTTTTTTATAAGCAATATATCTTGAGGTGTGAAAGTAATGTCAAAAAGAATCCTAAATCATTTTGGAACTTTATTCTGTCAAAAAACGATGGTTCATGTATCCCAACATCAATGAATTATAACGGAAAGAACTCTTTGCTAATTGAAGATACTGTGAACCTCTTTGCTGACTATTTTAAATCGAATTTCGTTGATGTAATTGATTGGTCTAATGACTCTAGTTTGAAGAATATTAGTTCTTTTTTGAATCTTGGTGCTATGGAAGTGACTGAATTTGAAGTTCATAGTGTGATATCTAATATGAAAAGTTGGTAAAATATATATGATATTAATGCTATTGCGTTTATATTACTGTTTTATCTAAACCATTGTATTTGATTTTTAATAAATCTCTGTCTGAAGGTGTCTTTATTCAATGCTCTAAGATTGCATCTATAACGCCTGTCTATTGGCCTATTTCAAAGTTGTCTAATGTTTCGAAACTTTTTGAAAGTATCGTGAAGAACAAGTTATTTTTCTTGGTTAAAAATCATATACATATGTATTCAACACCATGGATTTTTTGCTGGTCGCTCCACCGTAACAAATCTAGCACTTTTTTCAAAATATTGTGTTTCGTCGAAAGTGGGTATCAAGTTGACTGCAGCTAACGCAAAGGCACCACTTAACGACCACTTATCGGCGCGTCTGTATGAATCTTCTAAAAAATGCCATGTAATTTCACTAAAATTAACCTATTTACTGTTATAGATGTTTACCGTGGGAAAAATAAGTTAACAATAATTTAAATTAAAGTTTTTATTACTAAATTTTGTTTTTAAAAAATTGATACAAAAAAACACAACGTTCACCATTTACCGACAGGCCTGTGAATATTTTGTCTGTTTCCGTCCACTGAAGCCCCTAATTCCGACCGTTAATGTCGCAATAAGAAAAAGCTATAGTTTTTCAGATAACATTTATTGTAAACGTAAAACTTAAATGTAATTTACGATTTTGATCAAAATCTTTTAATTTTAAACAAACAAAGCTAACTTCTAAGTATAATTACCTATATATATCAGAAAAATTTCGATTTGACCAGATCTGATCCATTTTTCATAGTTTTGAAATTTTTAACGACCATCTCCATTTTCGAAAAAATAAGGTTTTTATTGAAAGTTTGAAATTAACATTTCTCGTTCAGATCTGAAAATCATATTTTTCGCCCAAAATGGCTATTTCTGCTCCAAATTATAGTAATTATTAGAAACATTATTTAATCGAACTTACAGTCATTAAGCAAAGACCAATATTGTAAATTTTTACTTATTGATCAATGCTATTTTTCAACAAACATGACAAAGATAACAAATGGAACAATTTTAACCTGGTAATTGGTGACATGTTTCGGCTATTACCAATAGCCTCATCAGACCAGTTTGGTTAATTCTGTACATGGACTCGAACCCCTGATCATTCATGCATTGTAATTGCATATTTTTGCGACGACCGCTCTAACACTTGAGCTACTGAGGGATTTGTCATGAGGTGTACAGAGTGCGCATATTCCATTTGTCATCTTTTGTCACTTTCTCGCTTGCTGCCATAGCCGTTAGACCGTCGGCCTAAAGTCATGCTATGATTTATTTTTCGAAATTGTGGTGTTGCCAGCCACATATTTTTGAAATTCGGCGTGCTCTCCATATGGTTTAAGAAAGTTGATTTTAGCGACTGATTATTTTTATAATTAAACATTATTTAATCGAACTTACAGTCATTAAGCAAAGACCAATATTGTAAATTTTTACTTATTGATCAATGCTATTTTTCAACAAACATGACAAAGATAACAAATGGAACAATTTTAACCTGGTAATTGGTGACATGTTTCGGCTATTACCAATAGCCTCATCAGACCAGTTTGGTTAATTCTGTACATGGACTCGAACCCCTGATCGTTCATGCATTGTAATTGCATATTTTTGCGACGACCGCTCTAACACTTGAGCTACTGAGGGACTTGTCATGAGGTGTACTGAGTGCGCATATTCCATTTGTCATCTTTTGTCACTTTCTCGCTTGCTGCCATAGCCGTTAGACCGTCGGCCTAAAGTCATGCTATGATTTATTTTTCGAAATTGTAAGCGAGAAAGTGACAAAAGATGACAAATGGAATATGCGCACTCTGTACACCTCATGACAAGTCCCTCAGTAGCTCAAGTGTTAGAGCGGTCGTCGCAAAAATATGCAATTACAATGCATGAACGATCCGGGGTTCGAGTCCATGTACAGAATTAACCAAACTGGTCTGATGAGGCTATTGGTAATAGCCGAAACATGTCACTAATTACCAGGTTAAAATTGTTCCATTTGTTATCTTTGTCATGTTTGTTGAAAAATAGCATTGATCAATAAGTAAAAATTTACAATATTGGTCTTTGCTTAATGACTGTAAGTTCGATTAAATAATGTTTAATTATAAAAATAATCAGTCGCTAAAATCAACTTTCTTAAATTATTAGAAACATTAAAACGTTGAAAGGTGGGTCAAATCTTATCGTATGGAGATTTTACGGAAATGAAATCAATGTATTTTCATCTGCTTTACAATACTGGTCTGAACATAATTTTTTACTTGTGGCTTACTTTCCGAGTTATTGAGCTAAACTTTTTTCGTCGGCCTCTCACAACCCGAGTCACCACGATTCTGGCGACTGACGCTTATTTCCATTATCAGCCTTACTTAAATTAACAATTGCAAAAAAAATAAGCGGGAGGAAATGACCTTCAGATATGTAACGCTGACTCCCGTACTATTAGGCATGTTAACGTAAATTTAAAACCTAAATCAATAGAGCAATTATGTGTGCAAACAGGAAAATAAGGTAAAAACGTAAAAGTTTCATGTCAAATTAGGGCAAATCTTATTAATTTAAACTAGGTCGTGTACACGTTCGACATCGTAGAATAAGGTATAGATTGAATAATCTAACAAAAATTATATGTTTTTAGTCTAACTAGACACAAAAACTATCTTTTTTTACGAAGCTTAAAAATTCTGTTACCGGACAAATAGTCGGAATGAGGAACGTAGGAAATTTTTACGTAACCACATCCCGCCCGTTTTTAATCACTTCACAAATCTTTTAAATTAAATTAAAAAGTGGTAATTACTTTGTAATTATGATAAATATATATATATGCACACAATAAAATATTAAAATATTTACAGCTCAGTTTATTTCTGCTGAAAATTCGATAAACTTGAAACTCCTTTTTTATCTTTTTTTACACTCGCGAAGCCATCGAACCGCACCGCTGCGTAGATTAGACTCAACTGACAAAAAATCCGTTGAAGCTTTAAAATGATTTTTTTTTAAATAGGAACACATATATTGATTAATGTTACATAAGATTATAATGAAAGCAATTTGATTAAAATTCTTTATTCTTTAAGAACTTTTTTAATCCGACAATGTCTGTAACTACCCCATTCAATTGTCGATGTATATTGACAGATTCCACCACTAATTCAACACATTTGCTAAACTGCTCACTGGCCAATCGTAGTGAACTGGTAGCAGAGCTCCAAACCATTTAAGTGGGTCCACGTGACCAGTTTCGTAGTTGACCTTGCTCTTGATCAGTTGCAGTTTACTACCCGATAAGCTCTCATCGCTGGCTACTTCTTTAACTTTAGTTAGTGTGCTGAATTCATTGCTTAGTTCGGTTGGCATTTGTATTTTGACAGTTGACGTATCGATATTGAAAGAATGAAATGCGTTCACTTTCGTAAACTTTGCGCGGGAAATTGATTGACTTTTATAGAGTTTTTTAAAGCGGTCGGATATATGAACTCGGTCGGTGACCGGTGCCATTGCGTTATACTGATTCTTCCAAAAACTTTGACAAGGTCAGTCATAATGCCTTAATTGCAAGACTTGCTAAAATGGCTTGCCATTCCACATTTTTGAATTGGATTCAATCCTACCTGCTAGATAGAATTTGCTATGTAGAAATAAATAGTGTAAAATCATATCAGTATGTTGCTTCTTCTGGGGTTCCGCATGACAGTATCCTGGGTCCTGGTTTTTCATTTTGTTTATTAACGATTTATGTAAATGTTTTCGTTTTGCTCAATTTTTGCTTTATGCGGACGATTTAAAGCTTTTTAGTAAAATTTCCGGTTTGAGTGATTCTTCCCTACTACAGAGTGATCTTAATGATATTTACAATTGGAGTATTCAAAATGGTTTGCCTTTGAATATGTCCAAATGTTTTTCAATTACTTTTTCTAAGTCCAGGAATATCATTAATACTTCCTATTTTTTGGCTGGCCTGCCTCTAAGGTTAATTCACTCTAAATGTGAAAGCCTATTCTCTACTTGCTTTTGTGCGTAGGAATAGTTCAGAGTTTGCAGATCCTCATACCATTAAGATTTTTTATAACTCGATCGTAAGGTCGCGATTGGAATATGCGTCATTCGTGTGGAGTCCGTTTTTCAGCACTTCTTCTTTTAGAATAGAATTTACTAGACTTGCGCTTAGATCCATAAATTTTGAAACTTCATTGCCTTCATACCAATCGCGTTGCTTACTTTTAGGCATAAAATGTCTTGAAACTAGACGTAAGATTCAATCTCTAACTTTTATTCATGGTCTTATCTCAGGTTCGATTGACTGTCCGCCTTTATTGCAAGATATTAATTTTAATATACCTTCAAGAATGTTGCGACATTGCGATTTGTTTTCAATCCAGTTCCATAGAACAAAACAAGATTAAATTTTTATTCTAGTTACTTAAGTTATTTTTACTTTTATATCTACACGGAAAAAACGAAACTCGAATTTTTTGTAAATATTAATCAAAATTTAACCCTGGAAGGATAATCTTCGTCGAATCGACGAACACATATCGCTGTCTTCAATTTTTCTACTCACAAGTTGCACTTGTTAAGCTCATTTTAATCTAAATTGATCTAAACTACACCTAAGTGGGCATTTTATTTTGGATCAATTTAAATCAAAGTGTTGAACTGAGTATACTTTTTATTCAGAATTTACTTATATATTGCATAAATAAGGCTTGTGGAAGTACTTCGTCGATTCGACGAAGATTAGCCGTAACGTAATTAAAATAAGCTTATCCTTCCAGGGTTAACCCTTTCTTATCAACTTTTTCATCTCGAGTCAAAAAAATTTTTTCTTGTTTTATTCTCACAGATTTAAGTTTAATTAGCAATAAAACACAAAAAATTATAGTAAAAAGTTTTTGGGAAAGGCTATAGACCTTTGGAAAATTTGTACAATATATTGACCAAACTGCATCAAGGGAGTAAAAATTTAATAAAATCTTTATATATTTAAAATTTGTTTTATTGAAAAACGCAAGCATAAAAACTCAAATTTTAGACTCCAGAAAATTTATTGTAGGCTTTCTATTGGGAATCCGTACCGTATCCGTAAATTTGTTCGTTAGTATTATTACGTTGTAAATCTATTAGAATCTCATCATCGGAATCGATGTCGGCAACTTACACAATTTTACCTCGTTCCCCATTTTCATCTTTTTCTTTCTCAAAATCTGATGAATCTGCTTCAATCAGGTCCAAAAATTCATTAATTTTTTATGCTCATAAACCTCATTTGCGTAAACTCATTGTAAAAGTATTTCTGTAAACTTAAAATATTCAAAAAGCCATACAAAGCAGAACAATAACAGCTTTTTTTCATCGTAGGCCGCGGAAAATATATAAAAAAAACAACAACCTTTCTTGAATTTTGTACAATATATTGACCAAATTATTTATTTGTACATTAGCATTGGCGAAATTTGTACAATATATTGTACACTTTTTTTAAACTATTAAAACAATTTTTTTTCCAGTTTTTCTGTTGAAATATTGATTTCCTACTAAGAATTGGTTCCTTAACTTTAATTTAAACTTATGATATTTTAAAAAAATGTTCATTACCTTTTCAAAAATCTAATGTTTGTGTGCGCATTTCTTGAAAATACACGGACGCAATGCAGACTGTTTTTCAAAGTCAAATAAAAAACTAACCATACTACCTTTGTTTTTCAAATTTCAATTTTATAAAGAAAAAGCATGCTTAATTTAAAAATTAAGTTTTGTTTTTTCAAAATCTGCGAAATTTTTAAAAGAAGAAGTAGAGAAATGCGATAATTTTTTTGAACAATATATTGTACAAAAACAACGAAAGGGTTAAGAAAAATTAGTAGGTAATTTAGTAATTTAAAAACGGTTCTGGTGTCTATTAAAAATTACTAAGCGTAATATAAAAATTACATCAAGCAGGCATTAATTTTTCGAATGCAAGTTTTTAATTTTTACAAAGTAGATATTAAAATTTCTGCAATAATTTATTATATTTTAAAAGGACTGTACTATTTTTTAAAAAGTACATTATAAAGATTTTATGATGAAATAATAATAACTGAAATTGATTTTTAAAATTTTTTGTGTGTTAAACAAAATTGGGACTGCCAGCGAGTTTCCGTTGCCGCTTTCCAGACCCCGTCCCAATTCTGTTCAACACATTACTTCTAAGCCAATTAGTAAGAGTTTGGCAAGCCTTATATATTTATTTTTTTGCATGAACATGTTGCGAACTCAAACAGAGTACAAATTAAAAACAAAAGAAAAATAAAATTCAATATAATAAAAATTACTAATCTTGAAATAGTTTTTCTATAACTACTTTTTAAAAATTATAAAGCGGAAATCATATATTACAATATGAAATATGTAAAAATCCTAATGTCGCAATTTATTAAAATTTAATAAATTCTTTGTATAATTTAAAAGTTTTTGGGTAATAAATAAAATGAAGAAAATAATTTTTAATATGCACTTATTAAAAAATGAAAATAATTACAAACTAGAATAGAATTTTTAATAATTGATTTTTATTTATTACTATAAAAGAGTAATATTTGTTTTCAGATTTTAATTTTTATAATCTCCTATTAATTTTTAATAAAATTTGAGCTGGTGTTTTTTCCGTGTATGTCATTTTCATAAAAACGAAATTCACATAGTCGATGATTTTTGATTTTAAAACTTCTTGGCTCTTAATGGGTTAAGGGTTAAGTATTCGACAAAATGCAGCCGCCTGTCATTATCGAGATCTTTATTAGAAAATTCTATAAAATCGCTGAGTTTTGGAAAAGACTCATACACATATTTTGAATGCGTTTTGACCATAATTCGTTTTTTTTTTTATAATCGCTTCTATTTTATCTTCAACTTTAAATTTATTTGAACCTGCAGCTTGTACGCTCAAAATGAAATTTATAAAAACTGATTATGTTGTCAAACAGTGCGAAGAGTGGAAACTGTTTGGTGCTGGGTATTCAGGGTTTGAACAAAAGTAAATGCACAGTTTGTTTTTTAAATATATGTGCAATCATTCAAAAAGTCATGGCCATGTAGTATTTTTAATAAATGAGTTATTTGAATAAAGCAAAAAGTTTGATGATGTAAAATTATTGATGAAAAAATTGTTTCGCGGACCCCTGGAATAGTATCGCGGACCCCCAGGGGTCGCTGATCTAGAACACCTACAGCAATAATTATGTATCAAAATAAAGTACTCATCGAGTAGAGTGTGCTGAAACTATCAGCTTTGAGATTGGGTAACAAAAAGCTGAGATATAAATGTGGAAAGAGGAAAATTACGTTGATTTCTTTCTATTACTATGTTTATGCGACAGCTTCGTTCGTTTTACCGAGTACCGATCGGAAATCGTGCAAGAGTCGAGACACTTCGTGCGTTCAAAGAGCTTTGAATAAAATGACGTCGCATAAGCTTATTTTATGTTTATTGCGTGGACTTACATAAATGCAATTAAAAAACAAAAATAGACGAAATGAAATAGAACAAAGAAAAAAAACCTTAAGAAAACTAAACTGCGGTATAATGCGACCAAAATGTTTATTAAAATGATAAAATTGACGGCATCTAGAATGTCTACAGCAATAAATTATATATCAAATTAAAGTACTCATCGAGCTAAGTGCACTAAAACTATCAGCATCGAGTTTGGTTTATTTCTTAAATTTTTTCAAGTAATTTTCCTTTCATTTTCATTTATTAGTTAAAATTCTGGCAGTACCGTAAGACATAAATCTCATAAAGTACATTTTCTTATTGATACAATCAATGGAATAGAAATAATTCTTAACATAATCCACTGATTAACTACCAAAGCCTTGTTGTACCTATTCTAGATCCTGTCAACTTTTATCATTTTAATAAAACATTTTCATCTCATTCTTTCGCAGTTTCACTTCTACCGCGTGTGAATTGCACACATATTTTTTTTCTTAAGAATCGTTTTCGATATATTCCAAAAAAAACCCGTTTTTGGCACTTTTTAATTTATTTGCCCATATCTCCATCAAACTTTTTCGACTCAAATACAATGACACAATTCTAAAGATATTTTTGTCTTTTTTCTAATGATATATCAATTAAAATTGATGGAGTTACAAGCAATCAAAGTTCGAAAAAAGTGACTTTTTTGGTATTTTTTAAAAGTCACTAAATTTCAATTTGAATACAAAAAAATTTGCTTAAATATTTTTTAAGAATAAAAATTAAAGATTATTGTCTTAAAAATATTTAAAGTGTGATTTGGTCCAAGTCGGACAAAAACATTGAGTGCTATTTCAAAATCAATGAAAATAGGTAATTTCAATATTTTTACCTTTACACCATGCTAGTTTCAGTTTTTACACACAAAAATATTTTTTATTCAATAAAAAAGTTATTTTCAGCTTATCAATGATAATGATGAAGGTATTTATTCAAAATTTCGATATAAAATATATGATCAGATATGAAAAAGTTTTAAAAAAATTTATATTTTTCGGATTTTTTAGATCAGTTTTTTAAGGTAAATACAATTTTTGATTTTATAAAATGTCATTTCGATAGGAAACTTTATTCCCTACAAAAAATCTGATAATCACTATGTACCAAAAATTTATAGTTTTTGAGTTATAATTAAAAAAATAAAAAAGGAAAAAATATGCACCGTTCTCACCGTATTTGTTATAGGGTGTAATTGAACATGTAAGATAATAAAAAACCTTTATCGAAGTAGCTCCTTATTCTATTTCAAAGTCAAAGGCCTATATACGAGATTGCATGAAAATATGGAATTACATTTACATTTTTTGTCCGATTGGAGCAAGTATATACTTAAAATATTTTTTAAGGAATGGGCTTTCATTCTAAATCTTAATAATATAAAAAAATAGATTTTGAACTTCAATGAAGCAATTTACATATTTTGTTTTTTAAAAAAGACCAAACAAATCACTTTTTTGGACTTTGATCACTTGTAACTCCATCAAATCTTATTCGATTCACTCAAACGGTATATCATTAGAAAGAAGACCAAAATATCTTTAAAATAGTGCACTTTGTTTTTGAGTCGAAAATTGATGGAGATACGAGCAAATAAATGAAAAAAGGGCAAAAACGGGTTTTTTTTGGGGAAACGATTCTTAAGAAAAAAAAAATGGTTGGCATTTTTGGAATCTATGCCCCTAAATACATCGTAAAAAGTGTATGAGAAACCTGATCTTTTTTTGTGTAAACTAGTGTAACATAATATGTCATTAATGATATTAGTATGCTACTGGTTTTTTGGTCACGATTACGATAATGGTTTCTTCCGGGATTTCTACACTCAGAGAAAAAAGTTGTAATTCCAACAATTTTATACTTTGGCCCAACAATTTCCGTACGTTAAAATGAACTCAATATCTTAAATTCTTATTTTAACAATAAAAATGTTAGCTGTAAAGTAAGAACTTTTATTTTTGGCTTATATATAAAAATTGTTAACACTTCGAAGAAATAAATTTTTGTCTCAAGAAAGAGTTGTTGTTTAAAAATCAACAACTTGAATTGTTGTGACCAGATTGCGTCCTTAATAAAAATTGTAAAAATAGTTGTTGGCTCAAATATTAAAAGTGTTGAATTTAAAAAGTTTTAAAATCTAAACTAGTTGTCACCTTTCTTTAAAAATAAAGTAGTTGATATAAATGTATTAAAATTGATTTTGGAACTTATTAAGCTAGAGTAGGGTTGGCCATTTACCCTCCCGCGGTCACAATCTGGGAAACGTGACATCATTCATCCCGTCGTGCAGTTGCTGATTTCTATGCGCTGGTTCGTTTATGAAATAAATATGCAAGAGACCCAGTCGGAATGAAACGTGCAAAAACAAAACAAATGTGCGCCAATAAATTGCGCAATGCCAGTTGAGAAAAATGCAGGTCAAAAACTTTATTTCTTGAAAAGGCAATTTTTTACGCATGTATTATTGACTTGCACTCGTCTAATGCCTTTACTCCGTCCCAGGCTATTTCCCAACTAATATAAAGCTGAAGGGTAGGAGTAACAATAAAATTTACTTCACTTTCCATTTCACTTTTATTTCAATTTATAAAAAACAACAACACGATCAGAGCGAACTACGCAATAAGAATTTTTTTCATTCATTTACTAAAGCGACAGATTTACAGTTTTATAACTTTAAGAATAAATTGTTGTGACAAGAATTTTAATCCTTAACCCGAGAATTAGTGTTTGAAATCAAAATTATTCACATTTTTCATTGTTATGCCAACTGTTTTTATTCTTGATAATAATTGTAAACTGAATAACTTATTGTTGAATTAACAATTTCATTTTTAAAAGCTAATACGATCACAAAAATATTTAACACAAAAATATTATTACTGGGCCAACAATTTTCCGTTATCAAAAATCTTTGAGAAAATCAATATAGTTTTTATAAGAACTTTATTTTTAAATTGATAGTTTGATTCTTAAAAAATCAAGAACGAGTTTTTGCTGGAAGAAATTTTTGTTAAGTCAACAATTTTTAGCTCACATTTCTTCAAGAATGCAAAAGTTCTTCGGATAACCATGTTTTTTTTTCTGAGTGTATTGAGCAAAGTCTTCTATTATATCCTCAAAATCAATTTTTTGAAGGATGTCACTTTCTATGCAAATAATTATTAAATTACTTAGTAGTTCTTGTAACATTGATGTATACAATTCATTTTTTATTCTCTTAGGCTGCGTTCACAGTGCGCGCTATAAGCAAAGATTGGCGTGAAGCGAAGAAACAGTGTATGGGTATTCGTATGGAAATAGCGCAAAGTGTTCAGAGTGAGAGCAAAGCGATGCTAGAACTTCAGCGATAAAGCGTTTTTATAGCGTCGTGGGCGCTAACACCAGAATTTTTTTTTTCGTTTTTCGTGCAATAAAGAAATGTGATAGGAGGCAAAGAACAAAACTATTTTCCGTTGTTTTAAATAGGAAAAATGGTAGCAGAGCCAATGCAGCGGTCAGTGTCTGCTGTAGTTTCATCACCTTTTTTGTTCATTTCATTTGCATAAAAATAAACAAAAGGGAATCAAAGAATGAAACAAATCCAAGCGCATGTGATCAAAGGATCACATAGATGTAAAGAAAAATCAAAGCAGAGCCAAAGCAGCGCTCAACGTTTGTTGTTTCTCATCACTGTTTTTTTTATTTTCATTTCACTTGCTTATGCAAAAAAGAAACAAAAAACGAAGGAGAGGACAAGCAGCGATAAAAGTAAAGAAAGAATGTGAAAGAAAAAAAGAGAAAAAAGATCAGTTGTAAACAAAAAATGTGAAAGAAAAAGAGGGAGAAAAAATCAATCGCTTCGCAACTCGCTTTGCCAAACGCTTCCACTCTGAATGGAACTAGCATCATATAGCATTGACTAGCTTCGCTTCACGCCAATCTTTGCTTATAGCGCGCACTGTGAACGCAGCCTTAAGCTGCGAAAAAGAACGCTCTCCACTACAGTTGGTAACCATTAAGCAAAGGAATATTCTTGTAGCAACTTCAACGTTTGGAAAAGTTTCTTTTAATTTATCTGACTTTATTAGGTCATGTACACTAAACCAAATACTATGTATGGCTTTCATTAAATTTTTTATTAAAATTATACATTTTTCCATAAAAAGTACATATGGTATATTAAATGTATTCCCTGTGTATTGACATAGAAGTAGACATATGTATACGAACATTTGATCAATGTAATACTAAATTAAACACATTGGCGCATATTCATAGTCATATTTGGCAAGAACTTTATTTTAGAAATAACTAACTCATTCATAGTCGATTTGGTATCGACTTTTCTGCTTAGTTATAACTAAAAATTTAGTTTCAGCTAAAGTTGTTTTTAAGTCGATATCAAAAATTCAAAAAAAGAAATAAATAGAAAATATGGAGCAAATTCAACGCGATAGTTTGATTGATAGTTTGGGAAATTATTCTTTAAATGTATAGGTAGGTTTTTTAAAAAATCGAAATGCAAGTTTTAATAAATACATGTATGAATGTGGTGTGCATTACATTAGATTGTTTGCGATGCGGATTGTGAAATTTTAAATATTATTGCAAGAAGTCGTGGTTCCATACATGATGCCAGAAGCAACAAAACACCATCATACGGGTGTATTACTTGGCGATGGCGGATACCTGGCTTCTCCAATTATGTTAATACCTCTACGAAATCCTTTAACAGATAAGATACAAAGGTGCCCATTGCTGTTTCAATTTACAAACGATTAATATTGCTCCAGGCTTCCTTCTTCCTATCAAAAATGCTCATGTCGATTTGCGTACTGTCTAGTACCGCCACATTATTTGATATGAACTACCGAAATTTTTTTTCGTCCTGAGTTCAATTGCTCCTCATTCCTTCTAGAAAATAAAACCATTGATATCTATACTACTATATAAAGAGCTGAAGTTTGTTTGTATATAGAGGGAACTACTAAGCCGATTCTAAAATAATTTTTACTATTAGAAAGCTACACTATCCCTGAGTAATATAGGCTGTATTTTATTTTGATAAAAACGAAGGGCGTGGCACATTCCATGAAATAAAAACATTTAATATGCCATATGTTGGCTCCTTTGATAGTAAGAGTTTTTAAATTTAGTGTTAAGATATATATAGTCTATATTAAGGATCTTACAAAATGGACGGAATTCGACAACGTAGCGTGGCACCTTCAATACAACAAAAATACGTGAAAAGCTATATCTGGGCATCTATAACAGTAAGGGCCGGTTTCACAGTGCTTAGTTAACTAAAGATTTGAGGTTAACTATCCAATTTCAGTTTCATTGCAATTAGTTAACTAGCCAAATTTAACTAACAGCTGATTGCTGACATAACGAAAATGAACATAATAAATAAAAACACAGAGTTGAAAAGAGAAAAAAAAAATTAGAACTTATTGCTGTTGGCTTCATTTCGCAAACTATGAAACAGGCATCGGCACGCTGCTACTCACTTGTATACGTATACAACAGGAGAGAAAGAGAAAGTAGTATTGCTTTGCCGACCCTAGCTATGAAATGTCAAATAAAAAACATATGTTTTATGCAGTGATGCCATATTTTGTACAAAAAATTATCATTAGTTAACCAATGGACTGTGAAACTGAAAATCATAAAATCGGTAGTTAACTAACAGACGTTGGTTAAGTTAACTAATTGGTTAACTAAGCACTGTGAAACCGGCCCTTACAGTTGTGAAAATTGACTTATTGTTTTTGCTACGCTACTCGCAAAATGTAAACGGGATTGAAAATTGGGGCGTGGCACCTTCCGTACAACAAAAACACTTAAATTACTATTCTTGGACTTATACCAAGTTGTGAAATTGGGTGCAAGGACTGCGTAAAATGTAAGCGAGGTTGTAAAACAGTGAGGGAGTGGGCAAAGCCGCTGGAACAGCTAGTTACGTAAAAAAGTCTGCATTTGCTTAATTTTACCTTTGCGTTTGCTTCTATCGCACAAAAAAACAAATGTTAGTAAAAAATTTTGACTGCAATTGAAAAAAAAATTCAAATAAAAATATGTTTAGCTGTTAGTTGTCAATCAAAAAAATTAAATAAAAAAAATTTTATTTGTTAAAAAATAATTTTTTTGAACTAATTTTAAATCATTCCTCTTAATTATAAATGGTCTGATTTGAAATTTTTTATCACTAATATTATAGCTTACTAAATTTCTTATTAACTGATATCTATATTGTTTAAATAGAAACATAAAATTGCTTAATTGAATCAAAATATAAAGTTTGTAGCGAATTAAAATTTATTTTGAAGATCGAAAAATCGTAATAATTTAATTTTCGTTTTTGACACTTTTTTATCTTTTTGAGAACAATTGCGCTCTTCTCGCTCAAATTATTCGACTAAGCTTATGCCAGTTAGTCAATACTAAAAAATCAACTATGAATAGAAAACAATTTTTTAGTCATAACCAAATTTGGTTAGAGTTTAGTTGGTTTCAACTTAGAAAAACGACTATGAATATGCGCCATTGTTTTTATGTTTTGGTACATAAATAATGTGTACCTTTACACTGGCTGTATTTTAATGTAAATACATACACCGAATGTAGTTTTACTTTGGAATTGTGTACGTTTTCGTTCAGTGTAAGGTTGAGATATTTAAATCCGCTGATTGCTTTGCTATGTTTTTTTAAATATTGGCTTAAAACATTCTATTTTGAGCTCTTATGCATTAATGTCTTCATGATAAAATTCTGCAAACTGTACATTTTTTGGTCAACTCGCCAGATACGAGATTGTTGTTAACTGACAAAGAAAACTAAAACGATTATCAATTTCTTGGTATGCTGCCAAAGGTTTTTTTAAATGTGTATTTAATGTGTCAGTCATGGGAATGAAAGTATCTACACGAAACTTTTTCTTGCCTCAACTGTACAGTCTCTGATGATCCTTCAAAAAAAGTGATGCGTGTGCTGCGAATTCTTTTTCTTTCAAATTTATATTTGTAGTCAGCATCTGGATTTTTTTCTTTAGCAGCCGTTTCGCACTAATCAAAATTATTGCGTGCGTTATTGACATAACTGATCAAAGGTTCGTAAACTTTTGTTACAACGTCCATGGTCATAGTGCTATTCTGTAAGCTTAGATTTGTTTTGTTCATATTTGCGTTAGAAGAGCAGTCTCAAAATTTCCCTTTTTTGTTTTTTCTGATAGGTTTTGGGCTTCGTTTTTAGTGTCTCCTGGTTGATTGATGTCACTTGCGATTGAGGACAATGCTTCAGATATTTTTAAGTAACCATTTTCCAAAGCATTAATAGCATTGGCACGTACAGACCATCTAGTTTCCAAAAAAGACTTCAGGACTCTATTTGCACATGATATTCGGGAGGCCCTGTGATCGAGTCCCATGGAAACAAGGAATTTTCAATTTATTATTTCTAATTTTTTCAGTTACATTGGATCCGTCAATTTCTTCTCGTTATTCTAGTATATAAAATACTCAACTAACTTCAGAGTTAAAATTAATAATTAATAATTACTGAATCGTTCACCATTCAAATACCCGAGTGAAAAATCGCTGATTAATTATTTTTTTATCTTTTTATATATTGTATAACACGTATATTGTAACATATTCAGTATATTATGTTTTTCTTCTTGGTTTTAACAATTACATATATCTAACAATTTAGTAAACCTAAGCAAATTGATTTTATTTTGTCTTACTTTTACCTTTTTTTGACTTAAATTAAGCCTAAACCAAGCCAATTTTAGACTTGAATAAGACTTTTTTGTCTTAAATCATTTCTAACTAACAATAAGCCAAATAAGTCAAAATCAAGTCAAATGTTATGGAAATTTTATACTCCTAAAAGAAAAAAAGGCATAGTTTGACTTGATTTTGTCTTAATTTGATTAAATAAAATCGACATAATTTTGACTTAAATTTTAAGACAAAAGTAAGTTTTATTTTCGACCATGGTTCTCACTGTTGCTGTGCCTGACAAAAATGTTTTGAAAATATGGTAAACGTGAGAGAAATTTTCGTTCCTTCGGAGCACCCTAAGAATGGAGGCCCTGGGCTCTGGCTCCGTGTGCCCTTATGGTAAAGACGGTACTGCATGCCCGTACCTACCCGACTTTGCTTGGGGGGGCAGATGCAATTCCAATAGCATGATTTTTTATTTTTTTCCTTGAGACGTTCTTTTACAAACCGAACACTTTCTGACCGACACATTTTTAAATCGCTCCAAATTTTTCTTACATATTCTAGGCATTATATTAGTAAACACGAAAATCAGGAATATATTTGTTATTGAATATATAGAGAGATATCGAGTTGCGAAGGTCAAAGGTTTTACGTTTTATGCTGTTATGGTCATATTCAAATTGTTATATCTCCGGTAAATTTTAACGGAAATATAATCTTTTTATATCGTTTTAAAGTTAAAAAGATCAGCTGTCTTGTTAAATTTTTGACTTTGTCATCAAATGAAAATTTAATGTATTTATAACGCATGTCGCGTTTTTGATTTTCTGCTCCGCGCGGTCCGCGTTTTCATTGGAAATAATAAATCTCTCATTTTGTTAGGGTTTTCGGTAAGTGAGGACCTTTTTTTTTAGTAAATACAAATAATTGGAAATAGTCAATATATGATTTTCCTTAAAAATAATAGGAAATATCTAATTTGCTACTGTTTTCGGGATGTGAAAGTGAGGACCTTTTTTTACGTCATAACGCAAGCAAAGGCTGCGTGTTTGTATACATATTGCATCGCAGCGAAATAAGATTCGTTATGCCACGAGAACTCATGCAAGAAACAACTTTTCGCTCGGCTGGTGTAGTTCGTGCACACATTGATAGCATGCATAGCGTTCGTAAAATTTATTTGTGTAGGTTTGGCTTACACTAGTTTAAAGGCATAGTAAATTGCACAGCTTTAGCCAATGCCTTATTAAACGGCATGGAGAAAAGATTTGGACCACTTCTGGACGACGGACAGTGCCAACTTGTCGTAGCTTTTCACCCGAAGTTCCAGTTGATATGGCTGGAAATGTATGACAGCAGTCGAGTGGATGCAGTAAAAAATGCTTGGAAAAAAGGTAGAAGAGGCGTTGCGACAAGAAGCTGCCGAAAGTTGGAAGGACAAAAAATATAAAAATCGTCATATCCGCTCAAAAGTTATAAGCTTTTAAAAATATTTGGTCCCCGAACTTCAATTGCTTATAACAATAACCACAACAAAAACAAAAAAAAAATCATTTCACATTTTGAATTTCTAGCACATACCACAATTTAAATAACAAAGTTTCAGTAAAAAATTAGAATTTATGGTTAAGAAGTGGCCCACTTGAGAAATTTAAGAATTTTTTCAAAAAGGGAGCTGATCCGATTTCAAATAAAGTGATTTCGGCCACTAGTGATGTCGAAGAAAAGTTTCCAGGCGGTATCTGTTGTCGTCATTTTTGGCAAACCTGTTCGGTCTTCCTGAACACAGTGACACATCTTTGAGGCATTTTCTTTATGAAAATTTTGATTTTCACTACTACTATAAATTCTGTTGTATGTTTTTTGCTATATTTTGTGTTTTTTAAGGAATATTTGCGTGCAGATTTTCTATTTTTTTTTTTTTGAGAATATTTGAGCGTTTAAAATCAGCTTTTTCGAGCTTAATTTTCTGAGCCCTACTTATAAGACACCCTTCATTTTTAAGTCAAACAGGAGCAAATAAGTTTAAAAATATTTTTTTTATTTAAGCAGTACGACCTCCTTTTACACTTATTAACTAAACAATTCTTTTCTGCATGGATTTTAATAGGGATTGAGGCGTTTCCACTCGCAAACTTTCTTATGCAGGCGAGAATTACAGTATACAGCTCCTCCGCATTGCTTTAATGCTCGCAATCTGCGTGAACTTGTCAGTCGCCAGAATCGTGGTGGGTCTGGTTGAAAGTGTCCAACGAAAAAAGTTTCGCTCAATAACTCGGAAAGTAAGTAACATGTAGAAAAATATGTTAAGAGTAGTGTTGTAGGCCAGATGAAAACACATCGATTTCATCGATAAGATTTGATCCAGCTTTTACCGTTTTAAAATTTTCAATTTTGAGCAAAAATAGTTATTTTTCGTGAATATTATAGTTTTCAGATGTTAATTTAAAACTTTCAATAAAAACCTTATTTTTTCGAAATTGGAGATGGCCATTAAAAATTTTAAGACTATGAAAAGTGGATCAAATCTTGTCATACCGAAATTTTTCGGGCATGAAATTGATGTGTTTTCATCTGCTCTATAACATTGTTCTAAACATAATTTTCTGCGAGTGGATTGCTTTCCGAGTTATTGAGCGAAACTTTTTTCGTCGGCCTCTCACAGCCAGACCCATCACTATTCTGGCCACTGACGCTCTCCGTTAACGCTTTGCTTAAAATTGAACTTACAATGAATAATAATAAACATAGAATAATATGAGGCGCTCAAAGGAAAAGTGATGTAATCTGACTTCTCCATTCTCAAACCAATTTAATGGAATAGTGGTGAACATCATAACTCTCTTAATAGCTCTATATAAATGGCAGCACTTGTTTGACTTGCAGGAAAAGTTATTATTTGGGAGAGAGATCATTGCCTTTTGTCGTCATAAGAGTGAAATTGTATATTGAAAATGATTTTGTAAACTACAATACTGTATGTACTTCGAAACACTTTGCATAGTGAAACAGAGTAAGCAAATAGTTTTATGTTCCTATAAAATAAATATTTTAGATTTTATGTGTTTTCTATTTATAATTAACATTGGAATTATGAAAAAAAGTTATGATCTTGATATTTCCTCGGAGAATGATAGTGTATTCGCATGTGCGGGCAGTGATTGACATCCGTCTGGATCAGAAGTTGAAGAAAATAGTGCCGGTAAAGTTTGACTCGCACAGATTACTGAATAGAGTGCTTTACAATCAAACTGCTTTTTTGTTTCAGTAAATGTGCTCCAGGATGATCGGCCCATTGGTGATGCTGCAGTAGATGAACCTATACCGAAAAAAACTCAAAAAAGGAAAAGAAAAAAGAAAGCGTCTCAGAAACTTAGATCTTGAGTATACTACTAGGAAGAGCAAAACTATTCCCTGTAAAAGGTTTGTAAACAACAACTGCTTATATAATAAAAAATGTTTTGACAAGATTCCTGTAGAAGCATTAAGGCATGTTTTTGAGTCATTTGGTCAGTTAGGTTCATTTACAGCGCAAAACTCTTTTTTTGTGTGGTCTGGTGAAGCAGAGTCTACCGCGCCAGAAACCAAGTATACCTTCAAAAGTCAATCTCCAATAGTTTTTTAAACATTCTGATAGACAAACGATCAATGTTTGTAAGAAATTTGTTCTTCAGACATTCCAAATATTTAACAACTCAAAACTGGAGAGCAAATTGGATCCCACAAGCGAGGGTGTAGTGCAGAGAACTACAGCGGTCCACCGCGACAAAAAAGTACACCGCATAAATGTTATTTCCATACCCGAGTATGCAAAACACCGCCACAAACACTACGCGGTGTTATTTATACCTATAGTTCTGTTATACTTACACAATGCGATCGCAAAAATACTGATCGCCTTTCTATTTATTCATTTTTGTACTCATGTGAAGGCGACCGCAAAAAGTTTGTGCCTGTAAAAACCACCATCATGCAGTGTTTTTCGAAAAATTGTTTCGTGCGTGCTCGGGTGTTCAAACGAAAGAGATGATCGGTGTTGCTACTGCCAACAAAAAAAAAACGCCAAAAAATTTGTTCGAAAATTACCACTTTTGATACAATTGTGTCATTTCGGCAACACTGAGAGGATCAGCGGCTGAGTAAATGCGTACATAAGTAAATACACAATTATTCTAAATGTGTGTTTTTGGCACCGCGTATTTTTCGTGTTCCTCTTTGTTTTTCATTTGTGTCATTTTTACTCGTACGATTTTTAAGAAATACGGCCGCCACACGACAACGATGTGCGAAAAAGCAATTCAAGTGCACCAGCTACGCAACAGTTTTTATACTCATATTGCTATGAGTATATATTTGCATAAACTGCATGTCTTACGGAGTGTGTAGCACCGCAACCTATTTTTGAGCGAGTATTCTTAAGGTTGTGAAAATAGGCACTCTTGCAGTTCTCTGATGTAGTGATTCACCAAACAAAACCTCAGATACGATTGCAATCTGTTAAAGAGCATATTGAAAAATTTCTTTGTTTCCAATCACATTATACGAGGACTAAAAATCGCAATCGTAAATATTTCCCATCTGATCTTAATGTGACTCTTTTGCAAAAACTATACACAGAGTAATGTACAGATAGGCGGAGAACCAGCTGTAGAAAAGTTGAGTGTATAAGATTACAGCATGAAATGTATGTCAAATGATAGAGCTCGACGAGCCTAAACACAATATATAGGGTTGCCTTGCCAAAGCCTGTCCTAAATATGGGTTGCCACCCGTTTTTTGGGCCAACATTTTTAGAAAAAAGTTTATAGCTTAAGATTCCAGCTTGAAATGTATGTCAAATGATAGCGCTTGTAGAGCCTTAATATAATATATAGGATTGCTTTGCCAAATTCAGTCCCAAACATGGGCTGCCACCTGGTTTTTGGGCAAAAATTTTTCAGAAAAATGTTTATGGTTCAAGATTTCAGCTCGATATGTATGTCAAATGATAGATCTTGATGAGCCTTGAAAAAAATATTTCAAGTAATCTTGTCGAATCCCGTCCCAAATGTGGGTTGTCACCTGTTTTTTGGGCAAACTTTCTTTGGAAAAAAGTTTATGGTTTAAGACCGTAGCTTGAAATGTATGCCAAATGATAGACTTTGATTATCTATAATAAAATATATTGGGTTGCCTTGCCGAATCCCGTCTCAAATGTGGGTTGCCACCTTTTTTTTGGACCCAAGTTTTTCCGGAAAAATGTTCATAGTTTGAGATTTCAGCTTGAAATGTGTGTCAAAAGATAGACCTTGATGTTCAATAATAAAATAAATAGGGTTGCCTTGTCGAATCCCGTCCCAAATGTGGATTGCCTTCTTTTTTTTGGCCCAAGCTTTTTCAGAAAAAAGTTTATGGTATGAGATTGCAGCTTGAAATGTGTGTCAAACGATAGACCTTGATGATCTCTAATAAAATATATAATGTTGCCCAACCATAAACTTTTTTCTAAAAAAGTTTGCCCAAAGAACAGGTGGCAACCCATATTTGGGACTATCATCTGACACACATTTCTAGCTGAAATCTCAAACCATAAACATTTTTCTGAAAAACTTGGGCAAAAAAAAAAGTGGAAACCCACATTTGGGACGGGATTCGGCAAGGCAACCCTATATATTTTATTATAGATCATCAAGGTCTATCATTTGATACACATTTCAAGCTGAAATCTCAAACTATGAACCTTTTTCCGAAAAAACTTGGGTCAAAGAAAAGGTGGCAACCCACATTTGGGACGGGATTCGGCAAGGCAACCCTATATATTTTATTATAGATCATCAAAGTCTATCATTTGGCATACATTTCAAGCTACGGTCTTAAACCATAAACTTTTTTCCAAAAAAAAGTTTGCCCAAAAAACAGGTGGTAACCCACATTTGGGTCGGGATTCGACAAGATTACTCGAAATATTTTTTTTAAGGCTCATCAAGATCTATCATTTGATATGCATATCGAGCTGAAGTCTTGAACCATAAACATTTTTCTGAAAAATCTTTGCCCAAAAAACAGGTGGTAGCCCATGTTTGGGACTGAATTTGGCAAAGCAACCATATATATTATATTTAGGCTCTACAAGCTCTATCATTTGACATACATTTCAAGCTGGAATCTTAAGCTATAAACTTTTTTCTAAAAAATGTTGGCCTAAAAAACGGGTGGCAACCCATATTTAGGACAGGCTTTGGCAAGGCAACCCTATATATTGTGTTTAAGCTTATCGAGCTCTATCATGTGACATACATTTCATGCTGTAATCTTATACACTCAACTTTTCTACAGCCGGCTCTTGGGCCAAGAAAATAGTATAATTCCTGTGTCTATTGATATCTACCGAAGGATCTTCAATACAGAATACAACCTCTGACCCCTGGCAGACCATGAACATCATATTGATGTATTTGGCAATCACCCGTGTCATGAATATCCGAAGGAAACCGATTCTTTCATATTTATTTTTTCCTGAGAGCAAACTTTTGCAATCATAAATAATTGATGAGCGGAAAACTTCATATCCAGTCAGAGCTTCTAAAATATTTCCAATTACTTCCAATCAGCCAGTAATGTAACTGCGATTTTGCATATTTGACATTAGCTGATCTGTCAGCTGAACAATTTTATAAACAAAAATGAAATGCAAAGAATAAATTTAAATAATTGCATGAAATCTGTACATAAAAATTGTGAAGTGACAATTACAAAAGAAATCACCTAAAACAGAGCATAGCTTCATAGTTTGCCATCTACTTCTTTTCGTGAAGCGTTTTACTGGACCTTTATTTGTGTTGTTAGATCTTGTAAACATGTTAAAAAAATCCTTTTATCAAATAAAATTACAAAATATTGCTAACATTGCTTTTTTCCTCAATAAATTCCTTGCTACAAAGTTGGAGAAAAAACTAGGGAAAAACGTCAAAAATTTTGCCTCAAAAATTATTGCCGATAGCTCATTTCCCAAATTCGTCCACGATTGCAAAACAGGGAATTGGAGAAGGAATTCCGAAGGAATATTTATTCATGGTAGGGGTGAATATGTTATGAGAAAAATAATAATAATAAAGCTTAAGTTTTTAAATTATGTCTTACAATGTCTACAATTTTTTTAAAAAAGGACGATAAGAACACTGAACTATTGTACTTTCATTTTCCTAATGCTATTAAGCCACCAGAGCACCTTGTTCAAATTGAAAAATCTTGGAGGGAAAAGTGGTGTATCTTATTTAAACCCCTGAAAACCACCATTAAAATATTTTTTTAATCATCGTAGTTCAAATCGAGTTAAATGAACTTATTACAATGCTGTTTCTATTTAATATATTGAAAATATTCTTTTACAGCAAGGATGCGCAGCCCATAGCTCATTTGGCTCTTCCAGCTTTTACAACAATAACAAAAAATATTAAGCTCACTTCGAGCTCTTTCCTTTATTTGATCTAAATCATTTTGGACCACAATCATCGCATGTATTTTGTTCCATAATTTCTCTTCAACGCATCGACTCGTTCAGCTCATGCCGTTACTCAAGTGAAATAATTTCGGTTCGCTATCGTTGCTTGGTTTTTGTTTTTGTAGTTTTGTCTTCAACACACTTTATTGTTTGTGTGATTTTGTTTTCACTTCATTTCAACTCCTTGAGCTTTAGATTTTTGTTTTTGTTTTCCTTTGTTTCCATGCAATTAGCTTGCCTCGGCTATTTAAAAATTTTCATCAATACTAGGAATTTTTTCGCAAAATATCTTTAAATACTAGGAATTTTTTTACCAAAATTTTTTGGAGTTTTGTAACCAAAAACTCGAAAAAATTTTTCTGTTTTACAGTACATTAAGTAAAATTATTTTTTGGGAAATTGACTGACACCACTTTTATTTTCAGCGCCTCATATATCGGTTATTCTTTTACAAACCGCACAGCGTTTTGGACTCGATATTTTAGAAGCACCCGAAATTTTTTTTACAGCTTATAACTATGTACATATACATAAAATTACTTCACCCGTATATTTGGATTTGGCTGAAAAGTTTTTTTTTGAAAATATCCACGCATGAATTTCGATAATTGGTTCTATTTTGTCAAATCTACTCATACTTGAAGTTTATTATCTCCAGTTGTACTGAGCCGGTTGATATCGGATTTAGATTTAGTTTAGATCGCGTTTTTTAAGAATGTTCACTTTCACATACATCTCTTACTCTACATGCAATATTAATAATATTATAGTGATGAACAACAAAGTAGAAAAAACTAAACTATGAATATTTTCAAAGGTTTGACATTTCACTTTCACTTTTGACATTTCGTTTTCGTTTGTAATGTGACAATTTGTCCAGAAAATGTGTTTCGCCTCTTCTCTGAGATCCAAGACGCATATTTCAGTGAAAAGTCGCCTCCGTAATCAATAAAATGATTGTCGTCTCCGAAGCTCTGAGTTAGTGTATTTTGCAGCAAACTACCTTTTGAGTACCCTTACTGTAGAATCTACAGTGTAGATCCCGTGATAAATATGTTAAAACAATTTGAAAATGAAATAAATAAAAAAAAACAGAAAGTTGGTACGATGACTTTTTTTGTCCTCTATGAGTTCAAAAAATCACCCTTTTCGTGATAATAGCCCATATAGTCATTCAACCTAATTGAACCATTCCGATATTTTTATAAATTTCACAATGGATTTAAGATCTTTTGATGCTATTTCATCTAAAGAGTCGAAGAAGTAATGCGGCGTACGACTGATAACCTACCGACGGATACCCGTCGATTTAGATTTAATTCTATTTTTTTTTGACAGCGGACTTCCGTTGCCACTTTTCCGATTCCGTCCCAATTCTGTTCAACACATAACTGCCAAAAGCCTTAAAGCGTCGTTGCGCTAACGAAGGGCGCCGATCTTGAGCAGACCGAGCTTGGCGGAGTGTTTGTCAATAAAATAATGTCCGGTTATTACACCAGTCAGTGAAGTTGCAATATAGGTTCGTTAAGCATCATAAAATGGCCAAATTGATCTTGATATAATACACGTCGACAATTGAGACCATCTAGAATTAGCCTAGCGAAGACATTGCAAATTTATATTCATTTTAACTGTGTTTATTTGTCGTTTAATGGACTAATCAATACTTCCACTGCTCATAGTGGAGCCTTCCCTTGCCAGTTTGTCAGCATGATCATTGCCGACAACATTACTGTGACCTGGGACCCAACACAGAATTACGTCACAGCGATTGCTTAAATCGCGAAAAGCTGTTTTACATTTCAAAACTAGTTCAGATTTAATTAAGTTTGAGTTAATAGTTTTAATTGCTGTCTGGCTATCAATATATATCACTATTTTAACACCTGATTGTAGGGGTTTATTATTTAGTAAATGGCAAGTTTTCAAAATTGCAAAGGCCTCAGCTTGAAAAACACTACATAAATTAGGTACTCTATAAGATTCGCTCAGGCGTAACGTTTCGGAGTAAACTCCTGAACCAGTGCCGTTTTCCATTTTTGACCCATCAGTAGAAATCGTTATAGAATTACTTAAAGGTTTCCACCTCAGCCTATCAGGTATTATTACCTGAAAGTTGGAAGAACAGTCTAAAGTTGGAACAAGGTAGTCTGTACCACCAATGATATTACAGCTGATGTATTTCATCAAGATGCTGTTGTGACCGTATGGCTTTGATATCCAAAAAACAGATTCTTTTAGCCTTAGAGCACTTTTAGCAGCCACACCTTTGCCATAAATGTCAAAAGGCTCGAGATGCTAGTCAACCCCAGTGATGGAATTTTCGGTACATTTGTACTTTTTTCGGTACATTTGCGTCCTGAAAAATCGTCAGTACATTCGACAAGTTTTCAGTACATTCGGTACATTTCTACTTTTTGTACATTTGGCGATGTGTTGAGTACATTTTCGGTGCATTTGGACAATTTATAATAATTACCTTTATTTTTAGTACATAAATGAAAAAATGAGAATAATTGGTATGTGTAGATTTGTAATAATTACCTGTTTTTTTTTGTTAGTATGTAAATGAAAAATTGAAATAATCGTAATGTGTAGATTTTGTTATGTTATGTTAAATATATCTCATTTTGTTAGGGTTTCTGAGATGGAAAAAGTGACGACCTTTTTTTGTAGTAATTTTTAGAAAAATTTCGTACATTTAAGTAAAGTTATGTGTTCAAGACAAAAAAGTACATTCGATTTAGTACATTTTTAAAAAATCCAAATGCCATCACTGGTCAACCCATACAATGTTGCTCAAGTACGAGTGAGACAACAAACAAGGTGACTGCTCTAAAGGGTTAACTATGGATATTTTTTAGTGTAAAATCGTGTAAACTAGTTTTATTTACATATATTCCAATAAATATAGTAATGGTATTCATCTAACGTGCATCGCAAACGTTTTTTTTGGAACAACGGCTGTCAGCAAGGCGAAAAAAGTTTCGTCACGATCGCGACGAAAACTAAGTATGCAGGGTTTTAGAGGGTGGTTTTTGGGAAAAATATTCAGCCGAGCGTCAAATCGTAGCTGTTCATTTAAACAATTTTTGGCCATTTTTCGTATAAAATTCACTCAAAAGTTAAGATAAAAATCGTTTCAGGACAATGATCCTAAGCCCAAATGACTCTTGCGCAGGTCCTGGGTGCTGTATAATTGCAGTAAAGTGATGAGCATGTCAGCCCAAGGCCCCGATATGATGAACCCAATTGAAATTTAATGGACACACTTAAACAAAAAGTTCCAAAACGGGCTCCAACAAATAAAAAAAAGTCATATTTCAAGACGATTGCACCTTGTCATCGCTCGAAATCGGTAAGTGTCCCACTCACAATAATTATTTTTTACATTTATTTTTGATAGATTAACAATAATGATCTATGTATTTATTTTTGCATAGGTAAAGGAATATAAGGACTTTTTGAGAATTGAGTCAGTCCACGGCCCGGTAACAGCCCCGACCTCAATCCCATTGTGAATGTTTGGGCCATTTTAAAACGCAAAGTGCGCCAATAAAACCCTAATAATATTCCAAAGTTAAAGGAAATAATTGAATCCACTTGGTACAACGATATTTTAATGTAATTAATACGGAAACTATGAGAGCATGCATTTTCGAATGGAAAGCGTCATCATGGTAAAAATAGGTCCTACGCGGTATTATAATGAATTTTACCGTATTATTTAAAATAATTTAATAATAAATAATTAAAGAATATGTGAGAAATTAAAACTGCATAAAAAAAACTACAAAAAACAATGTATTTTTTCATATAAATAAGTTGTAATTTCTGATTACAAAACTAGCAATTATGTGTTTATTTGGAAAAGGTTCCTAGAAATTATTATTGTTAGGTCGACAGTTTTGAAAATACTCTAAACTTGTCCCTAGTAACAGTATCTAACAAACTTAAAACCGTTAAACAAGAGTAGATATTATTTTACGCATCAAAATATAAAACTTCTTGCAAAATTCAAGTCTGCATTTTTTTTGACCGTGAGTGTACGTATACATATATGCTATAAAGGCAATTGTCATGTATTTACTCGAAATCGAGTGAATTTTATGCGAAAAATGGCCAAAAATTGTTTAAATGAACAGCTACGATTTGACGCTCGGCGGAATATTTTTCCCAAAAACCACCCTCTAAAAACCTGCATACTTAGTTTTCGTCGCGATCGTGACGAAACTTTTTTCGCTTTCCTGACAGCCGTGGAACAAACGTGCACCCTAATTAAAAATTGTATAGCCTAAGGTATGTTTTTTGATATAAAAGACACGTGGTGTAATTTTCATGTGAATCGATCTCGTGGTCTTTGTGAAAATGTTATTTTCAAAATATTTTTGAATGAGAATCACCCTAAATATGCACCCGAAATAAAAGTTTTATAGCCTTAGCTATGGCACTTGATATAAAAGGTACGTGGTGTAAATTCGGTGTGAATCGATTACGTGGTCTTTGTGAAAATGCTATTTTAAATATATGTTTGTATGAGAACCACCCTAAATGGAATTTTTATAGCCTATGTCAACTCGGGGCGGGGACAAATCCAAAAAATTTAAGATCATTAAAATCGGTCCAGCGGTTCTTGAGTTATACAGAGTGTAACTAACCCGACTTTGCTTCATTTATGTATAGATAAATCCATCAATATCTTAAAAACTAGAGCCAATTCAGTACTTTCATGAATATATTCGTAAACTGGGTACCTGAAACTATAGAAAACCGCAGAGACATCAAGGGCAACAAAAGTAAAAGTTAATTTTGTGGAGCTGTGTAATCCAAGTACTGTAAGTCTCTGCTGGCGAAGAGTCGAGCGCAAGTAATTTTTTACACGTTTTGATGTAGAGAACGATCTTTCACCGCTGCGATTTGTGACGCTCATCGTTAAAAAAACTTGAAATAATTTCTACATTCGGAAAAATAAAACCAATGTTTAGGCTTTCTAATAATTGTAGCACACTCTTTGAGGTTAAATTTTGTAGATAAACATATTCTTTATCTTTTAAAACCTGTGTCAGAAAACGTATCTTCTATATTCAAGTCTTATTACAGGTGTATAACTAAGTACTGTCGATTCGAACATTTAGATGTCGCCCAAGCCTGAATATTTATTGAATGTCATGAAACTTTGACAGTGTGAAGCGTCAACCTTAACTATCATACCACCAAAGTTTCGCGCCAATCGAACATCATTACCGTGTTATCTCAACGCAGTCAACATGTCGAGTTTCATGCCGAATAAAGAGCAATCGCGGACAATGTTAATTCTGTGTTTTCATTTGAAGAAAACAGCCGCGGAATCGCACCGAATGCTTGTTGAAGCCTTCAGTGAACAAGTGGAAACTGTTAAAACGTGTGAAAGATGGTTTCAAAGATTCAAAAGTGGTGATTTCGATGTCAAGGACAAAGAACGCTCTGGAGCTCCGAAAAAGTACGAAGACGCCGAAATGCAAGCGTTATTGGACGAAGACGATTCCGAAACGCAAAAAGAACTCGCAGAGCAGTTGAATGTGAGCCAGTCTGCCGTTTTCAAACGTTTACGAGACATGGCAGCTGGAAAGGCGCCAAAACACATGTGAAATTTTGATCGCACGGTTCAAAAAAAATCGTTATTGCATCGAAGACCCGTTCGCGATACGTTGGAAGCACTCAATTGGGAAGTGCTCGCGCATGCGGTCTACTCATCAGACCTGGCCCAGTCCGATTACCACTTGTTCGCATCGCAGCGCTACGATTCCTACGAAAATGTGAAAATTTGGCTTGATAATTGGTTTTCCGAAAAACCCAAGGAATTCTATTGGCGTGATATTGTATTGATTGATGGGCAAATGAGAGATGGGCAAAATGTGTGAAAAGCGAGGGAGTATACTTTGAATAAACGATTCTAACTTTAACTCTTGAAATAAATGTGATTTTTTGAGAGAAAAAATGACATTACTTAGTTATACACCTGGTAGTTGTTGCAACTCTTTAGCCTTGGTCATTTATTCCAGGTAATTTCCATTAGAAACCAAATTTTGTATTCACTTCGGAATAACTTATTTGTCGGTTTTTCAACAGAACTTTGAGGCAATCAATAGCAGCATAATATTTTTCTACAATGAAAGATCGTATTCCTTCAAATTCGGTATGTCCTGATTTTACTTCATCAAAATGAAGTTTTGTTTTCTTTTTTTCTTCTTAAATCTTTTTTTTGTACTCTGCGAGTTCGCATCTATCGATTGCTTCGGATTCAAATTTTTCAAACTCTTCTTCGTCACGCATCGTATTAAGATAGTTATGTATATAATAACTTACATAGAGTAACAACGTAATTTGCTTGAAGTTGTGCACTAACGATTTGAAACTTGACCAGCACAGAGTTCCAAAAACAGCATTAACGTCAGTTCTAGGGTTTTAATTTTTTCTGTTATTCTTCTTGCCTCTGTTTTAGCCTCTCTAGTTTGGTTTATATCTACACAAATGTATTCTAATGCTGCAAGAACATGCTTGCAAGAATTGTACAAAGCTTTTCTGGCATCTGCTCGGGCACTCCATCGAGTTTTCGAGAGGTTTTTTTATAACTGCCGAGTATTTATCAAGTTTTGATAGCGAAACTTTTCATCTGCTAGTTGAACTAAAAAAAAATTATATACAATATATTTGTTGTTCTAGCAAAAAGAAAATCAGCTGACTCATTGCTGCTCTCTGCTGCTGCCGACCCTACGAGGTGTTGATAATGAGCTGCGCATTGGATAAAAGCTGCCAGAGGATTTACAGCTTTAATTCTAGACTGAAGTCCCTTGTATTGACCAGACATATTGCAGGCTTTATCATAACTTTGGCCACGACAATCTTTAATATCAAGCTGCAAAGTTTAATTAATTGTCGCCAGAACAGCCTTCTCCATGTCTTCGCCTTTATGTCCGTAATTAGGTAAAAATGTACCAAAGCGTACGACGGGGTCTCCATCAGACAAAACATAACGAATTATAGATGTTAACTGATCGGTGTGTAAAATATCTGAAGTAAAATCTATGCTTATAAAATAATATTTTTCTAAGTATGAAAGAGTACCACTACCTTTGTGTCCAAATCTCGCTTCAATATTTAAAGTGGCCGGTAGGTATCGCTGGATTATTATTTCCGTATTATTTTAAATTTAAAATTAATGTAAGAAAAAGTCAAGAATGTAGAAGTATTTATAAATGAATAAAAGTTCGAAAATAAAGTGAAAATCAACGTTAATTGTCAGCGCCCTCTCGGACCTTGCGCCCGAGGCTCAAGCCTAAATAGCTTGTGGGTAAATCAGGCTCTGCTTATTACTCAAGAACGACTGTACCGATTTTAATTATCTCTGATTTGTTAGATTTTTCTCCACCCCGAATAACACATAGGCTATACAACTTTGATCTAGGGTGGCCCTTATACAAAAATTTCTTTAAAATATCATTTTCACAAAGACCACCTAATCAATTCACATGAAATTTACATCACGTATTTTATATTAAGTGGCATAGCTTGGGATATAAAACTTTTATTTAGGTTGCATATTCGGGGTGGCTCTCTTACAAAAATATTTTTTAAATAGCATTTTCTCGAAGACGACTTAATTGATTCTCATGGAATTGACAGCACGTAGCTTTTATATAAAGAGGCACAGCTTAGGCCATAAAAATTTTATATCTGCTACTATTAAACCTGTTTGGAATAAAAACAAATTTGAATCACCCTAGCTAGTTTCAATTAATTAATGACCTAGCCAATGTATACAATTTGATATTTACGTGGAATTATTATATGTTTAAAACTTTAAATGCGATTTATTAAATTTTTTGATTTTGCGGCTTATTATGTTTTTACAATAAGCCCTTCAATTATAAAAACACAAAATAAATAATGACATGGAAGAAAAATCTTAATATATCAAATTCATATTTAATAATATAAACCTGTAATTTTCTTTAACAAAACCACGGCAGCAAGAATGTTTATTAAAATTTTTGAAAAGCTTTCTTTTTTGGCAATTCTTTGCTATACCAACGACTTGTTAATTTTGCGATATATCACTTTTTAACACGGTGCAAACTCATTGGTAGTTGATCAGTATGTCAGATACGTTCCTTTTGCAGCAAGTATTTTTAACAATTTCAATATAAAAAAGGTCATATATGGTTGGGAGAAAACGTATGGAGAGTACAAATATGCAAAGGAAATCAAAATCGACATGAAGACGCGAAATGTTTGCGATAATAAGTTGAAATGACATATATTTATTTTTAGACTTAATGCCGAATTTTGCAGAAAAAATGGTTTCTGTGCGCGGCGTCCCTAAAATCGTCAAACACTTTTTTTAGAGTGGAAAAGCTAAATGAAGTTTCAGAAAAGCCGTTTGTAAGAGCTTTATAAATTGGTATTCTATTCTTTTCAGATATGTATATATAACTTAATAGAAAAGCAAACGATATCAATTATGTAGACTTTTTATTTTTTTTTTACCGCTCATATTCATAAATACTTACGGATTATACATACTTATGTACATATTGTTAAAAACGTACAAACGCAATTTTACTTTTGTTTTTGTTGCAATTTATTGCTACTATGTGCAATAATTAAATTTAATGACTGATTTTGATTCCTATATATCTATTAGACTATAACCACTTTAAAACATGTAAGTTAATATGTATTCATATACTTTTTGCTCAAAACAAAAACAATAAATTCCCAGTTCATAACATTTTTTTAAACCAAAGCCTTTGAAAGCTTTTTATCAAGGAACTAAAATTCGCACGGCCATAAGCACATGGTGCAATTTGTTTAGAAACATTGTTGATCATTTTTTCTTCGTACACAACTTTGCCTTTTATTTTCCACCCCAAGAGCTCTCTTGTTGGCGCATAAATTTTTAGTCAGTCAGAAGCGTGTGGATCCTCAGGTAGTCGACGGAAAATCTTGTGCTTGTTTCAATTAATCGAGAACGGGATTATCCTACAAGGAATTATCAACATTAATTGTGCGCAAATATTTCTTTATCACTGTTGTTTTCTACAAACTTAAAATTTTAACTAAACGATCAATATAATGCCGTATAATGTGATAGCTATTAATATTTACAAAAATTTCAATAGTAACGAGTTGATTAATTACTTTAATCTTTTTTGAAAAATAATGAATTTGTATGAAATCTGTTATATTTTTTAGATATTTTTGTGAAACATAGTTCCGATACTTACTTAGCATGTCTTACTCCTGGGATAAACGCGTGGACTTTATTGTCCGGAATATGTATGGTAAGTATTCGCAAAAATATACATATGCATTTAATTTTTAAATAAGGTGCAGTTCATAAATAATTCCAAATTATAATTAATGCCAAACTTACAATGAAAAGGTGGTTAAAAATTCAAATTAATAAAAATTCTGTATTGAATTGAATTCGTAACTTAAGTTTTAAACAGACATTTATACAAAATAATAAAATACAAGAAAAAGAAATAGAACTAACGATGTGTTTACAACGAACATCATTAGCATGTAATTTTTCAATATTTCACCTCATCTCGGCGAGGGATACACGTTTATAGTCTTCAACTTCAATTACAAACATTGTCGATTTTCCGTTCTTGAGGGAAGTCGTGATTCCCAGAATAAACACTGTATAAGCTATTGCATCTTAAATTGTTTGACATGCAAACAAAGTACAACTGAACTCAAATCATAAAATTCTGGTCCGCAAAGTAAAGCAAAACATTAACAACATTCACCTTGAACTCAAGTACAAATATTTTGGAAAAAAGGTGTGAATTATTTCAGTAAATTTTTCCTTAAAACTTTCAACAGAGGTAAACAAATAGATCTTTTGCGCTGCACCCACGCTCAACCTCTGCAAATGAATGTAAAAGGGTTGCTGGTGGATATGAAATGTTCTCAGTACTAAAATTATACAGAAATATAATTTTTTAATACAAAGGAATGGGATGGAAGTCAAAATGTTCAAAAATAAAAATTTGGACGTCGATAATTTTACTTTTGTAGAATAGTTAGCAAAAATTAAGGAGCTTTCTCCTTTTTGCACTGCAAACATAAAGCTGGATGGCCTAAATGGACCTCTATGGCTTGAATTCGTTATAACTTTTTTTATTTCCTACTTAATTTAACTTTTGTTTTGAAGTACAGCATACAAACTTAAGTTTTGTTGACCTAAACGTGAAAAGTTACGCCTTGTTACGTGGCCATTTTGTGCCCGCACAATTGACTTTTTACAAAATTTCAGATGTTATGGTTTGAACTTCATTACGAAAAATAGTTTTTATTTGAAGGAAGGTCGCTTTTCATACACTTGTTCTTTCAAATAGGCTTAAGTAAAATAGTTACGAGCGCTTAAGGCGCGCTGGCCTATTTAAGTCGCTACTGCGTTTTTGGAAGTTTCGAAGAGTTATGAGCCAATGATCCTTTCGGATAATACAATGCCCCAAAAAATACTTTTGGATTTTTTGTATTCCAAATTCTGCAGTTTCACTTGCTACCGAAGTCATTTTATTAAACATGAGCTTTATCTCTGTTAATGAAATTGAAAATTTTGTGGGCCTTATGCCGCAACGAAATAACATAACTAAATCGAATTCTGGTAGTGTGTCGACTTCAATTCTTGCAGGAGCTAAACTTTATAAGCGAACTTATACAATGTGAAATTCGAAATACGGACATTAGAAACATTTTTCTACTACGCTTATTTTTCAGCAGACCTCTGTCCCGGTTGACCTGGAAAGCCCCATATATACGGAGTGATCAAACAGAAGAAAGGGTATTCCTGTTTCGTTTACGATGATTTCTGTTATTGTTTGCAAAATTCATCTAATTCATAATTTTGTGCAATCCATCACTTATAGATATAGAAACTAATTTCTGTTCGAACACACAACTAAAAAGAAAATAAACTTAATTTTGTTTTGTATTTCTTACCATATTTTATCTATTGCTGCTTATTAATTGGAACTTATTGGTTATTAATTTGTGTTGCGTTCTTAAAACTTCAAAGGAGAACTTAAATTACTTACTTGTCACGATCAGAATTGAATCTAGGTCGCCCTGCGCCATGCCACTGTTTATTTTAACCAAACTATATTAATTTTCTGTCAAAATGAAAAGTTGATTTTGATTATTCAAATAATATACTTTTAGCCAGCCAAAAAATACCAATATGTAGGTTGGCTGATGTCGTCAAACTGCGCATGTGAAAATTGTGTTAACAGGGAATACTCAGGTTCAAATCCACAGTGGATACGACATATTTTTTTTTTAAATTAAAGAGAATTCCATAGATTAATTTTCTAGGTTAACACGTTACTTGATTCAGGCTAGACAAAACTAAATAAAAATTATAGTATTTGACTCAGATTTTACCAAAACATCTGATCTGGTTAAGAGATTAAAGGCATTATAAGTTTTTACAGGCTTCGGCAATACTAGCACAAATGTATGAGTATTAATGAGTACACACTGAAATATTTTATTTGGTCTACTATGTACTTAGAACTTTCAAAGATTTTAACTTTTTGAAATTATTAGATATCTTTATTTATATTTTTGAAGTTTTTTCTTTTTGGTAAATTTATGCTAAATGGCATGACAAATTGGCTCTTCCTGTTATGGCTCGTCCTCGAGTTATGCATCAGATAGCTGGAATGATCTTCAAAGTCTTCATAAGTATTGTCAATCTCAGGATGGAGTACGCCCCATGGCTTAATTTCGTCATTACTGGCGACAGTTCTAAATTTTCGTTGTTTTAGCTGCCACCACGTATCTATCTTTCCACAAACTTTCGCAATGGTATAAGGTCCTCTTTATTTAACTTCCAATTTTTTTGAATCTCCAGTGCTCGAAATGGTACTTTCCAAAACAACAAGATAACCTTTTTATATTGCTGTGGCTTACGGTGTTTTGCATCAAACCTTGCTTTCCATACCC
Source organism: Meiosimyza platycephala (assembly GCA_963662105.1). Classification (NCBI taxonomy): domain Eukaryota; kingdom Metazoa; phylum Arthropoda; class Insecta; order Diptera; family Lauxaniidae; genus Meiosimyza; species Meiosimyza platycephala. The sequence goes on along the minus strand of OY759210.1, from coordinate 44,033,678 downwards.
TTATCGCTTTTTCGATATTACGTATCGCCTCTTCACACTTTTTTCATGATTATTTTCTCAAGACCGATTGCAGTAAACTTTGTTGTGGGATTGACATTGGAATTCAGCGTCCATTGCAAGTTTCTTATTTCTGTGTTCCATTTTTTGACTTGAGCTACTGTTGACGTAAGATAACTTAAAATTGATTTGTGTACTCTTTCAGCGATGCCATTTACTCTTGGTGTTCTGATAGCAACCTTGATATGTTGGAAACAACCTTCAGCACAGTAAGCTTCGAATGCCGACGAAGTAAAAGGTGTGTCTCTATCAGTGAGCAACACTTTGGGCATACCAAAACTCAGCGACAATTATTCCAACGCATCAATAACCGGCTTCATTTTTGTTGATTTAACTGCGCATTGAATGTATACCTAGTTAATGCATCCACAATCAGCAAGATGTGCTCATTACCACGTAGGTTTTCAATGAAAAATCCAAGATGATCCTTGTGAGGAATAAAATCTTCCATTGCATTTTCGTATCTTTTGATCGTTATTCAAAAGTTCTTCGACAATTAACTCTTTAAATTAACTTTTAAACGCGAAAATTTAGCACTTTCCATTTTCATTTATTACCCGATTTTTTCGATAAAATGTCTCTTCCGATGACAACATCGTATTCCACTACCTTTGCTTCAATCACGTCAAGTTCACAATGAAGTTTTAAATCGTCAATCATTACACTTGTTATTTATTTTTCGCGACATATGAATGCACCACCCGCAAATCCATATAGTTTTTCATCAAAAATTTTTCTGCTGCATATGGACGCTTTATTTTTCAACACTAGCGAACTACAATTACCGGAGTCAATCAAGGCGGTATACTTCACATCGCTTACACTTATTTCTTTGATTACATATTTCTTCTTCATTATCTTTCCGACCTTTTTCATCGATTACGTTAGCCACCTTTTAATCTGTTTTATTTAATTCTTCGCCATGTGTCCCGTTTGCGAAAGCTATAGCTCACTGATACTTTTTTAAAATTATCCACTAAAACTTTTATTTTCTTTTTCTTTCATGTAACTTACACTTTTAAAATTTGTGTTTTGGGTTGACACCTTAACATTTGATTTGCTACTATCCACGATGATTTTGTTTGATGTTTTTAACAAAAACGCACATTAATTGATTATATTAAATTAAAGTACTCATGGAGCAGAGTGCACTGAAACTATCAACATTGTAATCGGGCAACCAAAACCTGAGATATACATAAGTTTGGAAACATTTCCTATGTTTTCAAGCAATGCAGTGATCAACTGCCAAAGCCTACAAGTTGCGAGGCGAATTACGGTGCTTGCTTTCTATAACTACGTTTGTGCGACAGCTCAGTTCGTTTTGAAATTAAATGCCGATCAGAAATGTTGCACGAGTCAACACACCTCGTGTGCTTTGAATTTTAGCGCACTCAATCAAAACGAACCAAACTGTCGCATAAACGTAATAAATGTTTATTGTGTGTGCGCAAACAGTGCCGGATTTCTGCCTAGGCAAGACCCCGGCCTAGGGGCCCAGCCAGTCTAGGGGTCCCAGTCCCAGTCAATTTTGCAATCATTGTACAATTTTTTTCGCCATCAACACACAAATGGGAAATTTTGTTATTGAAACTGAAACCAAATTTAGCAGTCTTTAAGAGTCTTTCGCAGACAAGAGGGTCTGCTCGAACTGACGGCTGCTGAAGTCTATGTTCTTGCTGGGATGAGATCATGGCAGCTCTTTAGATAATTGCCCATGATTCAAATGAAAAACAATTTGCGCGCTCTGAAGCTTCAGTTCTTCTGAATTCATTAGAATCGACGGAAACATTCTTTTTGACACTTGTCTGGAATGAGATCTGGAAAGGTTCAACAAAATGAACAAGCCTCTTCAATCTGTCAACATTGACTTGGGTACTATGACTGAACTGCATCAATCTTTGATAACGTATATAGAAGACTTAAGAGAACCCAGTACCTTTGATATTTATGAGTCGAAAGCTGTTGAAAAATCAGGTGAAAATAACTATGCATATGACATGCAGAGGAAACATAAGCGTAAAGTCCAGTTCGACGAATTCAAGAAAAAATAGACCAAAATATCTGACAAGGACAGATTCAGAGTTACCATTTATAATGTCATTATAGATAGACTTATTGCAGAACTACAGAGACGCAGATATAAAGAGTTAAGTAAAAAGTTTGACTTTCTTACGAAACTAAATCGTTCAGAATCTAAACACATCAGTGAATGAGCCAAAAATCTGATAGCTTTTTATCTTGAGAATTTGGATACGACTTTGGAAAACGAGTGTCTGCACCTGCGAGCTCATTTGTCATCCAATGATGAACTTGTAGGGCTATCATCACTAAAGCTGTACAAATATTTATTGGAAAAAAGCTTTTTGGATATTTATCCAAACGTAGGAATTGCGCTCCGAATGCTGTTGTGTACACCAGCGTGAAACTGCTTAGCAGAACGCTCGTTTTCAGCGCTAAAGGGAGGAAGGCTTCCTGAAATAATGCAGTCAATTGACTCAGAAGCAAGCTCGGCGTATGATTCAATAAATTAGAAACATACGAATTATAACATCGTATTTATAGTAACATAGACTGCGTAATTCTGATGTTTATTAAAGTAAATAACGTCGATTGAAAATTATTTATTCGCTACTAGTGCCTTTAATTTGCTAAACCAAAATTTCGAGATGGGAGAGGGGGTCCCAAATGCCTAGGGGCCCTGCGTCGCTAAGTCCGGGCCTGTGCGGAAATGAAATGAAAGAACAGAAACAAACAAACGAAATTCAATAAAAGAACAAAAAATAAAAATGTGTGTCTCTTCACGCTTATATCTCGCGTTTTAAAATTTTTTTTATGAAATAAAAAAAGATGGCTATCAAATATAATCAGTGAAGGCTTTTTCGAAAGGTTTTTAAATAGCAAATTTTATATATAAAAAATAAGTCCATATGATTAGTACCACACATCATCACAGTTATACGATTTTTTCGCATACGATGTATTCTTACTTTCCCTTTCTATCTCCATCAAAATCTCAATTTTCGAAAAAAGTGGACTTAGCACATTTTCACTCAAAGCTAACGATATAGTAAAACGTGTGTAAAAATAACATAAATGTACATCATGTACATCATTCTTTAAATGACTGCACACTTGGTTTTTTTTACCTTTTTGAACATTTTTTGATACGAAATATCTTAAAAACTATAGAAGATACGATAAAAAAACCTTTAATTATTTTTGGTTTGACTTAATAAAACAAATTAAAAAAAAATTAAATAAAATTTTTGAAACATTCATTTTTTTTTATTTAAAAAAATTATTCTCAAAATATCTTCAATATACCTATAACATCTTTTGTATGATTTTTTTATATATTAATCCTCAATCAATCCTTAGATCTATCTGCTTTTAAATCGAAATTCCCGTCATAACTTAGGAACATAGGCATTTTTTACTGATAACGCGCTCCATGTTTACCAAAATACTTTCACATAATTTTTTTTGAATTTTTATTAAATGTAATTTTTTAATCGATTCTGAGAATGTATCTGCTTTCAATACGAAATTTCCGACAAAGCTTTGGAAAATATCAAACAATTCATTCACTTAGACTTAAAAAATTCCTTTCTTTTCAAAATATGTTCAAAAAGTCTAAAAAAACAAAGTGTGCAGATTTTTAAAAAATGACCGACATTTTTACAAATGTTATTTTTTAATACCTACTTCTCAAAAAGAACCAACTCAAAAAAAGAATGAACAGCGGACCAAACATAGAAAAAAGAATCACATTTGGTCCAATTGGGCCAAAGTGCCAACCGTGCTCCAGACCAGCGATCCCCACCGCCCAACTCTTTCCACTCTTTTACAACAACTTCGTATTGTTGTAATTCGTCGAATCGTTGGCAGGCGTAACTGCCCCAAAACAATTCTGCCCTTCTGAACACGAAGATGTTTTTCCTTTGCTCTTGTCATCAAATATCAATTACAGTGCCTCACAAAGTATTCGGAATTTGAAATTTTTTGAAAGAAAATTTAAATTTTTTTATAGCGAATAATGTTTTTTTTAAAATCAATCTAAGTAATTGTAACTGTGTATATCTAGTTTTATTTACTAACAAAAGTTTTTTGTATATGTAGCTTAAAATCATAAAAATTAATTTATATACAAAAACTTAATGAAATTCAGTGCACAAAAGGATTCGGAATTTCGAACAACATCTTAAATAGTAGATCAAATAGTAATCCAAAAGTAGTGCAACACTCTTCAAAATTAATTTACAGTTAGATTTAAGTAGTCCAGTTCAGTTTCCATTTTGTTTTCGGTATTAAGAGTTGGACTTTTTTTATTGTGATTTTGCAAAAAGAAATATGGGCAGAAAATAAAAAAAAAAAACACTTTCGAAGAATGAAAAATTATTTTCAATGTGCTTGAGCAAGGAAGCACCCTTAAGGAGACTGCTGGCAGCAGTAGAAGAAGTATTTCGACTATCCACAGCATTTTAGAAAGAAACACTTCATAAATCTCAACGCTCCGATAGGCCAGCGAAAGTAAGCATACGAAATGAGGCGGCTATCCTACGAAAAAATAAAAATCAACCACGTTCTTCAGCAGTGGAAATAAGTAAATGTCGAAACTGTTCGAAGGACACTCAGATGTGCTGGTTATAATGGAATAACTCCACGTGTCAAGCCATTAATAAGCGAAGGTTACCGTAAAAAGTGCTTGGAGTTTGGAAAAAAGCACTTAAATTGAAACGAAGGGTTTTGGTCTAGCGTAATTCCACATTTTATTTCCACAATCGGGTCCAAAAATATTATATTTTGTCTCGTTGCTAAAAATAACTCTAGACCGAACCCCTTCGTTGCAATTTAAGCGCTTTTACCAAACGCCAAGCGCTTTCTTTGGTTACCCTCGCTTATTAATGGCTTGACACGTGGAGTTTTTCCATTATAATCGGCACACCTGAGTGTCCTGCGAACTGTTTCGTCACTTACCCGTACTCCAGTACATTCAGCGAGTCTTTTATTTATTTCCATTGCTGAAAAACGAGGGTGATTTTTAATTTTTCGTATGATAGCCGCCTTGTCTCGAATGCTTACTTTCGCTGGCCTATCGGAGCGTTGAGAATTATGAAACGTTATTCTTTCTTAAATGCTGTGGATAGTCGAAATACTTCTTTTAATGCTGCCAGCAATCTCCTTAAGGGTTCTTCCTTGCTCACGCACATTAAAAAAAATTTTTTTCTTCGAAAGTGTTTTATTTTTTTTTTCTGCCCACATTTCTTTTTACCAAATCACAATAAAAAAGTTCAACTCTAAATACCGAAAAAAAAATGGAAACTGAACTGGACTTCTTAAATCTAACTGTAAATTAATTTGGAAGAGTGTTCCACTATTTGATCTACTATTTAAGATGTTGTTTCATTAAGTTTTTGTTTAAAAACTCATTTTTATGATTTTAAGCTACATATACGAAAAACTTTTATTAGTAAATAAAACTAGATATACACAGTTACAATTACTTAGATTGATTTTTAAAAAAACATCATTCGCTATAAAAAAATTTTAAGATTCTTTCAAAAAATTTCAAATTCCGAATACTTTTGTGAGGCACTGTATTTTTTTCTGTTGCTTTTTATATTTTAATAACAACAACATTTAAATGGAAGGCAATGGCAGTTAGAGATAGAGTGAGACAGTTGTAGATTTTTTCTTCTCACTATGGCAAGACTTTTGTAGTTAATCAGATCAATGCTTGAAAAAATTAAAAAAAAGAAAATCTTTCCACGCTTATAACTCAGCTTTTGGTTAACCGAACTCGAATCTGATAATTTTCGGAAACTCGCTCTATAAGCACTTCAATTCGATATAGGTATCATTCATTGCTGTAGCTATTCTAGATCGCGTCAACTGAGCCTTACCTTCGAGAATTAAATATATACCAGGTGTATAACTACTAACGAACTATAACTTTTTTTACCTTTGCATTCCCATGTCTCGTAAACGTTTGGAAACGGCAGACTGGCTCACATTCAACTGCTCTGGGAGTTCTTTTTGCGTTTAGGAATCGCCTTCGTCCAATAACCCTTGCATTTCGGCGTTTTCGGAGCTCCAGAGCGTTCTTTGTCCTGGACATCGAAACAACCTCTTTTGAATCTTTGAAACCATCTTTCACACGTTTTAACAGTTTCCACTTGTTCACTGAAGGCATTCGGTGCGATTTCGCGGCTTTTTTTTTCAAATGAAAACACAGAATTAACAGTGTCTGCGATTGTTCTTTATTCTCCACGAAACTTGACATGCTGACTGCGCTGAGAGTAACACGATAATGACGCTCGATTGGCGCGAAACTTTGATGGTATGATAGTTAAGGTTGACGCTTCACACTATCAAAGTTTTATGACATTCGAGAAATATTCAGGCTTGGGCGACATCCAAATGTTCGAACCGACATTACTTAGTTATACACCTGGTAGATTATACAGGTCTCCATACATATCAAATTAAGCTTCAGTAAGCAAAATAACTGGAAAATTACAATATTTCAGAGAAACAAGATAAATAGCGATATAATTCAAAGTGTATTTTAAAGATAAAAAGTAGTTTTTTTTTGGATTAGTGGTTTCATAAATAAAATTTACCTCAAATACCTTGAAAACTTTGCTATTCACACTTTTAAGTTAGAATATCTCGAAAACCGAATAGTTGTTGAGACATAAAAAAGTTGGTCTTTTCTCAATTTGGAGTCGTGGGACTACTAATTTTTTCATTGAATCTTACTTCTGCCTCTACCTTTCGCATACCTATGCACTCGTACCAAGTTTCACTTATCTATGTCAAATAGTTTATGAGATATGCTGAACTTAATTCTTCTCTTATATGGGAGGGCGTAGCATCGCCCCTTTTTCCCAATCCAAACTAAGCTTAGAACCTATTACACACTATAAGAACATGCGCAGCAAATCTTATACATCTGCGTCAAATAGGTGCTGAGAAATATCTCAAAAGTTTATTTTTTTCTCATTTTGCTACGAACCTTCCCCAAAACCATAAAAAACACATGTACTTAGTCTTCCGGTGATCGATTGAACAGTTTAGGATTCCATAAGCAACACACATACATACATACATACACACTAGGGATGTTATGGATACGAAATTTCGGATTCGGTTACGGATATGGATATTAAAATATTTTTGTATCGGTTTCGGATACGGATAAGGATATAATTTTATTTCGGTTTCGGATATTTTCGTGAACTTTTTACAGAAATCTATCAGTAAAAAACAAAAAATCATGTCATTGTATTTTTGTTTTTATTTATTTTTAGTACAAATCAATGAAATTAGCTATTAATTGAAGTAAAGGCAAATTATATTTTACAAAAAGTAATTTTGGTGCTTTTCCTACTGCTCTAAATAACTGTTCACTCGCCACATTTCCAGCAGGCGGAGAAAGATATTGCTACAAATATGATTGCACAACTGTTTATATCTGGATGTAAGATTTCGGTTTCGGTTACAGATACGGATACTAAAAAATCTTTATTTCGGTTTCGGTTACGGTTACGGATAACTTTTTTTTTCAGATATACGGTGGTTTCGGTTACGGATACGGATATCCATAACTTCCCTAATACACACACACATTGAGCTTTATACATAACGGATATTATTCAGATACATATATGTATAGGCAATTCACAAAGTATGCTGACGTGTTTTCTTCCATATAAAAATAAAATAAGACAATACAACTGCGATCTATGTTTTTTGAAATTTATATTCGTTTTTCTATTGTGATGAGAGAATCACATGGGAAAAGATAGTGAAATATAATTACTCATTACATTGTTCGGTTGAAACTTTAATAGTACAAACAATTATGAGAAAGTGATCACATGCGCTGTATTTTTGCACAACACTAACTTTTGACTTTAGGAGACCTTATGAATTACCTAATAGTGTTTTATTCAATTATTTTACATAAAAGTCACTTGAAAGACATGCCGTCTCATGTTAATATAATCAATTTATTATGTACATACATGACATGACATGAGGTGGCATGTCTCGTATGTGTCTTTATATTGTTCATAAGAAAGTGCTTAATTAGACATTAGATGGTATGTGTCGTGTGTATTTTATACTGTACAACAGGGATGAGCAGGTCGAACAACTCGAGTTTTTTTATAATAATAATAATTTTTTTTTTCTTGGGTAAGGTTGTGGTAAATGCTCTGCAATCACATGCAATTCACTATCCTAAAACTACCGTCATAGCTTCAGAGTGTGTTACTTCACTAAAACCCACAACCTCTTTACATACCTCCAGGCGTCCTACCCTGGGACTGCGTTAGCATTGCTTCGGGGTAGGTCCGTTGATTTGTCCTCAAATCATATACCTGCGTCCAGGTCCCACTTCTTTTTTCTGAGAACGTCCTCAGTAAAACTTGCAATTGCATTCCAGTTTTCTTCGCTCTGCAGCATCCTTTCGATCACGTTGTCAGCGGAGCACTGGCCGACTGATTCTTGTAAGGATGCGCGTTCTTTGTCCCATCGATTGCAGTTGAAGAAGGTGTGCTCTGCGTCATCTTTATCAGCGTCTCCATATATACGGAAAGGGTGCTCTGTTTTGCCCAAACGGTGTAGATACTTCTGGAAGTATCCATGGCCCAATAAAAACTGAGTGAGGTAATAATTTACTTCGCCAAAGTCTCTCTCGAACCATCTTCTTATGCAAGGGATCAGTCTTTTTGTCCACCTGCCGCTGACTTCTGAGCGATGCCTGTCCTGCCACTTAGAGAGAGTTTCCTGCCTTGCGTCTGCAAAGCTTATGATCAGGTTTCCCTCCTGTTTTGCCTCCCAGACCATTTTACGTTCGCTGGCTAGTAGGTTAATGGGGATATCCCCACTTATTACTAGCACAGCCGCTTTGGAGACTATGCGGTACGCACATGCAACTCTGAGCGCAGCAGTTCGTTGCACTGACAGTAGCGTCCTTTGCCGACATTTCGCCTCGTATCAAGTTTGTTGTCGCCATTAGAAGTTTCCGTTTACTTTCCGTTGGTCCACCGATGTTTGCCATGAGCTTGCTAAGCATGCCTGTTATCTTGGCTGCTTTTGTTGCTGCGTGTTGTAATTGAGCCCAAAATGTCAATTTTGGGTCAACTCTTACGCCGAGGTACTTAACTACCTTCTTTGTTGTAAGTATGCTGTCGCATACTGGCAGCTCCAGTTCTAATGGTATGTGTTGCTTAGTAAGCAGTATAACCTCCGTCTTTTCGGTGGCGAGTTAGAGTCCGTGAGCCTGCAACCATTCCCTTGTCCTTAGCATAACCTGGTTTAATTTTCTCCTGGCCTCTTCGGTGTTGCGAGCCGTTATTACAGCTGCAATGTCATCTGCGTACCCCACCAGATGTGTATCATCCGGCATTTCGATTCGGAGGATTCCGTCGTAGCTCAAGTTCCAGAGGTCTGGGCCTAGTATAGACCCTTGCGCTGCTCCGGATGTTATCCTTTTTGTCTTTCTTCCTTCGCAGGTGTCATAAATGAGCTCCCGGTCCCTTAGATAGCTCTGCAGGATCCTCAGCAGATATTGCGGAGTAGCAAACTTTAGCTTAAGAGCTTTAATGATATCTGACCACCTGAGGCTGTTAAAAGCGTTGCGTATGTCTAGTGTTGCCAACAAGACAATCCTCCTGGAGTGATGGTTCCCTCGCTGTGCGTGTTCTTCTCTAGACACTACATCTTCCATAGCGCCAAGAGTTGACCTTCCTGCTCTGAATCCATGTTGTCGTTCCGATAATCCACCAGTGTCTTCAATAACTGCGGATAAGCGAGTTTTTATCATCTTCTCTAGCAGCTTCCCAGCGCTATCAAGCATACACAGTGGTCTGTATGCTGATGGTTGGGTAGGATCTCCTTTGCCTTTGCTGATCAGTACTAGTTTTTGCTTTTTCCACACTTCGGGGAATAAGCCTTCCTTAAGGCACACATTATACATCGACAGTAGAACACTTGGGCGATTTTCCGCTACTATTTTCAGTATTTCTGCATGGATTCCATCAGGTCCTGGAGCCTTGCTACTCTTGAGAGACTTTGCTGCTCCTTTTAATTCTTCTTCAGAAAATAATGGGGTTAATCCAACAGGCAGCGCGTCTTGTTCTTCCTGCTGCAGGTTATGCGTAGGGAATAAGGCATCAACGATGTTGCTCATGGTATCGCCGTCCATATTTGGGCCAGGAATTTTAGAGCCCAGTTTCTTCATAACGATCTTATAGTCGAGACCCCATGGGTTGTTGTTCAGATCGTTGCAGAGTTCCTCCCATTTTTCTCTTTTGCTACGCTCTATGACAAGCTTCAAATGTTTCTTGGCTTGTTTGTAGTTTTCTGCTTCATTTGTAGCGGTGCCTAATCGTCTGGCTCTAGTGAGTTTCCTCCTCATCCGTACGCAGTTCCGTCTAATTTCTGCTATTTCATCTGTCCACCAGTATACGGCATCTTTTCTGCGGCTTGTGCCAACTTTAGGCATCGATGCGTTGCAGCATTGAGCTAATCGCTGCATAGTCGCATTTGTGAGAGTTCTGGCGTCCCTAGTTGTGTCAGTTGGCAATGAGTTTTCGTCGATATTTGCCAGCAAATATTCGGATCTAAGTTTCGCTACATTCCATTTTCGCGTGCCTTTTCTTGTTGGTGCCTGGATGGGGCGACTTCCTGAGTCTAGATGGTAAGTGATATACTGGTGATCACTACCAGTAAAATCTTCTAGGACTCTCCATTCTTTAAGCATTCCAGCTAAGCTCTCTGACACTAGAGTGATATCTGGTATGGTGGCCTTGCACCCTGGTATTCTGAAGGTCGTAGCTGCGCCAATGTTAGCGATGGCTAAGTTCAGCCTAGCGGCCATGTTTAGCACGCGTCTGCCTCTGGAGTTTGTTGCTGCCGTTCCCCATTCGACAGCTTTAGCGTTGAAATCTCCTGCGACGATAAAGGGACCTCCAATTTCCAGCACTTTGTCTTCAATGCTTTCAAGCTTCTTCTGGAATTCAGCAATGCTATCGCTTGGGGTTAGGTAACAGCTGAGCAAAGTGAAGCTCGTGTTTTGCACGTATACGAAGCAGTTCCCTGCACCTTTAAGTGTATTGACAAACCTGCTGTTGCTAGGCAGCCAGATTGCTGCAGTACAGGTCGCATCTTCTAACCAGTTTCTCGATTCACTCGCCCATACTGTTCACTTATAACGACAGCGTCCGCTTTCTTCTCTATTGCCATTTGCTCTAATAGCGCATCAGCCGTTCTGCTTCGATGCATGTTGGCCTGGAGTATTCTCACTTTGTCGCTTGGCACTTAGTTGAGCCAGGTATATGATCTACCCGGCTACGCCCAGCTTCTGTGCACAGGCAGCACTTTGGTCTCTTGCTGCACTCCTTTATTTTATGTCCTGGCTCTCCGCATCTCATACACAGACCTTCACCTTTCCTATCCGGTCCCTTGCAGTCCATTTGCAAGTGGCCCATTCCGAAACATCGGAAACATCTTTTGATGCTTGAGCAGAGTCTAACTCTGGCTCTGACGTAACCGATTTTTATGCCATCTTCTTTGAGCAATTTTTCCGCTTTTTCTTGCGCTAGTGTTACAAACGCTCGTATTTGCTCACGCTTGTTTGGTGCTGTTACCCTGACGCGCATTTTCTCAAGTTGATCTCCTAGCACTTTTTGATGGCCTGTTCAACTTCTAGTTGGACAGTAAGAGAATCCAGGTCTCTTATTTCTACTGTAGCGACTGGTTTCAGCTCCATTACAGAAGCATCTTCCTTTACAGTGGTTTTCAGCCTCTGGAGAAATTCGGGTCCCACCTTTCCCCCTTTTTCCATTTCTAGGAGGAGTGCACCAGTCCTTGTTTTCCTGATGCCTCTTATATTGGCGACCTCTTCGGGCTGAATTTTGCTACGCAGGTTTTTGAGCACCTCCGCATAGCTATGTCCTTCTGTCGGTTTTATGAGGACTGCCTCCGGTTTCGGCCGTTGCCCTCTCTCTCTTCTCTTTTTTGGGGTTTTCCCTCCTCTCCTTACTTCTCTCTCCTTTTCCTTCTTTGTTTCACCCGTTCTTCTGAGAGGGTTTGGTTTCGCTCGTCTTTTGACTTCTTGCCATTTCTCAGAGTTATTTTCCTGCGGCTTTTCAGCTTTATTGGACTTTGCCACGTTTGTAGCTGTCCTTTTTGGGCGCGGGAGGGCCGTGGTGTTTTCTTTTTCCCTCGGTCTTTTGCCTGTACTAGGCTGCGCCGGGCTCGATGCGTGCCTTATCGGGCGGGCTGATGGAGTTTCATTTGCTACAGCTGCATTTGTCTCCGGAGGTGCGGTCTTCTTTTTCTCCTCCTCCAATCTTCGCCAAGCTCTTCGACTATGCGTAATAATGTCTAACAGTTCCTCCAATTCCGTGACACCATCTTTTACATCCATGCTGATGTTCCTCTGTTTTTGCATGGCCTGTTTCATCTTAGCAATAGCCAATCGGCATTTAGCCAGTGCCTGCTCCTCATCTTCACGCAGCTTGCGGAGGTATTGCTGGCGCGGAGAGGGTTTCTCTTCTTCTGTTCTACCTGATGTGGATACAGGCAAAGACGTCACAATTTCTGTGTTGACTGCTTCTACTTCAATCTGTTTGGGCAGTTCCGGCGTCTTTTTTGACTGACTGCCTCTAGCAGTCGTTTGGCCAGGTGTTGTTCTCAACACGTTTGTGAGTCTCTTGGGACATGCACCGTGTTGGTTTCCACTGTTGGGAGTTCCATCGTTTTGGGCTGTTAGGTCTACTTCCATGGCAGCAGCGATAGCGGCAGCGCTAGTGGAAGCGACCGGAGACCTCCTCAGCTTTGATCTCTTGTCGAAGGGGTAGTCGTTCGTCTTTTCGTCCATCTCTGTTGTTTCCCTTAAAATTGACATACGGTTTTGAATTCAGCGTATCGTGTGTAGGGGGGCGGGCCGCAATAGCAAGGAACCCTCGGGGTGACACCCCTACCCCAGTTCCCTGAGGCCTGACCTGCACTTTGCTAGTCCCGGAAGACACGGACGGACTAGTGCTCGCCCGGAGCAATGCAAACATCTACTTCTGCATCCAATACACACTCCCTGACCAGGGCCCGAAGTAGCTGGTTTCTGATACGTACCGCGGCGGTCATCTCGGCAGAGCAAGCTCACATCAGCTCCTTCAGCGGGACCCACAGGAATAAAGGGTTCCGTTTCCGGAGGACTCCCAATGTGCCGCGGCAAATAACGGTCATCCTTCCATTGATCAGCTCGTCATCCATGTCCTAATCCAAGTCATCATCATTTCATTTTACTTGATGCTAATGATAGTGCTTCCCTACTGAACACAATAACTCTTATGTTCAGTAGTTAAACACATCCAAGCATCAAGTTGACTAAGGGTGCGCGGGAACGTCAAGCCCGTAGAATCTAATAAAATTTTAGATCCTCCCTTGCGGGGATAATAATAATAATAATAATAATAATAATAATAATAATAATAATAATAATAATAATAATAATAATAATAATAATAATAATTTTTTTTTTTTTTTTTTTTTTTTTTTTTTTTTCGTGGGGAAGGTTGTGGGAAATGTACTGCAATATCTATGCAATTCACTATCCTTAAGCTACCGTCATAGCTTCAGAGTGTGTCACTTCACTAAAACCCACACCTTTGACCTCCAGGCCTCCTACCCTGGGACTGCGTTAGCATTGCTTCGGGGTAGGTCCCTTGATTTGTCCTCAAATCATATACCTGCGTCCAGGTCCCACTTCTTTTTTCTGAGAACGTCCTCAGTAAAACTTGCAACTGCATTCCAGTTTTCTTCGCTCTGCAGCATCCTTTCGATCACGTTGTCAGCGGAGCACTGGCCGACTGATTCCTGTAAGGATGTGCGTTCGTTGTCCCATCGATTGCAGTTGAAGAAGGTGTGCTCTGCGTCATCTTCATCAGCGTCTCCATATATACAGAAAGGGTGCTCTGTTTTGCCCATACGGTGTAGATACTTCTGGAAGTATCCATGGCCCGATAAAAACTGAGTGAGGTAATAATTTACTTCGCCAAAGTCTCTCTCAAACCATCTTCTTATGCAAGGGATCAGTCTTTTTGTCCACCTGCCGCTGACTTCTGAGTGATACCTGTCCTGCCACTTAGAGAGGGTTTCCTGCCTTGCGTCTGCAAAACTTATTATCAGGTTTCCCTCCTTTTTTGCCTCCCAGACCATTTTCCGTTCGCTGGCTAGTAGGTCAATGGGGATAACCCCACTTATTACTAGCACAGCCGCTTCGGAGACTGTGCGGTACGCACATGCAACTCTGAGCGCAGCAGTTCGTTGCACTGACAGTAGCGTCCTTTGCCGACATTTCGCCTCTAGCGTTCCTGCCCATATCTCACTGCCGTAGAGCAGTATCGAGTTTGTTGTCGCCATTAGAAGTTTCCGTTTACTTTGCGTTGGTCCACCGATGTTTGCCATGAGCTTGCTAAGCATGCCTGTTATCTTGGCTGCTTTTGTTGCTGCGTGTTGTAATTGAGCCCAAAATGTCAATTTTGGGTCAACTCTTACGCCGAGGTACTTAACTACCTTCTTTGTTGTAAGAATGCTGTCGCATACTGGCAGCTCCAGTTCTAATGGTATGTGTTGCTTAGTAAGCAGTATAACCTCCGTCTTTTCGGTGGCGAGTTGGAGTCCGTGAGCCTGCAACCATTCCCTTGTCCTTAGCATAACCTGGTTTAGTTTTCTCCTGGCCTCTTCGGTGTTGCGAGCCGTTATTACAGCTGCAATGTCATCTGCGTACCCCACCAGATGTGTATCATCCGGCATTTCGATTCGGAGGATTCCGTCGTAGCTCAAGTTCCAGAGGTCTGGGCCTAGTATAGACCCTTGCGCTGCTCCGGATGTTATCCTTTTTGTCCTTCTTCCTTCGCAGGTGTCATAAATGAGCTCCCGGTCCCTTAGATAGCTCTGCAGGATCCTCAGCAGATATTGCGGAGTAGCAAACTTTAGCTTAAGAGCTTCAATGATATCTGACCACCTGAGGCTGTTAAAAGCATTGCGTATGTCTAGTGTTGCCAACAAGACAATCCTCTTGGAGTGATGGTTCCCTCGCTGTGCGTGTTCTACGCTAGACACTACATCTTCTATAGCGCCAAGAGTTGACCTTCCTGCTCTGAATCCATGTTGTCGTTCCGATAATCCACCAGCGTCTTCAATAACTGCGGATAAGCGAGTTTTTATCATCTTCTCTAGCAGCTTCCCAGCGCTATCAAGCATACACAGTGGTCTGTATGCTGATGGTTGGGTAGGATCTCCTTTGCCTTTGCTGATCAGTACTAGTTTTTGCTTTTTCCACACTTCGGGGAATAAGCCTTCCTTAAGGCACGCATTATACATCGACAGTAGAACACTTGGGCGATTTTCCGCTACTATTTTCAGTATTTCTGCAGGGATTCCATCAGGTCCTGGAGCCTTGCTACTCTTGAGAGATTTTGCTGCTCCTTTTAATTCTTCTTCAGAAAATAATGGGGTTAATCCAACAGGCAGCGCGTCTTGTTCTTCCTGCTGCAGGTTATGCGTAGGGAATAAGGCATCAACGATGTTGCTCATGGTATCGCCGTCCATATTTGGGCCAGGAATTTTAGAGCCCAGTTTCTTCATAACGATCTTATAACCGAGTCCCCATGGGTTGTTGTTCAGATCATAATAATAATAATAATAATAATAATAATAATAATAATAATAATAATAATAATAATAATAATAATAATAATAATAATAATAATAATAATAATAATAATAATAATAATAATAATAATAATAATAATAATAATAATAATAATAATAATAATAATAATAATAATAATAATAATAATAATAATAATAATAATAATAATAATAATAATAATAATAATAATAATAATAATAATAATAATAATAATAATAATAATAATAATAATTTTTTTTTTTTTTTTTTTTTTTTTTTTCGTGGGGAAGGTTGTGGGAAATGTACTGCAATATCTATGCAATTCACTATCCTTAAGCTACCGTCATAGCTTCAGAGTGTGTCACTTCACTAAAACCCACAACCTTTGACCTCCAGGCCTCCTACCCTGGGACTGCGTTAGCATTGCTTCGGGGTAGGTCCCTTGATTTGTCCTCAAATCATATACCTGCGTCCAGGTCCCACTTCTTTTTTCTGAGAACGTCCTCAGTAAAACTTGCAACTGCATTCCAGTTTTCTTCGCTCTGCAGCATCCTTTCGATCACGTTGTCAGCGGAGCACTGGCCGACTGATTCCTGTAAGGATGTGCGTTCGTTGTCCCATCGATTGCAGTTGAAGAAGGTGTGCTCTGCGTCATCTTCATCAGCGTCTCCATATATACAGAAAGGGTGCTCTGTTTTGCCCATACGGTGTAGATACTTCTGGAAGTATCCATGGCCCGATAAAAACTGAGTGAGGTAATAATTTACTTCGCCAAAGTCTCTCTCAAACCATCTTCTTATGCAAGGGATCAGTCTTTTTGTCCACCTGCCGCTGACTTCTGAGCGATACCTGTCCTGCCACTTAGAGAGGATTTCCTGCCTTGCGTCTGCAAAACTTATTATCAGGTTTCCCTCCTTTTTTGCCTCCCAGACCATTTTACGTTCGTTGGCTAGTAGGTCAATGGGGATAACCCCACTTATTACTAGCACAGCCGCTTCGGAGACTGTGCGCTACGCACATGCAACTCTGAGCGCAGCAGTTTGTTGCACTGACAGTAGCGTCCTTTGCCGACATTTCGCCTCTAGCGTTCCTGCCCATATCTCACTGCCGTAGAGCAGTATCGAGTTTGTTGTCGCCATTAGAAGTTTCCGTATACTTTGCGTTGGTCCACCGATGTTTGCCATGAGCTTGCTAAGCATGCCTGTTATCTTGGCTGCTTTTGTTGCTGCGTGTTGTAATTGAGCCCAAAATGTCAATTTTGGGTCAACTCTTACGCCGAGGTACTTAACTACCTTCTTTGTTGTAAGTATGCTGTCGCATACTGGCAGCTCCAGTTCTAATGGTATGTGTTGCTTAGTAACCAGTATAACTTCCGTCTTTTCGGTGGCGAGTTGGAGTCCGTGAGCCTGCAACCATTCCCTTGTCCTTAGCATAACCTGGTTTAATTTTCTCCTGGCCTCTTCGGTGTTGCGAGCCGTTATTACAGCTGCAATGTCATCTGCGTACCCCACCAGATGTGTATCATCCGGCATTTCGATTCGGAGGATTCCGTCGTAGCTCAAGTTCCAGAGGTCTGGGCCTAGTATAGACCCTTGCGCTGCTCCGGATGTTATCCTTTTTGTCTTTCTTCCTTCGCAGGTGTCATAAATGAGCTCCCGGTCCCTTAGATAGCTCTGCAGGATCCTCAGCAGATATTGCGGAGTAGCAAACCTTAGCTTAAGAGCTTCAATGATATCTGACCACCTGAGGCTGTTAAAAGCGTTGCGTATGTATAGTGTTGCCAACAAGACAATCCTCCTGGAGTGATGGTTCCCTTGCTGTGCATGTTCTACGCTAGACACTACATCTTCCATAGCGCCAAGAGTTGACCTTCCTGCTCTGAATCCATGTTGTCGTTCCGATAATCCACCAGCGTCTTCAATAACTGCGGATAAGCGAGTTTTTATCATCTTCTCTAGCAGCTTCCCAGCGCTATCAAGCATACACAGTGGTCTGTATGCTGATGGTTGGGTAGGATCTCCTTTGCCTTTGCTGATCAGTACTAGTTTTTGCTTTTTCCACACTTCGGGGAATAAGCCTTCCTTAAGGCACGCATTATACATCGACAGTAGAACACTTGGGCGATTTTCCGCTACTATTTTCAGTATTTCTGCAGGGATTCCATCAGGTCCTGGAGCCTTGCTACTCTTGAGAGATTTTGCTGCTCCTTTTAATTCTTTTTCAGAAAATAATGGGGTTAATCCAACAGGCAGCGCGTCTTGTTCTTCCTGCTGCAGGTTATGCGTAGGGGATAAGGCATCAACGATGTTGCTCATGGTATCGCCGTCCATATTTGGGCCAGGAATTTTAGAGCCCAGTTTCTTCATAACGATCTTATACTCTTTAAAACTTCCTCCTTATGAGGATCGTTTGAAGTTACTACATATGCAGTCTTTGAGCTCGCGTAGAAATATCGCGGATATACTTTTTCTGCATCAACTTGTGACTGGGTCTCTTGCTGCACCAGAGCTTCTTAATTATATTCATTTAAATACTAATCACAGGAGTAACCGTAACTCTTATCAATTATTTTACCAACCTTTCAGTAGAACTAATTATATGGCTACAGCTCCTTTTAATCGCATGACTACTCTTATTAATAATTGCGATGTATATGATATTAGCTTGTCAAAAGGTCAACTCAAGCTTAGATTGAAAAATAACTATAGTTAATTTTGTAGCTTAATGGTTGTTGGTCTTTATGTTTGTGTTGTCCGAGCCCCACCGCATGATGGGTAAATTTTTTCTAACATTTATGCCTTGGACCATGTTAATAAATTCATACAATTACATTCATGCAATTGTATGTTTATATACATATGATCTGGGTGGGTATGTTGAGAAAGTGTGATAAAGCTAAGAAGAAATTATAAAAAAATAAAAAATTAATTGCATGTATAATTTTTTCATTTCCATTATTATATAAGCTTTTTACTTGGTTTTAAAGCTTCATGCTAAATTGCTAAGAAAGCAAATAGCTGTAGTAGCTAAACTCTATTATTATTATTATTATTATTATAGCCGAGACCCCATGGGTTGTTGTTCAGATCTTTGCGGAGTTCCTCCCATTTTTCTCTTTTGCTACGCTCTATGACAAGCTTCAAATGTTTCTTGGCTTGTTTGTAGTTTTCGGCTTCATTTGTAGCGGCGCCTAATCGTCTGGCTCTAGTGAGTTTCCTCCTCATCCGTAGGCAGTTCCGTCTAATTTCTGCTATTTCATCTGTCCACCAGTATACGGCATCTTTTCTGCGGCTTGTGCCAACTTTAGGCATCGATGCGTTGCAGCATTGAGCTAATCGCTGCATAGTCGCATTTGTGAGAGTTCTGGCGTCCCTAGTTTTGTCAGTTGGCAATGAGTTTTCGTCGATATTTGCAAATATTCGGATCTAAGTTTCGCTACATTCCATTTTCGCGTGCCTCTTCTTGTTGGTGCCTGGATGGGGACTTCCTGAGTCTAGATGGTAAGTGATATACTGGTGATCACTACCAGTAAAATCTTCCAGGACTCTCCATTCTTTAAGCATTCTAGCTAAGCTCTCTGACACTAGAGTGATATCTGGTGTGGTGGCCTCGCACCCTGGTCTTCTGAAGGTCGTAGCTGCGCCAATGTTAGCGATGGCTAAGCCCAGCCTAGCGGCCATGTTTAGCACGCGTCTGCCTCTGGAGTTTGTTGCTGCCGTTTCCCATTCGACAGCTTTAGCGTTGAAATCTCCTGCGACGATAAAGGAACCTCCAATTTCCAGCACTTTGTCTTCAATGCTTTCAAGCTTCTTCTGGAATTCAGCAATGCTATCGCTTGGAGTTAGGTAACAGCTGAGCAAAGTGAAGCTCGTGTTTTGCACGTATACGAAGCAGTTCCCTGCACCTTTAAGTGTATTGACAAACCTGCTGTTGCTAGGCAGCCAGATTGCTGCAGTACCGGTCGCATCTTCTAACCAGTTTTCTCTATTCACTCGCCCATACTGTTCACTTATAACGACAGCGTCCGCTTTCTTCTCTATTGCCATCTGCTCTAATAGCGCATCAGCCGTTCTGCTTCGATGCATGTTGGCCTGGAGTATTCTCACTTTGTCGCTTGGCACTTAGTTGAGCCAGGTATATGATCTACCCGGCTACGCCCAGTTTCTGTGCACAGGCAGCACTTTGGTCTCTTGCTGCACTCCTTTATTTTATGTCCTGGCTCTCCGCATCTCATACACAGACCTTCACCTTTCCTATCCGGTCCCTTGCAGTCCATTTGCAAGTGGCCCATTCCGAAACATCGGAAACATCTTTTGATGCTTGAGCAGAGTCTAACTCTGGCTCTGACGTAACCGATTTTTATGCCATCTTCTTTGAGCAATTTTTCCGCTTTTTCTTGCGCTAGTGTTACAAACGCTCGTATTTGCTCACGCTTGTTTGGTGCTGTTACCCTGACGCGCATTTCCTCAAGTTGATCTCCTAGCACCTTTTTGATGGCCTGTTCAACTTCTAGTTGGACAGTAAGAGAATCCAGGTCTCTTATTTCTACTGTAGCGACTGGTTTCAGCTCCATTACAGAAGCATCTTCCTTTACAGTGGTTTTCAGCCTCTGGAGAAATTCGGGTCCCACCTTTCCCCCTTTTTCCATTTCTAGGAGGAGTGCACCAGTCCTTGTTTTCTTGATGCCTCTTATATTGGCGACCTCTTCCGGCTGAATTTTGCTACGCAGGTTTTTGAGCACCTCCGCATAGCTATGTCCTTCTGTCGGTTTTATGAGGACTGCCTCCGGTTTCGGCCGTTGCCCTCTCTCTCTTCTCTTTTTTGGGGTTTTCCCTCCTCTCCTTACTTCTTTCTCCTTTTCCTTCTTTGTTTCGCCCGTTCTTCTGAGAGGGTTTGGTTTTGCTCGTCTTTTGACTTCTTGCCATTTCTCAGAGTTATTTTCCTGCGGCTTTTCAGCTTTATCGGACTTTGCCACATTTGTAGCTGTCCTTTTTGGGCGCGGGAGGGCCGTGGTGTTTTCTTTTTCCCTCGGTCTTTTGCCTGTACTAGGCTGCGCCGGGCTCGATGCGTGCCTTATCGGGCGGGCTGATGGAGTTTCATTTGCTACAGCTGCATTTGTCTCCGGAGGTGCGGTCTTCTTTTTCTCCTCCTCCAATCTTCGCCAAGCTCTTCGACTATGCGTAATAATGTCAAACAGTTCCTCCAATTCCGTGGCACCATCTTTTACATCCATGCTGATGTTCCTCTGTTTTTGCATGGCCTGTTTCATCTTAGCAATAGCCAATCGGCATTTAGCCAGTGCCTGCTCCTCATCTTCACGCAGCTTGCGGAGGTATTGCTGGCGCGGAGAGGGTTTCTCTTCTTCTGTTCTACCTGATGTGGATACAGGCAAAGACGTCACAATTTCTGTGTTGACTGCTTCTACTTCAATCTGTTTGGGCAGTCCCGGCGTCTTTTTTGGCTGACTGCCTCTAGCAGTCGTTTGGCCAGGTGTTGTTCTCAACACGTTTGTGAGTCTCTTGGGACATGCACCGTGTTGGTTTCCACTGTTGGGAGTTCCATCGTTTTGGGCTGTTAGGTCTACTTCCATGGCAGCAGCGATAGTGGCAGCGCTAGTGGAAGCGACCGGAGACCTCCTCAGCTTTGATCTCTTGTCGAAGGGGTAGTCGTTCGTCTTTTCGTCCATCTCTGTTGTTTCCTTTAAAATTGACATACGGTTTTGAAATTCAGCGTATCGTGTGTAGGGGGGCGGGCAGCAATAGCCAGGAACGGGTATACCCTCGGGGTGACACCCCTACCCCAGTTCCCTGAGGCCTGACCTGCACTTTGCTAGTCCCGGAAGACACGGACGGACTAGTGCTCGCCCGGAGCAATGCAAACATCTACTTCTGCATCCAATACACACTCCCTGACCAGGGCCCGAAGTAGCTGGTTTCTGATACGTACCGCGGCGGTCATCTCGGCAGAGCAAGCTCACATCAGCTCCTTCAGCGGGACCCGCAGGAATAACGGGTTCCGTTTCCGGAGGACTCCCAATGTGCCGCGGCAAATAACGGTCATCCTTCCATTGATCAGCTCGTCATCCATGTCCTAATCCAAGTCATCATCATTTCATTTTACTTGATGCTAATGATAGTGTTTCCCTACTGAACACAATAACTCTTATGTTCAGTAGTTAAACACATCCAAGCATCAAGTTGACTAAGGGTGCGCGGGTACGTCAAGCCCGTAGAATCTAATAAAATTTTAGATCCTCCCTTGCGGGGTAACCGAGAATAATAATAATAATAATAATAATAATAATAATAATAATAATAATAATAATAATAATAATAATAATAATAATAATAATAATAATAATAATAATAATAATAATAATTTTTTTTTTTTTTTTTTTTTTTTCGTGGGGAAGGTTGTGGGAAATGTACTGCAATATCCATGCAATTCACTATCCTTAAGCTACCGTCATAGCTTCAGAGTGTGTTACTTCACTAAAACCCACAACCTTTGACCTCCAGGCCTCCTACCCTGGGACTGCGTTAGCATTGCTTCGGGGTAGGTCCCTTGATTTGTCCTCAAATCATATACCTGCGTCCAGGTCCCACTTCTTTTTTCTGAGAACGTCCTCAGTAAAACTTGCAACTGCATTCCAGTTTTCTTCGCTCTGCAGCATCCTTTCGATCACGTTGTCAGCGGAGCACTGGCCGACTGATTCCTGTAAGGATGTGCGTTCGTTGTCCCATCGATTGCAGTTGAAGAAGGTGTGCTCTGCGTCATCTTCATCAGCGTCTCCATATATACAGAAAGGGTGCTCTGTTTTGCCCATACGGTGTAGATACTTCTGGAAGTATCCATGGCCCGATAAAAACTGAGTGAGGTAATAATTTACTTCGCCAAAGTCTCTCTCAAACCATCTTCTTATGCAAGGGATCAGTCTTTTTGTCCACCTGCCGCTGACTTCTGAGCGATACCTGTCCTGCCACTTAGAGAGGGTTTCCTGCCTTGCGTCTGCAAAACTTATATAATAATAATAATAATAATAATAATAATAATAATAATAATAATAATAATAATAATAATAATAATAATAATAATAATAATAATAATAATAATAATAATAATAATAATAATAATAATAATAATAATAATAATAATAATAATAATAATAATAATAATAATAATAATAATAATAATAATAATAATAATAATAATAATAATAATAATAATAATAATAATAATAATAATAATAATAATAATAATAATAATAATAATAATAATAATAATAATAATAATAATAATAATAATAATAATAATAATAATAATAATAATAATAATAATAATAATAATAATAATAATAATAATAATAATAATAATAATAATAATAATAATAATAATAATAATAATAATAATAATAATAATAAGATGATTCATATAAAAAAGGGCGGTGTGTGCCATAGCGAAAACAGTTATGAAATCACCGACGGTGTTGCCATCACAAGCCTGGATCAAACTAACAGTTACAAGTACTTTGGACTCGCCCAATTACGCGGAATCAGTCATAGCGCAGTAAAAGAAAAAATTAAAAATGAATTTGAAAGAAGAAGTACGGCAATTCTAAAATCTTCACTGAATGGTGGAAACAAGACCAAGGCAATAAACACATGGGCAATTCGTAGTCGTAAAGTGGACAGTGACCGATTTGGACACTATTTTGACAAGACTAAGGGCAAAACTAATGAAGTTTAAGTGTGATCACCCAAAAAGTGCAATAGAGCGAAGTACGATCCCTAGAAATAAAAGGTGGAAGGTGTCTAATTGATTTTCCAACCCTCCATTATGACCAGATAGTTAACTTGCGGAAATACTTTCAAGAGAAAATGCAAACCTCACCCCTAATGAATGCTGTTTGAGTGGCGGATTTGCAAACAACGCATACAATTATACTGGCGAAATATGGAGAATTAGCAATATAACTCGGAAGATTGTAACAATTTGAGCATGTATATATAACACCAATTATCATTTCAACTACAGGGATAGTTCCAAAAGGCTTAATCAGCACGATAGAAAAACACGAACTTCAGGATGAATTTGAAATATTGCAGCGTGCTGTGATCTTGGACACTTGCTACATTGTTAGAAGTTTTTTACATTAAATATTATATTATATAAATTAAATAGCTCAAAAAAAATAAAAATAGCACTGAAACTGCTTGCAGCACGTGTTGCCGTAGTCTTCAGTTATAATGGATTCCCCCTCGTGCGGGTTGGGGAGGGGAAAGTGGCATAGGAATAAATATGAATAATAATAATATTAATAATATATTTTTCAAAATAAAAAGCAAAAAAAGCAACTACAATAAATGTCTAAAGCATAGTAAATTGCACAGCTTTAGCCAATGCCTTATTAAACGGCATAGAGAAAAGGTTAGGACCACTTCTGGACGACGGACAGTGTCAACTTGTCGCGGCTTTTCACCCGAAGTTTCGGTCGATATGGCTGGAAACGTATGACAGCAGTCGAGTGGATGTAGTAAAAAAATGCATGGAACAAAAGGTAGAAGAAGCGTTACGACAAGAAGCTGCCGAAAGTTGAAAGGACAGAGATATCTTGATTGGCGGAGGCAGCAAGCAACGCGAATAACAACGACGATAATGAGAAAGACTTTTTCAATTCTGTCACTGAGTCTTAAAAAAAACCTAAGAGCCACAAATCTTTAAAGAGTAAAGCATAAATCTCGTCAAAATGTCTTGTTCAACGATGCGGTATCGTCGGCGAACAGATATTCATAAATTTATTTATTAAATATAATACTGCTATACCCTCATGCGCTGCAGTTGAACGTCTTTTTTCAACGGGCAAATATATTTCAACGCCGAAACGAGCTGCGCTTTAAGACGAGAACTTCAACATATTAATGTTCAAGAATATCCACATTATGCCAGATGACTAAATTAAACACTCCAATACAAGTCTTTTATTGTTCATAATCTGCTAACTTCCAGAGTCCAAACCAACAGTTTTTATAAGATCACTAACGCAACGATATAAAAAAATCCATTTTTTTCACATGTTAACGGATTTGCGATAAACCTTCCAAAATGTAACGCCTTAACGTTTAACGAAGTTGACTTTGTTAGTAACGGATTAGCGATTAACGAAGTTAACTATTTGATTAACGGTGCCCAGCTATGCTTATTAGGGTAGGCCAAAAATATTAAAAATGTTTTTTGTAAGTCGTAATGCCGCGGAAAATTTGCGAATGGTGAAAAAAGTTATGAAATCGGTTTATATCTTCTGGTTGCGCATGTTCTCTAAAGTTTGTCAAAATTTGAAAAAATTCCTTTTTTTACGATAATTATTTACATTTTTACACTAGCTTCTTTCGAAAGTAATAATTAAGTTCCTATGTATTAAAACCACAGAAAATAATGTTTGAATATTATTTAAATACATAATATAAGTAGATCACAGTTCAAGGAAAAAAAATACTATCAACTTATATGTTTTTTTTCCTTTATTAAAACAGATTTTTTATATTGAAGATACTAAGTTTTTATGTTAAGAGTCCTAAGTCCAAGAAAATCAT
Organism: Meiosimyza platycephala; assembly: GCA_963662105.1. Classification (NCBI taxonomy): domain Eukaryota; kingdom Metazoa; phylum Arthropoda; class Insecta; order Diptera; family Lauxaniidae; genus Meiosimyza; species Meiosimyza platycephala. The sequence continues at coordinate 44,008,319 of OY759210.1, read as the reverse complement.
GTTAAGTAATCATGTTAGTTGGAGGCATAGTGGTTCTAATAAAATGATCCCTAGACTCAGCTCCGCAAACTTTTACTACCTGTGTGTGTGAACTTGAAATTAGGTGCTGAGTCACTTTGAACACGTGATTTAATCTCATCGTCACTGATATCTGTTAATAATGAGGGTGAAGATAAATCAGAATTCATCCAGTTAATCATTTCCGAGTAGACTGCATAAAATAGGCGGCATAAATGTTCTGATAGGTGTTGTCATTTCATCTAGCTGTATCGCCTTTAGAATTTGACGAAGACCGAGGTCTCTTATTTGTTTCGTATTATCTTGTGCCATGGCAACCATTAAATGTTCTGGATGAGCGAAAAAGCATTTCGTTCGATCACAGGATCGACAATATTACGTAAATAGTAAAGTACCTTGAAGATTGTATTGATTGGTACACAAGTTTTGGTCTCTCTGTAAAGTATTTACTTGATCTAATACTAAACCACATTGGCATGTATAGGGGAGTTCACATCATCCTTCATGCTGTCCAACTTGGCTCGACAAACCGACTAACTGTAAATTTCGTTTTGCGTTCACATCATCAAACACGGTTGTCAAACATCATTTGCAAAAAAATTTCGAGGTGTACACATCTCTCGCATTACTCACTTCAATTCTATGTTTTTTTATTTTTCGGAGGTGCAATAATAAAAAAAATTGTTTTCAACTCCGTACAACGAGGATGTGTCCCTAAAAAAACCTAAATCTTGCCAAAACTTTTTATTATTTACTTGACTCATCGATGTTCACTCTACGAAATCTTATTTGAAATGAAAAATTTCTGGTTGTTGTTGTTGAAGCCAACAGAGAAATCTAAAAATTTTGAAATCCATCCGACATGAGAGTCAAGCGGCTGTTTCTAGAGTTCACATGATCAAACATTGAGGTTTGTCAAGCATGATGGACAACATGAAGGATAGTGTGTACGGCCTATATGACTTCAAAATAAATGCAACTATTTCCTGTAGCTCAGGTGTGGGACTTTCTTCACTTAAGTACGATCCGAGAGTTCGATTTGCTGTTGTCAAGCACCTCGAGTGTGACAAGGGACCAGGATCTCGTACAGCCAAATCCTTTTTACAGTTTTCCGACTTTATTGCCTTGGAAATATCGAGTAGATATTCCTACTTCTTACTAAGAGTACTTTTGTCTATTGTGGAGATCTGACAGCCAATACTTTTGAAGCCAATCACTGGAAGTTTTTCGTAGCCACTCAGCTTTTCACCAATTGGCCTCACAAAGACTTTGGACCCGTTGATTTACCGTCTAGGTATTGAAAAAGATGCGGGAATAGCATTAAATGGAGAAGGCGAACTGTCCATTGTAATGGTTTCCCCAAATATATTTCGATTTGGCGAATCAAACCGTTTTCCCACCCTGTATTAACAGCAGTGACAACTATGTTCCCCAAGAGAAATGCCACGACCAGACAGATAAGAAAGAACAGAAAGTGCCAACATCTGCAGAGCTTTGAGATGTTGGAGTAAAATGGCCTGAACCAGTAAGTATTGCTCTTCTATTTTTACTCTACGAAACCTTTTCGAATGAGCTAAATCTATCACTTACGTTTCGTCCTTTCTCCCATCGAAACCTTGTAGTGGAAATTGGTCAGACTTGCGCAGGAAGGTTTCAGATCAGATTCATCACCCAAAGTTAAGTGGATGTCACACGATTTTCTTTCCAATGATTTCTTTAGTTTTTGTGGTTTCACATACACACGTTTACTCCTCCAATTTTTCCTATTGAGTGTTCTCGTAAACAAACCTTAGCTTCTACGGTGGGAAAAGAGTCGTGGTCGTTGCGAGCGAGTTAGGTTGCATTTACGTGGGCTGCCTGCAAGTTCGGCAATGGTGTGACAGCTGTTGCGCGAGTTGAAGAATTTAATCGATTTGAACCATTTTTTTTAAATCATTATTAGTTTGAGTAAGAGTCGACTAAAGCTATTAAATTCGTAAGTTAAGTTAAAAAAAAATTAGCGCATTCACAAAAATCATTTCCACTTAACTCAATTATTCAGAAACAACAATAAAAAATAAAACTTAAAAATAATTTTTTTCTTTTGCTTAAAATCAATAGTATTTTTAGTAATTTTTAATAAAGAAACTTTTTCATTGTACGAAAAATAAGAAAACAAAAATAAATTTGTATGTTAAAAACTAGAACGGCTCTTTTGGTCAAAATTTTAATTTAATGTAAATAAAATAATATACCAATAATTTTTTATTGGTATCTGGCGAATTATAGCGGCACTCAATTTTAAGTGCCTTTTTTAGGTCGTTTTTGTTTGAAATGCCCTTATTTGATGGCACCACCAGCATAGTCACCTGACCTAAATGTGCTTGTAAATTTATGGGCGATTTTGGAAAAAGTATTCGAATACACAACATTTCAAACAAAAACGACCTAAAAAAGGCACTTAAAATTGAGTGCCGCTATAATTCGCCAGATACCAATAAAAAAATAGCATCTTCGATGCCAAACCGTCTTTATGCTGTAGTTGACCAAAGAAGCTACCACACTACATATTTAAAATTACAAAATCATTATTTTAAACAATGTTTTTTCAATTTATACATGGCTGCACCAAATAAGCTGTGACATGAAATTTAGAAGCTTATTTCGATTTTCTATTGTAAAAATTCCAGGTAATATTTTTTTACAATAAATAAACATTTTTTTTAAACTAAAAATTTTGTTCTTTCAAATGATATCAAAATTTTTTTCATTTCCACTTAGTTTCAAAGTTACAGAGCATTGAAGTTAAAAGTATGCACTGCATGAAATATGCTGTGAGCCAGTGTATAACAAAAGCTTATTTTGAGCAGGACTTACAAAACTCAAATTTGTGTTTTGACGACGCTGTACCGCTGAACTTGTCGTTTGGTGGCTGTTTACGCGACGAACGTTAAAAAAATGAAAGCATAATATGCGGTATAAACAAAGTTAATGAACAAAGAGTGAGAGCGCGTCGTCGATGCGACCAAGTATAACGTTCCAGGAGCTGTAGAGCTAGAACCAGTGTTGCCACAATTATTCTGAAAAAAAAGCTAGGCCACCTTAAAAAAAAGGCTAAAAAGGGCTAAATTAAATTTTTCCAGCTAGAAAAAAAGCTAGAATAAAATTTTTATAAACATGTGCTTTTTTATTATGTGTACTCATAGTTCGCTTAAAATAACGAAAAAAAAATTAGATGCAGATAGTAAATGTTTCGAATATTACATACATATGTATGTACATATGTACATACTTTGTTTAAATATGAAATGGTGTAAAGCGTCAATTTCACTTCAAAGAGAAAGTCGGCCCAACTCGCCATGAGCTCAAAATGTTATTTTTGATCCGGGAAAATCAATAGGTAAAAATATTACGCAAATCAAAGACGTCGTGATTTATGGAAATAGAAAGTACTATTTTTTGATAAGTCAACGTTTACTAGACTGATTGAAAAGTCCCGGGCCTAACAAAGAAAAACATTTTTTTCGGAAAATTTGATTTTATTCTCTCAATACAACGAGTATAGCGGGCTACGAGCATTTTGATGCCTTTCTTGTAGTAGTCGCCTTCAAGTTCATCAAAATAGGCGTCCGTCTCGGCAATGATCTCTTCATTCCAGTGAAAGCGCTTACCAGCGAGCCATCTTTTCAAATTTGGAAAAAGACAATAGTCGCTGGAAGCTAAGCCTGAAGAATACGGTGGGTGGGACAGCAATTCGTATCGCAATTCGTTTAATTTTGCCATTGCCTTGAATCACCGACACGATGTTGCTTTTGACCAATTGTCAGAAAACGCGGCACCCATCGCTCTCACATCTTTTTCATTTCGAAATGCTCATGTATAATATTGAAAATACTACCGATCGACAACTTCATTATGTCTGCTAGCTCTCTCCCTTTCACTTTGTGGTCTTTCAAAAGGATCAAATGGATTTTCTTGATCTTTTCTGAAGTCGTAGCCTCATTTGACTGGCCAAAATCCGAAATCAATGCCTAGAAATCAAGGAAATTCGGTGAAAGAAATTCTTGTATATTCTCTTTTATGAATTTTTTTTGCGTTTACAGACGAAAACTAGAATTTCTTTGTGCTTGAAAATGTTCACCACTCTTTCGTTTTTCCCCCTTGCCAACAAACAAGAAAACTTTTCTTCAAGAGTTTCTGCGTGTAAACGTTGACTAAGCAAGCTGAAAAATTGCATTTTTTCTTCAATGTGTCAACTCATTCTTGACGTACTGCATACATTATATTACAGTTAGTGTTATTCTCGGCTCAAGAAAAGAGGTTACATTGAGTTGCCAAATTAAAATTTGAGAGTGAGAAGCTAAGCACGACTGGGATGTGCGATTTTTGTACTTACTACTAATGTATAGGAGAATACTGGATGATATCACACGTCCCAGTTGTGTTTAGCTTCTGACAATGGCTTCATAGTTGTCAAATCCCAATACAAACGCAAACGAAAATTTTTCAACTAAATTCGTTCGTTTACATGTTGCTTACATTTTGTATTGTATTTTGACATCTATGAAACCAATGAAAGGGAACACACTCTGTAATAGGAAAATCTCTTTTATATAATCGTGTAGTGATGCCAAACTGCCAAAAATACTGTTTGATAACACTGGTCAACAGTGGTTTTGTTGCCCTGGATGTCTCTGCGGATTTCTATAGTTTCAGGTACCCAGTTTAAGAATATATTCATGAAAGTACTAAATTGGCTCTAGTTTTTAAGATATTGATGGATTTATCTATATACAAATGAAGCAAAGTCGGGTTAGTTACACTCTGTATAACTCAAGAACCGCTGGACCGATTTTAATGATCTTTAATTTTTTGGATTTGTCTCCGCCCCGAGAATGAAATAGGCTAAAAATTTTATCTAAGGTGCATATTTAGGTTGGCCCTTATACAAAAATATTTTTAAAAAAGCATTTTCACAAAGACAACGTAATCGATTCACACCGAATTTACACCACGTACCTTTTATATCAAGTGCCATAGCTTAGGCTATACAACTTTTATTTAGGTTGCATATTTAGGGTGGTTCTCATACAAAAATATTTTTAAAATAACATTTTCACAAATACCACGCAATCGATTCACATGAAATTTACAGTGCGTGCCTTTTATATCAAGAAGCATAGCTTAAGCTATAATATTTTTATATAGAATGCTTAAAAAAATAAAGATCATGTTGCCATCTCTATTCTTTCCTTAGGGTTCAATCTATCTCCAAACCAAAAATATTTTTGTATGAGGAGCACCCTAAATAAATTGGTATAGCCTAAGGTATGTATCTTGATATAAAAGACATGTGGTGTAATTTTCATGTGAATCGATCTCGTGGTCTTTGTGAAAATGTCAATTTAAAAATATTTTTGTATGAGAATCACCCTAAATATGCACCCGAAATAAAATTTTTATAGCCTAAGCTATGGCACTTGATATAAAAGGTACCTGGTGTAAATTCGGTGTGAATCGATTACGTGGTCTTTCTGAAAATGCTATTTTAAAAATATTTTTGTGTAAGAACCACCCTAAATATGCACCCCAAATAGAATTTTTATAGCCTATGTTATTTTTGGGGTGAGGACAAATCCAAAAAATTTGAGATAATTCAAATCGGTCCAGCGGTTCTTGAGTTTAACAGAGTGTAACTAACCCGATTTTTCTTCATTTATATATACATAGATATTTCCATCAATATCTTAAAAACTAGAGCCAATTCAGTACTTTCATGAATATATTCGTAAACTGGGTACCTGAAACTATAGAAAACCGCAAAGACATCCAGGGCAACAAAAAAAAAAGTTAATTTTGTTGAGCTGTGTAATTTGTGAACGCGAAAGTTGCGTAAAAGGGATAAATTTCTAAGGCTTTGGGTTTTCGGTTCTCCATTTGATGAATTTTTGGAAAAAGCTGAAAAAAATGCTAGATGAAATTTTCGAGGCTAAATGGAAATTAATAAGGCTAAGTCTAGCCTCAAAAAGGCTAAAACGGCAACGCCGGCTAGAACGGCAACATGTACATGACAAAATTCGTTAGGGCAGTTAATTAATAAAAATTAGTTTTCAAACTCCGTTTTACGGCAGGGGCTATAGTCCTGACTGCAATGGTGGTCCATCAACAAGACTTTAAGGGACCCCATCAGCCAGAATAAGCGGTTGACGGTACTGGTGAAGTGAGTAAGCTGGTGAGAGCAAATTATATTGCTTATCAAGCAACCGAGCTGTTGCATTTAGTTTCATGGGATTTTTCGAAATGGAAAGTGAGAGCATTGTTTTTATTTTGCTTATTAATTAGAATATAATGGGCGCGAATCAAAAACTGAAGAAAAATTATTAGAAAAAGAGCTCCTTTGAAATGTAAGTCCCGGACCGCGCAAAGCTTTAATAAATCTCAGGCATTCATCATTATGAATTAGAGTAGGGATCCAACAATGCGCGTTTTGGCCGATATTCATAAAAACTTATCGTCCATAAGTTCTTATTTGTCTAAGTTTTTTTATCACTATTTTTACCTTTGTTGTGTCGTTCTTTTTTGTCTTCATTGTTGTGTAATTTTGTTTTTCTTTATTTATTCTTTGCTTGTTGTGGATTCCTCAGCATCTATCTTAACTTGAAGGTTTTATTCTGAATGTTTTGTTTTTTGGCCCGCTCAAAAATGTTGAAAACTGACCGATTTACAGCATTCTAAAAATTATTTAAAAAAAAAAAACTTTATTATGCAGAGTGTGCAGTAGACATGTTCAAAAATTCTTTGGGAACGCTTAAAATCCTATAATTTACTCATTTTCAAGTATATCCTCAATTACACTAGTTTACAAATTTGGGCTTCATCTCGAGATCTGGTTTCTCATAAAACTTTTACGATGTATTTTGGGGCGTATATTCCAAAAACGCCAGCCATTTTTTTTTCTTAAGAATCGTTTTCGAGATATCCCCAAAAAACCCGTTTTTTGTCACTTTTTTTATTTATTTGACCATATCTCCATCAAATTATTTTCTACTCAAATCTAATGTACGTCATTGCAAAGATATTTTTGTCTTCTTTCTAATGATATGCTGTTTGGGCAAATCGAATAAGATTTTCCGGAGTAACAAGTGATCAAAGTTAAAAAAAAGAAACTTTTTTGGTCTTTTTTAAAAGTCACATAATTGCAATTGCTCCGTTTGAATACAAAAAAAATTAGCTTAAATTTTTTTTAAGGTTTAAAATGAAAGACTATTCATTACAATTATTGCAAATATTTTAAGTGAAATTTGGTCCAATTCGGACAAAAAATGTAAAAGTTATTCAAAAATCGATGGAAAATGCTAGTTTCCATATTTTCATGCAATCCCGTATATAGGCCTTTGACTTTGTAATAGAATAAGGAACTACTTCGATATTAGTTTTTTATTGTCTTATATGTTCAATTGTACCCTATAAAAGATAAATCCGAAAGTTCTTTTAAATTTATGCTTGGACTTTTGAGACCGGTGCATATTTTTCCCCTTTTTATTTTTTTAATTATAACTCAAAAACTATACATTTTGGGTAGATCCTGATTACCAGATTTTTTTTAGGGAATAAAATTTCCTATCGAAATGACACTTTATAAAGTCAAAAAATTTATTTTTTCACCAAAATAACCTTAAAAAACTGATCTAAAAAATCCGAAAAATATAAATTTTTTGAAGCTTTTTTCATATCTAAGATCATATATTTTATATCGAAATTTTGAATAAATACCTTCATAATTATCATTGATAAGCTGAAAATAACTTTTTTATTGAATAAAAAATATTTTTGTGTGTAAAAACTGAAACTAGCATGGTGTAAAGGTAAAAATTTGTAAAATCATACAAAAGTAAGCAACTTTGAACGTCTATACCTTAGCCAATTTTCATCAGAAACTACTTTTATTAGACACCATTTTGACGAAAATAACGTCAGCTTTCTTTTTTGTGCTAAAAAAACCCCAAGTTCCATTCAGAAAAAAAAATTATTCCCAAAAATTAAAAAAAAATAAATTTTTTCGGTTTTTTTAAAATAGTTTTTTAAAGTTATTTTGGTGAAAAAATAAATGTTTTGACTTTATAAAGTGCCATTTCGATAGGAAATTTTATTCTTTACAAAAAATCAGGTAATCAGTATCTATCCAAAATGTATAGTTTCTGAGTTATAATTAAAAAATAAAAATGGGACAAATATGCACCGTCCTCAAAAGTCCAAGCATAAATTTGTATTTGTCCTTTTGGATTTATCTTTAATAGGGTACAATTGAACATATATGATAATACAATATCTTTAATTTATAATAATAATTTCATAGTCAATGGGCTATATACGGAAATGCATGAAAATATGGAAATCACCTATTTTCATTGATTTGGAAATAGCACTCACAGTTTTTGGACGACTTGGACCAAATTACACTTATAATATTTATAAAAGAATAATCTTTCATTTTAAACCTTAAAAAAAGTTAAGCTATTTTTTTTGTATTCAAACGGAGCAATTAAAATTTTGTGACTTTTAAAAATGACTAAAAAAGTTACTTTTTTTAACTTTGATCGCTTGTAACTCCGGAAAATCTTATTCGATTAACTCAAACAGCATATCATTAGAAAAAGAGAAAAATTTCTTTAGAATAATGTACATTGTGTTTGAATCGTAAAAATTAAATGGAGATATAGACAAATAAATGAAAAAAGTGCCAATAAACTGGTTTTTTGGGGATATCTCGAAAACGGTTTTTAAGAAAAAAAAAAATGGTTAGCATTTTTGGAATCTACGCTTCAAAATACATCGTAAAAGTTTTATGAGAAACCAGATCTTTTTTTGTGTAAACTAGTGTTATAGATAAATATTTTTTAATGGATATTTATGTAGTGGCATTGACAGTTTCGAATTATTGTGTATTAAGGTGAAAATACATAGTGAAAATACCAAGGGATTTAAGCTATTAAACAAAAAAAGCCAAAGCTCTACTTGCGCAGTAATGATCATCGATTTTTGCCTTATATATGTACATACATATGTGTAGGTTTAAAAATTGCAGTAACATTTTTTTTCGCTACTACCCTATACATAGAAATAACAGAAGAATGAAAAAAAAATTTCAAAATTTAATCTTATATGAGAAAAAAATGCAAATTTCTTCATGTTTTTACTGAAATTTCGAAAAATGAGAATTTCGCAGCTGTAGTAGCAACCCTAGAAGTTATTTCTTGGATTGTGGATATAATCGGAAATCAAAAAAATGTCGAATATTAAGCGTTCCCGAAAAATTGTAGAACATTAGGTTATTTTGAGCATGTCCAGTGTGCAGCCATTATGCACAAGTTTGGCATACAATTCGGTCTGTAGGGTACTTAACGCGGGAGCCTAATTATGATAATACTAATTTTAATTGTGGTGCCTCTAACGTGGCAGCGTATTGCCCATGAATAATATGGACTTAAAAATAAAACACACGGCCCGAAATGTGTCGCACTGACAAGAAGCAACATTCTACACATAGCAGAGAAACTAAATTCATTTAATTAAATAAAACAAAATAGAGAAGTTAAAACAAAAACATTTTCCGTTGATTTTTAACAAAACAAAATATCATGTACAATAAATTATACTGTGGTAGTTTAATTATAATCTGATTGTGCATTTTGGCAGCATAATCGCATTTGCGGTTGTTGTCTGAAGCGTATCAAAATCTATTGTTTGATTGACCTTAGAAATACAAGGGAAAATGTGCAATTTACTTATATAAAATGAAATAATTTATTTATATTTAACAAACTGCAGATGGGATGAAAAACAGTTTTTTTTTTTCAATTTCAATTTGTAATAGCTACAGCAAATTTCTATTAGTTAGAGGCAGTGGCGAATTAAGACCTAGAAATTTTCAAATATTTGGAAACTCTGTGTTTCTCGCAATATTCAAGATGGTAAAAAAAAGTTCCCCTGGGATCCGCCGAAAAATATTTTGACTCAAGAACGATTCAGAAAACCCAAAATCGTTAAATGCAAAAGTCCTTCTTTTTCATATTTTTAAGGTTTAGGATGAGAACCCACCGGACAAGAAATATAAAGGTTATTCAAAAATCCATTACAAATGGTAGTTTCCATATTTTCATGCATACCCGTAAATAGACTACTGACTATGTACTTGAATAAGGTACTATAGTTAGAGGTATTTATTGTCTTATGTGTTCAGTTGTACCCTAAAAATGATAAATCCAAAAGTACTATTAAATTTAAGCTTGGACTTTTGAGAACGGTGAAAATTTGTCCCTTTTTTATTTTTTTAATTATAACTCAAAATCTATACATTTTTGGTAGATACACATTATCAGATTATTTGTAGGGAATAAAATTCTATCGAAATGTCATTTGATAAAGTCAAAAACTTATTTTTTGAACAAAAAAAGTTAAAAAAAACTGTTTAAAAAACCGAATTATTTGAATTTCTTGATTTTTTTTTTACTTTCGAATATAACTTTTTTCTAAGCAAAAAAAGTACCTTTTATTGTTTCACAACAAGAAAGCTGTCAAAATTTCCGTCAATATGTTGGCCCATAAAAGTTACTTTTGATGAAAATTGGCTGAGATGCAATCATTCAAAATTGCCTACTTTAGTTTTAATTCATACACACAAAAATAATTTTTATTCAATTAAAAATGTATTTTCAGCTTATCAATGATAATGACGAAGGTATTTGTTCCAAATTTTTATATACTATGTAGTATATATGATCTAAAGTACAAAAAAACTTTAATTTTTCGGTTTTTTTAAATAGTTTTTTAACTTATTTTGTTGAAAAAATAAATTTTTTGACTTTATAAAATGCCATTTCGATTGGATTTTATTCTCTGTCTGCGAAAAATGTATAGATTTTGAGTTATAATAATAAAAATAGAAAAGGGACAAATTTGCACAGTTCTCAAAAGTTGAAGCCAAAATTTAATGGTACTTTAGAATTTATCATTTTTAGGGTACAATTGAACATACATATCCCTTTAACGGGCAAGATAGAAATAGCTATATTTTTATTTTGGGAATTATGGTTTCCGAATGATTTTGATGCAAGAAACTGAAATTTAAAGTCTTTTTACAAAATTTTTATTAGTTTGCCTTGCACGGGCAAGACCATAAAAAAACGGTCTTCATGAAATACCCAATAACACCCGTAAATTTTTATCCACAAACAAACCAGGTGTAAATTATGAAAGCAATGTATTATGTATATAATTACCAAAAAAATTTCCGACCCAATTTAGCCACTAGAAACTATTTTTTTTTTAACTGAAATTTTGCTTTAATTTTCACAATAATTAATGTGTCTGTGTCTGTTTTCACTAATGTTTCTCACTTGAATGTTTGTAGCTACCAAACCAAAAAATCTTGTCGCTCAAAACTTTGTCGTGTAAACCGTTATGTTCTTTCAATCAATTATAAAAGAGTGCATTTCCGATCGTGCGACAAATATGTGACTTAGGAAAGTATAAACAAAGACCTTCTGCAGACGGTCTTGCCCGTTAAAGGGATATAAGACCAAAAAATACCTTTAACGAATTTGTACATTATTCAATTACATTATGTATGTAGTCAATAGCTTATATACGGGAATGCTTGAAAATATGGAAATTACCTTTTGTAATTGATTTTTGAATAACTTTTACATTTCTTGTCACAGGGGGTATATTCACTTTGCCATTCCGTTTGTAACGTATACAAGTGGGCATGGAAGGCGAATATATTTTATTGAACTGAAACTAGGCGAAATTGAGGAAGTGGGCGTGGCATATTTCAACTTATTCATATATTCAGCTTTTTTATCGATTTTGAAATGTTTTTTCGACTTAGTCAACCTCTTCAACGTCTTTTTTTACATTTATTTAAAATTTACTGGTCGAAGATAACACCTTAACTCAGGATTTACCTTAGAAGCACACTAGGCCAGTGCCGAGGGCGGCACGATTTTAGGGGCGGCAAATATTGGGACTTTGAAAATTTTTTTTGTAATTTTTCAAATTTATTGACACAGGAGGAAAAAAGGTGGAAATACTGGGATTGTGTGCATTAAATTACATAAAAATGTTAACAAGCAAAAAAAAAAGGGTCCTCACTTTTGATATTACAAAATTTTTTTCTATATTTACTAGTGAAGAGGGGAGGCAATTTCTGACTGGTCTAAGGGCGGCAGATTTCTAAATCCGGGCCTGCCTTAACTAGTTTTATTTTATTTGTATTTTTCACTTATTTCTCAAATGTATCAGAGCCGCAATATGCTACCCTTATTTGGATCATATGATTTCAGAATTAAGATCACTGTATCGCGATAAATCACTAGAATGTGTCAGTTGACAAAATTGCGATATAGGGTTGGGTAAAAAAAAATATTATCGAAATATCGATGATCGATACTTCCAAACTGTATCGAAATATATCGAGAAAGAAATATCGGATATATCGAAAATCGAAATTCGATATTTTTGCAGAAAAAATTAACATGCAAAAAATGGCGTTCCAATCACTACGACGCACAGGGGATGGATTCGTCTGGAACGGCGGCCACAAATAGTAATAATTGCGCTACACTCTTGAAATTTGGTGAAGATGTTTCAAAATAGGAAAAATTTGTGTATATAAGTAAAATCGGTCCACGGACACGCCTACCTCCCATACAAAGTTGGGATGTGGTTGAGACCTTTTTCAAAATGAGTATCAATTCCCTTTAATTCGGTAATGCTGATTTCAAAAATGTTACTAATTTTGCGATATCTTCTATAGTTTTCAAGTTATTAGAGAAAAACCAAAAAAGGTGACCATTAACAGTAGTAATAGTGCTCGAGTCTTGAAATTTAAATTTATATTTACTGGAAAATAAATATATAATAAGGATAGTAAAAATAATTATAATAAAATAAATATTGATAATAATACAAATTTTCATAATCGGACTTAAGCCTCAAATGCTGCATCTGCCATACCTTCACTAAATTATATTCAGGTATAAAACAGGTGAACGCCAAGGGGGATAGATAAAGAAAAAACACCCCTTTTCAGTTCCCTTCTACTTAATGGAATTTTTTTTAAAAATTTAAGCAACTTATTTCACACTGTAAGCTTTTTCAATCAATAAAATATTGTGAAGCGTTGCAAAATGTGAAGAAATAAAAATATTTTTTCCTTCAAATGTTGCAGTAGAAAAATAATCCTAAAAAAAAAGTTCAAAAAAAAAAACAGCTGAAACCTTGGATTTTGGTTAACCACACTTTTTTACATTACATATAAAAAAAATTCCGAAATCCGGGGATATTCTTTTTTTTCTGTCAAAGTTTGCCAATTTTCTCAATTATGACTTTTTCAGCTCAAATTTAAAAAAATTCAGCATAATTCACACATAGAATACAAAAGCTCAAGCAAACATTTTTTGAAAAGTATGATCCATGAACTTTATGCCAATATACAATATTGGTACATTTCAATACAAATAAATTAATAAGATCATTTTATAAAAGTCAGTATTTTTTGTTCCTTCTAAAACTACATTAGGAAAAACTTGATAAAAAAAAAATTGTGAAAAAAAGTAGCTGAATTTTTGTCTTTTAGCTAACCATACTTTCTCACATTACATATAAAAAAATTTCCGAAATCCGGAGATATACTTTTTTTTCTGTCAAAGTTTGCAAATTTTCCACTTTTAACATTTTTCAATATAATTTTTGAAAAATCCGTACCATTCATACAAAGGTCATAAAAGAAAATTAAATTGATTTTTATAAAGTGGAAACAATGTACTTTCCGGTAATATGCTGCATTATAGCATTTTGTTTCAAACAAGTTAACAAGAGCGATTTATCTAACAATCGCTTTTATAAAAAGTTTCAATGAACATTTTTGGTCTACAAAGTTCAACTTTGAGCCCACTGTGTCACTAAACTCAAAACAAATTTAAAACTTTTATAATTTTTTTTTCAGTTCCTAAGTATTCTCTGACGATTGCCTTAAAAATTTTTTCAATCCCTTCCTATTGATGACCACAAACATCCACTGTGCGACTCGCATTTAGCATAGAAATTCACATCATAGATGTAGCGGCTGCAACGAAGACGAAGAAAAACTATCTGGTACTGTTCCCGATCGTTAAAAAGCCTTGCAACAACATCCAAAGCCTGCTTAAATCAGCTGTGAAGTAATTTTCCGTAATAAACCCTTACATATTTACGTTACTCAACGATCGAGATGCTGTGGTATCACTATGGACCAATCTTGACCTCAATGTGGGTACTAAGTCGCCTGTCTATACTAATCCTACTTTCCATGGCCTACACTTCGAGAAGAATTTTTTTCATGCATAGGATAAACTTCATGAGTAAAAAATGCGGTCTTTCCTGTTGTCACCTGTTTAGTCGAGAATATGAGCCTAAAAATGTCAAGTACAAACAAAATAAGACAATTCTATCCAATCCTATCTACCCAACATTCGTCGCCTTCGAAAATCTACTGCTACAGGCTCTCATTGGCTGTACCCTTAATCAAGCCCTGCATAACTTCAAAAATACTTCAAGACATCTCTTTATCCAGTCTTAATCAAAAATATCTGAATATTTGGACGTGGTTATAAAAAATTAAAGACTTTTAAATTACTCAAAAATATCACCAGTTGCTTACTTTTGTTTTGACTTTGCCTATTCGTCCCTTCGTGAAATTATGCTTATAAATCAGTAAGCAAGAAGAAAAGATAAGTCAAAGTTATTTAATGAGTTGAAATATAAACTTAAAATTTTCCCAGAGTAACTGATAAGACAAGGGCTTTTTGTAAAAAGGTGGCAGTTCAATTTGTATAAAAATAATTTAAAGTGTGAAAACGGCAACATCGTTTTAAAAGAAAAAGTAAAATTTTCGTACATAAAATGAATTATAAAACATAAATGTCCGAAATGTAAAAGTAATAATAGTTAGATAATCGCAGCAGATCTATCTCTACCCAACAATATCGACCTATGATGAGTGACTTCTTTTTGACGAATGCAAAAGAGATTGTGACAGCTGCATCCATCAATGACTTCGTTGCAATGACAGTGCCGGAATTGATTGGAAAGAGTTACTGCTGCTCCTAAGAGTGGTTCCTACGAAGTTTTTATATGACTTTGTTTCGTTTTTATATTCACGGTTGATTCCAAAAAAGCATTTTCTTTTGCACATGCGAACAATTTTAAGCGTTATGAAGGATATAAACTCTCAGTACTTCTCTTTTACATGTTCACGATGTACGCGATTGATCTGTCTACATCTATCTGTCTTCCTCCAGACGATAGTGCTTCACGTTAAGTATTTCAAAATTATATTTATGTTTATAAACATTTCCAACTTAGTGTGTTTTATTGGTGTGCATTAGGTTATAAGTGGCGATGTATGCCCGAAAAACTAAACAACTTTTATAAACATCAATAGGTGTGTCTGTTTACTCGCCAATAGTTACCTCAATGCGCCTTTTGTTGCCTAACAGCCCTATTCTGCTTGTTAACTTAACAAGAAATTGTTAAGGAGCTCTTGTTAATCTGATTGTTATGTAATGTAAATATCGGTGGTAACAAAAATCATTTACAATATGAAAGCTCAAAAAAGCTTAAGTTCAACACGCATGGTGAACTTGTCAAAGTGTCAAAGTTTTTTATTTATAATTTCAAATTAATTTCATTTATATACATAATAGAACGAGAGCATGTTGCAAGCTGAAAACCGATCGAAAAATACGAGCAATGTCGTGTTACCACGTTTGGAGCGGGGTAGTGGTCATACGAAATCGGCGCAGAGAGTTGCAAAAGGTTGGTCGGCAATCTGGGTCAGCATTTTCCTTGCTGGCCTGCACTGCATGTTTTTGTATTTTTGGCACGACTCGCACTGACGAACGTAACGTTTAATGTCACGAAACATTCCAGGCCTGTAGTAGCGGTTGCCTATCCTTTTCATGGATTTGCGAACGCCGAAGTGACCGGCACTCAGAAGGTCGTGATTCTCTCGCAGCACTGTCGCACGTTGGTCTATAGGGACGCAAAGCTTCCACGGAATGCAGTCTTCGTCTGCCGCATGTCCAGGGATATGGCGGTATAGCCTATTTCCTTCAATTATAAAGTCGGGAAATTTCTCTGGGCTATCTCGTACTTCCTTCATTTTTCTGCTGAGCCAATTGCATCCAGCGTTCTCTTCCGTTGCTTTTTCATGTGGTTGACGAGACAGCGCATCAGCCAAAACATTTAATTTTCTTCGTCTGTGTTGTACGTCTAAAGAAAACTGTTGTAGCTCAAGAGCCCACCTGGCGATACGCCCAGACGGATGTAACTCGAATTGAGCCACTTGAGAGAAAGATGATCTGTCAATACAGCGAATTGGTAGCCTTCCAGTTATGCCATATTTTCCGTATGTCCCCCGTGATGATTGCGAGGCACTCCTTTTCCGTTGTCGAATAGTTTTTCAGAAAGGATAGTTTTTTTGATATTTCCTCTATTTCATTATCTCGATAGGAATGGGGACAGTCTGGCTAGCAGGAGGTTTGCGTTTGCCTGTACGTTTCATCGGAAGTTGCGGATATAGCTATTGTATAAATAATTATAAATTGGGAACACCTGAATGGATGTCAAAAATATGGATATCATAATAAAGATAATTTAATGGCCTGCAATAATATTTCGCTAAGTTTTGAAATTAAACATTTAATTTTGGAGATATGACGACTTTTCTGAAATTTTGACCAATGTTTTTTTAAAAAAATCTTATTTTTTCCAAAAAATGTGTTAATGACCTATGACTTTTTTAGCATGTTAAGAAAACCTAATTTATTCCCTTTAAAATGGTGTATAGTTTGTTTTAACTTTTTTCATATTTACCTCCTTTTTTGGCCAGCAAGAACACTGTCGCTCGCTATTAAGATACTTTCTGACATTAACAAAATAGTAAAGAAAAAAGCTTTTAAATTTTTAACAGAATACGAAACGTTAACAATTTGTTAATATTAACAATTTTGTTAATATGGTGAGCTTTGTTAAGCTGCCGGAATAGGGCTGTAAATCTGCCTAACTCATATCTGTTTACTTTCAACGTAGTTAAATTTTGTCAAGTGTCAAAAATAAAACAGCTGTTCAAAAAAATTTATAAATGAAAATTTAATTTTTGTGAATTCAAAATCCTAAAATTTTTTTTGACAAAATCAATGCAAAAAAGCAAACAGCAATGGAAAACAAAGGCCAGCATCTACATTAGTGTGAGCCTATAACCTCGGTCTTCCCAAATGCTTAAAATTATACTTAAAAACTTTTGGCCGAAATTTGTTTTGTATTCCATGCGGAAGAAGAATTTTTTTGACACTTGGCTAATTTAACTACATTTTTAACTTATTCCTGTCTGTTTACTTTTTTTAGTTAAATATCTTTTTGAGAACAAATGCGCTCTTTTCGCTGAAATTATTTAACTACGGATTTAACTACAAATTTAACTATGAAAGTAAACAGACACAACGAATATCTACATTTTTATTTTTTAGTATTTTAAGAGCTAATTAAGAAAAAAAAATACATTTCAAAAATAAAAATAATAATAGGAATGTTACCGTAAAACGATAGAGTGTCAAGGAATTGTTATATGGACCATTATTTCATTCCATATTGGTATTAACATTTTTTGTTTCAATAAATATAAGGACTATAGGATGCCTCAGAAGTCAAGTGCGTAAACATTGCCATTTGAATTGACATGAACTTTTGAACTAAACTTAGACTTCTGCAAGGATATATAAAATATTAAGTATACGTTAGGTTAGGGATGGCCAACTGAGGTGCCCAAATGTGTGTAGGAATTCCAACGAAAAAAAACATGAGTATAAATGTGTTTTGTCTTTTCCACGTAAAGAAAACATTACCGATTCGTGCATCACTGATGTAAATAAATATATAAACTGCGAAAGCATCGCATGGCTACGCAAAAAATTATTAAACTCAAAATTCATCAATAAAAACAAATAGTACTTTTCCGAGAATTAAAACTATTTTTCCATGAATATGAGTTTTTTTACAACAATGATACAAACAAGAGCAGTTTTTTTAGTCTCTCATTTTTTTTATAAGTCAATAATACATGTGTAAAAAATTGCTTTTCGCAGAAATAATGTCTTTGACCTAAAATTTTCACAACTGGCATTGCGCAACTCATTTGCAGACATTTGTTTTGTTTTTGCACTTTTGATTCCGACTGGGTCTCTTGCATATTTATTTTTCAAACGAACCAGCGCATAGAAATCAGCAACTGCACGGCGGGACGAATGATGGCACGTTTCATAGATTGTGACCACGGGAGGGTAAATGGCCAACCATACGTTAGGGCACATGAAGGTTTTTTATCCTAAGTGGCTAAAGTTGAAAGCTAAGCAATAAATGAACTTTTAAGGTATTTAAATTAAAACTAAGTAAATTACCTGCGGCAACAAGGAATAACAGCTAAAGTCGAGTTAAGAAAAATGAAGATAAGGTTGAGTTAAGGCCATTTTTCAATTACTTCTGCATGAAATTTAGTTTTTGTCCTTATGCGATTATTTTAAATATACTAAGACCTAAATAATTAGCAAAACTACGAAAGTGAAATTGCTCTCAGAGCTAAAGCTTTAAAAATTTTTCAAAAAATGCATTTGATGCGTCAAGTTCCTCAAATGGAGTAACAAGTAAATTGGGGTGACGTCCTGTCAAAGCGAGCAAACGCATTTTTTCCATCACCGAGATGATGTAGCTTTTCACGGTTGTATTTATTTGAGTTTAACAAGATAATTGCCTTGTTAAGCTAGGACCACACGAATGCTTTTACAATTGGATACAGAACAACCTTTAAACAAAAATATAATATCGAAATTCGATAGTCGAAATATACAATCGATTATCGATATATCAAAATAAAAAACAACGCCAATATCTATCGGAAAAAATATCGCGAATATCGATAGTCGACATTTTTTGCACAAGCCTATTGCGATAAGATAGAGCTTAAATTAGAAATTCAATTGTGGCATCAGTATTGTTGTAAAACCGATTTCAAAGATGCTTTGAATGGAAGGATTGATCATTATCAAAAGCAAACAAAGTATGCACAAATGGAATCGTTCTTCCCAAGCATCACACTTCTATTGCAAATATTTTCCACGATTCCAGTGGTGTCGACAACATAAGAACGAAGTTTTTGTGTTAAAACAATTAAAATCGTGAAGATCACTTGAATGGATTGGCTTTGGAAAATATTCATAAAGAAATCGATATCAGCTCAGCTGAAATTGTTGAATATTTTGCCAAATGAAACCTCGCCGTCTTAGAACCCTCGACTAAAATACTGTAAAAAAAACTTCATGTTTCTAAAATTAACCTTATTTTGTTACATGGAGCATTTCATGCGAAGCCGACAATTAAAATAAAGGAGGTCGTGAAATTTGTTTATGTTCCGGTTAGTTATACAACTAGTAGACATAAATGTGTACACACAATTTTTTTTTGGTATGAGGCTTAATTACTGAATTATGGGCTTCTGAAGAATTGACGAAGTTTGAGAACCGTCATTTTGAACTTTAACAATATTGTTTTAACTAGTAAAAAGGATGTTTTTTTAAATTTCTTAGTCAAATTTAAATTTAAAATTTTTGAATGTATAGAAAACCGGTAGTCTAAATTTTAAACCAGATTTTCATTTTTCATATTTTCTAAATATTTTAACTTAAAAAAAACCCTTCACAAAAAATATTATAACGTGTTCGGTATTAGGCAAGGAGATAGATAAATTAAAGTACTTAAGCAAGGGCCAGGTACCATGCAAAATGCGGCACTTCAATTCATATATCTCGTAAACTAATATTGATCACATTTTAAAATTTTTAGCATTTTATTTGTATACTTTAAGCTAAATTTTAAAACTAAAGTAAAAAAAAATAAAATGTGTCGAAATAGTTTAAATTCTGAGATGAAATATACACTTCCGTTTTTCCACAAGAAAAAAAATTCAAATTTGAAATCTGATTTCAGAATTGAAAAGAGCAGTAAATTTCCTATAGCAACCACAATGTTTAAAATTCTGTTGAAAATTTGTTAAATTTGAAAAACTGCTTCCGAAAAATTCATTCTTCATATCACGTCAATTTTTAGAATTCCATAACTTGCCAAAAAAACCTTTTTTAAAAAAAAATAGGTGCTTACACCTTCTAGAAGTACAATTAAGCCGAATGAAAAAATTTCAAATCTCATTTTTTTTTCACTGTCGGCTTTGCATGAGATGTCTCATATGCCAAAAAATATAAATATTGATCGTTGAAAAATTCAATCAAAGTGTGTTTTCGTTCAAAAAAATGTCAGCCCTCCCCTGAAGAAAATCCTAAATCCTGCATTAAAAAGCAGAACGACATATTTCTTCTTTTCGGAAACAGAAACAAATTGTTCTGTTTCTTCCATAACCAAACAGAGTTGAAAGCATTGTCTCGATTATAATTCATTTCAGGATCAATAAACTTTTGAAATACTCGAAACAAAAATTTTTTTTAATTATTTTAAATGATATACTATGTATGTATATACATATGTATGTATATATTTCACCGGCCAAACTAGTTCTTAAGATAAACTAGTTTTTTCTAGGCCAAACTAGTTTATTTGAAGGCCTAAAAGTATGCAATTTAATTTTAATGTAAAAGTACTGTGAATAGCGAAGCCAATGTTGCACATATTATAGACTGAATCGCGGCAAAGCCGCTGTTGGACATATTAGAGGATGTAATCCTGAACTGCGCCCATAGGCCGCCCAATTACCCTCACTTACGACTTTCCGAGTATACAATGAAATTGCCAAATTTGGTTGTTTTAACCAGGGATGTTGCGAATATTCGCATCCGCATTGATTTGGACATCTGCATCCGCATCCGCAATAATCAGTGCGGATGTTCATGCGGATGTACTACAGCGTTTAATAAAGGTACTCGAGCGTTTAATAAAGGTAAAGGATGCCGTAAGTCTTTACATCAATGACAGTGAGATTAACCCCAGAAGAGTGGAAATCATCAAAAGTTGTTTTGAATTATTGAAACCTTTCGAGGAAGCCACACGAATGCTAAGCAGCTCACATGCACTTATCAGCTGTAATTCCAATAATTCAAATGCTTAAAAAAAAAATTGATGAATATTTGGCAAGATCACACAATTTTGATCGAATTCGACAGGCTGTCACGACTCTGAAAAGTGAACTTACAACAAAATTTTTCAATTTGGTGGAAAACAATTTATATCACCACTTACTTAGACCCGCTCTATAAGCACAAATTTATTACATCAGTAGCTGAGGCAAACATCAAAGAAGACATTTTGAAGATGAGAAATACTAAGAATGGCGTTTCCGGTTCTCCTAATTTCGTAAGGACTAGAAAATGAGAATAACAGATTCCTCAGAAAATGGTATAGAACAGCTAGGACAAGGGACATCTTGTATCAAAAAGTCATGTTTATAAAGCGAGCTGGCTATGAAGTAAGATTCATCAAGTGAAGAAATACCAGAAAATGATAGTGCTAAAGTTATACTCAAAATTTATTGCTTGCCGCATTAAAAAATGGGCTGAAAATAGTCTTAAATGGTGGAGCGTTCATCGAAAAGAATTAAAACTGATGCCACCAATAACATGCAAATTTTTATCGACACCACCAGCAGTGTTCCTAACGAACAACTGTTTAGTAGTGCGGGTCTAATTTACGAATCTCTGCGTAATAAGCTTGACCCTGAAAAAGCGGCAATTTTACTATTAATTAAATATATTGCTGCAATTTTTAACTTTTCGTACTAAACAATAAATATTTAATAACATTATTAAAATTTACTTTTTTTCTTCATATAATATAGTTCATATATAAAAACTTCTTATAAAATTATAAAAAATCTTCAGATCCGCATTCGTATCCGCGGATGTGAACCTTCAAAAAACCGCATCCGCGGATGTGAAAAATCTGCATCCGCAACATCCCTGGTTTTAACCCAAAAAACGTGTGTGGCAAATTTCAAGACTCTAGCGCTATTAAAACTGTTGGCCACCTTTTTTGGTTTTTCTCTAATAACTTGAAAATTATAAAAGATATCGCAAAATTAGTAACATTTTTGAAATCAGCATTGCCAAGTTAAAGGGAATTGATACCCATTTTGAAAAAAGTTCCCAACCACATCCCAACTTTGTTTGGGAAGTAGGCGTGTCCGTGAACCGATTTTTTCCATGTTCACAAATTTTTGTTGTTTTCACCTTACAAACATATGTTCAAGAGTCTAGCGTAACTATTACTACATATGGCCGCCGTATCATACAAACCCATCCACTGTGCGCCGTGCAGTTGCTGATCTCTATGCGCTGGTTCGTTTTAAAATAACTATGCAAGAGACCCAGTCGGAATCAAACGTGCAAAAACAAAACAAGTTTGCGCAAATGCATTGCGAAATGCCAGTTGTGAAATTTTCAGGTCAAAGACATTATTTCTGCGAAAGGCAATTTTATTCGCATGTATTATTGACTTGTATAAAAAATGAGAGACTAAAAAAACTGCTGTTGTGTGCATAATTGTTGTAAAAACAAAATCATATTCATGGAAAAATAGTTTTAATTCTCGGAAAAGTACTTTTTGTTTTTATTGATGAATTTTGAGTTTAAAAATTTTTTGTGTAGCCATGCGATGCTTTCGCAGTTTATTTATTTATTTACATCAGTGATGCACAAATTTCTAGTGGGTACGTTTAAAATTCTATACACATTTATACACATGTTTCTTTTTTCGTTGGAATTCCTACACACATTTATGCACATACTAGCACGAAATTTTTGTTGCAAACGTCAGCGCGCTGTCGACTTTTGGGCTCCTTAGTTGGCCATACCTAGTCTACTACAATATATAAAATACAGTTTTTGTGTGTCTGTCTTTTATGAATGCGAAAACTATCCGGCTGAGTTTGATAATATTTTTGCAGTATGTTAGTATTGATCAAGAGGGTGTCATAAGCTATACATACAAATATAAATTTTAAAATATCGATTCAAAATTTTTTTAAAATATCATTTTCACGAAGACCGGTTAATCGATTCACACCGAATTTATACAACTTAGTTTTTATATTAAAGGCATAGCTTTGGAAAAATTTCTATTTAGGGTGGTCCTCATTCAAAAAATATTTTTAAAATTGAATTTTCACAAAAACCACTTCATCGATTCTCATGGAATTTACATCATGTGTCTTTTATGTTAAGAGGCATACCTTAGGCTATAAACCTTTTATTTAGGGTAAATATTTGGGGTGGCCCTCATACAAACATAAATTTTAAAATATCAATTCACACCGAATCTACACCACGTAGCTTTTATATTATGAGGCATAGTTTAGGCTACTAAACTTCTATTTAGGGTGGCTCTCATAAAAATATTTTTAAAATATCATTATCCCAAAAACTACTTAATCGATTCACATGGAATTTACACCACGTGTCTCATATTAAAAGGCATAGCTTAGGCAATAAAACTTTTATTAAGGTGCATATTTAGGGTGGTACTCATACAAAAATATTTTTTAAAATATCATTTTCACGAAGACCGGTTAATTGATTTAAACCACGTAGCTTTTATATTAAAATGCATTAGGCTAAACTCTTGTTTAGGGTGGCCATTATACAGACAAATTTAAAAAAAGTATATTCACAAAAACCACTTCACCGATTCACATGCAATTTATACCATGTGTCTTTCATATTCAGAGGCATAGCTTAGGCTATAAAATTTTATGTAGGGTGACCCTCATACAAAAAATAACTTTTAAATATCATTTTCACGAAAACCGGTTAATCGATTCACACCGAATCTACACCACGCAGCTGTTATATTATGAGGCACAGCTTAGGTTACAAAACTTCTATTAAGGGTGGCCTCACATAAAAATTTTTTTAAAATAGGATTTTCACAAAGACCACTTTAAAAATTAGGACGAAATTTTCAATTTAACGTGAAGCGAAGCGCGTGGAGTTCTACCCACTCGAAATTCAATCGAAAATCATAATATCATCGAGTTTTACTTCCAATTTTGAATTCAACGCGGGAAACAAGCGCGCTTCGAGCATGCGCATAGTCCACGCACAAACCTGACACATGGCACACAGTTATGGCAATAGCGGCCGCTTATATTGTGCGTTATTGGTGCACTGCAATGCTCATAAGGGGACTCCATTAATCCGTCAAAATCTCACCAAGAGGGAGGAGGGTGAAAAACCTCACGTCAACTTTTTAATGCAGAGAATTTACATTATTATAGCAGATAAGAGACTGTATCATATCAATTATTTAAAAATTATAATTTTAATCTCACTACCCGCCAGATCTCGCCAAATTTTACCAAGGGAGGGTCTGAATTTTCAAAAAAACACCTCACGTAATTAATGGACGTCGCCTAAGATCAATCTTGTTGTCCAAGATGATATGCAAAAGGTTTTACCAGCGAAGAAATTCATTGGAACGATCAAAGACTTAATCAATTTCGCACGAGACTCGCCAAAACGCATTGCATAGTTCAAAGAGCTGCAGGCTGAAATATTTTATATTTAACAGATGAGCGATGCGAATGCGGCCTCTGAAGAATTACCCTTAATTGGATCAGTGGACAAACAAATCGATAGTTCGGTGTCACCCAGAGCATCAGGGTTTTATGATTACATGGAGTTTTTCGAGTGCGTTTTCTTTTTAACTGTGATGATTGCAATTTTGACCAAAAGAAATATTAAACACAGAACTGCAGATGTCGAGTCTCCGCGTTATTGAATCGCATGAGAAAGTGAAAACTTTTGCTATGGCTTGGATGCGTCTCGCGATTCCAAATTTGATGAAATTTAGGAGAAAAGCGTCATAGCAGTTATCAAACTCAAAAATGAAAAACCTCACATCCCACGGTACGCCAGAATTGACTTCAACCTCGAAGTCTTTGCACCTTGCGGATTTTTGCAGAGGGTTATTGTAAGGCTGTTTCCGGTCAAAAATATTCGAAAGTTAAAATCGTAGAAGTGGCCGTTTTTTTTTTCAATGATTTTCCATTTTTTTTTTCTTTTTTTTCATATCACACGACTCTTTTTTTATATAAGTTTACTTTGGGAGTGCGTCTTACTTTTTATAAAATCATATTTATCTTACTAGGCTTTCAATACTGAACAGGAATATGGAATCAAAAATTAGATACCGCATTTAATTTCGGAGATATAGCCATCGGAAGTCGGGGATATAGCTTTTAATGAAATCGTTGTTATAATTTGGGAACCCCTGTATCGACTTTCAAAAAATGGATGTCATATGAAAGATTATTTAATGAACTTTAATATAAGCTCATAAAAGTTTGAAATTTCACCCATAGTTTTTGATAATTTTCGAGATATGACACTTTATCGAAATTTCTGGTCAACTTTTTTTTAAAAAAAGCGTTATATTTTAGAAAATTTTTTATTTAACACAAATTTAATTAATACATACGAAAGCACATTTTATGTCCTTTCAAATGGTGCGCTATTCTAACGAACGAGCTCTAGAAATTTACTTGAAATATTGATCGCTTAATTTTTTATTAAAACTTTTAGTTTTTTGGTGAAAAATACCACCGCAAATAAATATGTTATTGTTTTTATTGTTGTTATTATTGATACTGTGGCTTTGTTCTTCTTTTTGTTATTGTTGGTGATCTTGCTCATGTTTTTTCAAAAAATCCCAAATTTTCAAGTAAATTTCTAGAGCTTGTTCACTTTCCTTCCTTAAAAAATTCGGAAAAAAACCAACTTAGAATTCATTTAATGTTTCATATGACATCCATTTTTTAAAAGTCGATACTTTGAAATTCAAGACCTCCAAAGATTATTTCAGGAAATTTTACTTCCAAGTTTTCGATCAATTAATTGGATCATGGAAAAGTCATTTCGAAACGGATTCAGCCAAATTTTTAAATTTCTTGAGCAATTCTGTCAGACCGCTGATGTCGATAACATTTTTAACTTTTATAAAGATAATTTTGACTTCGCAAGATTTTTAAGCGACATGTTATTACAACTTTTATAGAGACAATATGAGTAAGCGAACTATTTTGGGGGAAGTTAAAAATTTCTATAAATAATGCGAATGGGCTGGAGGGCTGATTCCAGAATATCTGCACTTCGTTCTATTGCTACTCACAAATCCAGGATCATCCTGTTCAAGTAAACGTGATTTTTTATGTTATTATATATAAACAATATGAAGAACCATTTTGAATATTTGAGCAATTTTATTTTAGCTGGGTTTTATTCGCCATCCTCTGCTAAATATCTTTAGCTAGCAACGATAATTGTATGGGAAAACAAAATCGAAAACTCAACGAGCAAAATTATAGCTGCTAAGCATACATAGCAAGTTGCCTAAAACGTCAGGCTTCAAAAATAAATAATTTGAAATAAAAAAAGTATGAAGGCTAGCAACTTGGCGAATAAAACACAGTAATTGTTATTCCAACATCCCATCCATAAGCATTCTCTTCCAGAACTTCTCCCTCCTTCATATATGTTTTGCTTTCACTCCCCCCTCCCTACCCCACCACTGACCAGCTACCCACTCGGGCTAGGCATGATCTGCCGGGCCTGCCTCCCATACAAAAGCATGTAAAAAATTAATATAGGTCCAAGAGATCTTCCTTTAGGGACTGAACGATTTCAACTGTTTTTCTTAATGCGGCGTCGAGTATATAATTTTTGGCAAGGCCAATGATTACACTTTCTCTAATTTATACTTTATTTCAGGGCAAGACCTCCGTATACCAAATTTGGTGCAAATCGGTTGACTTTCTAAAAATTCGGCCATTATTGGATTTCCGACTGCCATATTGGATCCGCCATTTTGAATTCTGTCAATCTTCCTCGCCAGCCTTTTAGGTTGATCGGTTGAGAATTTTTATTTTTACAAGCTTTTTTGTCTGGACACTCCATTTTTCTCCGGCATCCGACCACCATATTGGATCCGCCATTTTGAATTTCTTAACAGGCTGCACGGCTTTTAGAGGATTTTCATGAGTCGAACATTTTAAGACCTCGTACGTCTTGATCGGTCCATCCAATTTTTGGCCCCGAAGGTGATCCGCTTGACGTGAAACGTCCCATATATCTACTATTATTAAACGAGCTAAAATTGTATGAATGAATATAAATATATATATATTATATATGTATATTAGACCGGTTCAAAAAAAAAAGTCTCTGAAATTTAGAGGCACCGGCAGATTCCTATTCCCATAAGTGTCCCGAGTGGGCTGTGTAAAAATTTTTTTATAAATATTGCGCTCCTGATTAGCGGTTTCAATATTACTCTTGAGACTTTCGCTCAAAAAAAAAAAGTTCACCAACAACCTAAAAACGATGGTGGGTATCGCTGAGGTGTACTTTTTTTTTTAATTCAGTCTCACATTCGGAGTAGTTTTGAATGGGGAATTTGAATTTCTCATTATTTTTTAATTATGTTGTTGCCTTCAGTGGTAAATACTGTAGTACAATCATTTGGTAGTTTTACCTGGAAAGTTTTCCGGAAAATTTGAAAATTGGTAATTTTTATAGATTTCGATGTGCTCTTTCCGAATTTCAATTTTGCGACCTCGTATCTTTGCCGCTCGCGCCGCCATATTGGAAAAATGGCGCCAAAAATCAGTTTTTTTGACAATATCTCCTTTCCGACTCATTTCACAATAAAAACGTATATACACAAAACGAAACTAGAGACAATTGCCTACAATTTATTTCTTCTTCTTTTTTTTGTAACATCAATAGTTTTGGCCTACGAGCGCCAAAACACATACGTTTTGGCCAAAACACTCATTTCCACACCACCTTGAGGTAGAGTAAGCTGCGCGTTTTTTTATAGTGGTATCCCCAATAGGCCTAATCCACGTGCAATTTAGTATACCAAAGTTGAGCAAATTCTCCTTCGCTTCGCTGTTCTTTATGGAACAGGTGTTGCGAATTCATTGTTTTAGAACCGATTGAAACGTCACAGACCGAAATTTCTTCCATATCCTCGGCGATGGGATTATCATCTTCGATCTTGATATCATCATACGTTTGCTCGGAAGTAGTCTGCGTTGGTTCCTCTTCATCGCCTTCGTCGTTGAAAAGGGATAATGGAAATGGAGCAAATTCGTATGTAAGGAAATTTTCAAGTTCCTTTTCAGATTCCTTTGCAATGCACATCCTTTGAAAGATCAATTAAGGATTAATCGGGACAATGTTGTCTTCTATCCAGATGCCTGTAGTCCTAACACCAAGTGCTTTTATTCGGTCATTTATTAATGTACTCCAAAAAAATCCGGAATTAAATTAAGTTATCCAGGTATTCAAAAATCCAAATTCTGATCCAACGGAGAGCAAACATATGATGATATCAAGATCCAAGAGGATAATCCCATCGCGGAGGATATGGAAGAAATTTCGGTTTGTGACTTTTCAATCGGTTCTAAAGACAATGAACTCGCACCACCTGGTCCATCAAGAACAGCGAAACGAAGAGGAATGCGCTCAACTTTGGTATACTAAATTGCACGTGGATTAGGCCTACTGGGGATGCCACGATAAAAAAACGCGCAGCTTACTCTACCTCAAGGTGGTGTGGAAATGAGTGTTTTGGCCAAAACGTATGTGGAAGTAAACTTTGTGGCGCTCGTAGGCCAAAACTATTGATTTTACAAAAAAAAGATGAAGACATAAATTGTAGGCAATTGTCTCTAGTTTTGTTTTGTGAATATACGTTTTTATCGTGAAATGAGTCGGAAAGGAGATATTGTCAAAAAACTGATTTTTGGCGCCATTTTTCCAATATGGCGGCGCGAGCGGCATAGATACGAGGTCGCAAAATTGAAATTCGGAAAGAGTACATCGAAATCTATAAAAATTACCAATTTTCAAATTTCCCGGAAAACTTTCCAGGCAACCTCATTTTTTTTAACCAAATGACTGTACTACTGAAAATAATTATGAAATTTTGTCAAAAATTTAAATTTTTTTATTCAAAATGAAAAATTAGGTCTAAATTTTTGGATTTTTTTTGCTTTTATTAGTTTGAATAATTCATTTTTTCCTCCTTTATCTGATGGTGTTAACCGTAAATTTTTATTATTTTTGGACTTAAAAATATAAACATAAATATAATTGAAAAAAGGATTTTTTTCATATTGATGCTATGTATTAACAGGGAATATAAATTTTAATGTGGAAATCTGTTTCGAAAAATATGATATATACTTATCTAATTCTATACACTTGGGTTGGTTCAAGTAAACTAGATTTCATATTTTTCAACCATGCTCATATGTTCAAAACGACAACAGCTCATTAAACTAAATGAATCCATTATTGCGACGACTGACAATGGACCAATTACGCTATTACGTCGTCACTTTATTTATGATCCTACCAATAAACTAAATTTTCTTATCGACAGTGGTGCCGAAGTATCAGTACTTCCTTCCTCTAAATTCCAAAATAATGACCAACAATCTAACATAACTTTGACAGCTGCCAATGGTACAAATATTTCGACCTTTGGAAAGAAATTGCTTACACTTAATTTAAAATTAAGACGTGATCTACCATTTTCATTTATCATAGCTGACATTTCAATACCAATCATAGGTGCAGATTTCTTAACAAAATATGGACTCCTAATCGACCTTAGACATAAACGCCTCATTGATCCACTTACAAACATTTCTCGTCCAAAATTATTTACACTTGATAACAAATACACTCAATTACTTAAAAAAATTCCATCATTAATATCAGAACCCGATTACACTGCACTTGTCAAACATAAAACGTACATCACATTATCACTGAAGAATAATTACCATTTACAAGACCTAGACGTTTAGATTTACAAAACTCAAAGATTGCTAAACATGAGTTCGACTCCCTAGTTAAAGCTGGAATTTGTAGACCTTCTGATTCTCAAACAGCTTCACCATTACATCTTGTACCAAAATCAGAACCCAATGACTGGAGACCATGTGGTGACTATAGAAGACTAAACGCAATTACTGTACCGGACCGCTACCCATTACCACACATACACGACCTCTCAATCAATTTACACAATACAAACATTTACTCAAAACTTGATTTAGTGCGGGCATACCACCAAATACCAATGGCCCCAACTTGCATACACAAGACTGCAAGCACTACACCTTTTGGAATGTTCGAGTTCCTTCGAATGCCCTTCGGTTTAAGGAACTCAGCGCAAACATTCCAAAGGTTCATAAATGAAGTTCTAAATGGACTAGACTAAAACTAAGTAGTTATGGACTAAATATTAAACCAAACAAATGTGTTTTCGGAATCAACAATATTACTTTTCTCAGTTATAATATTTCCCAACAAGGTATACGACCTTCTGAAGAACAAGTACAATGCATACAAAACTATCCCCTACCAACCACTGTTAAGCAAATGCAAAAGCTTATTGGAATACAAATTATTGTCATAGATGTATACCTAAATTAGCTCAATGCCTCTAAAACAAAACACAAGAAACTTGAATGGACAGATAACACTTTACATGCATTCGCAATAATTAAAGAAAGTTTTGCTAAGCAAACACTAATTAATCACATTAATAGTAAAGCAAAACTTTCAATTGCCGTAGATGCATCCAATACAGCTATCGGTGGAGTTCTACAACAGGAATACAATAAAATACTTGAACCACTAGCATTCTTTACAAAGAAACTTGGTCCTTCAGAAAAGAAATACAGCACATTTGACCGAGAATTATTACCTATTTAACTTACAATAAAACATTTCAGACATCACTTAGAAGGAAATTTATTCACAATCTACACTGATCACAAACCATTAACTACAGCATTACACTCCAAAACAGAACGTAGTCCCAGACAAACACGACATCTTGAATATATCGCACAATTTACAAACACAATCGTACACATAAAAGGAACAGATAACACAGTAGCTGATGCGCTTTCTAGATGCGAAATCGAAGAGCTTAAATCACCTGATATTGATCTTAAACAATTACACAAAGAACAACAAATAGATTCAGAATTACAAAACACAATTAACAAAAACATGTATAAATTCGAACAGATTGACATTCCATTTTTAAACATTTAAATTTGGTGCGAACACTCTATAGATACTACACGTCCATACATTCCATAGACATTACGTAAGAAAATTTTTCAGCAACTACATAACATTTCACATCCTGAAAAACGAGCTTCTAGACGACTGATTACAGAACGTTACTTTTGGCCCAATATGAATAGCCAAATGGTCCCAAGAATGCATTAAATGCCAAAACACAAAAATACATCGACACACTAAAATACTAACTAACAAAATTAACATTCCACATGGTCGTTTTGAGCATATACACATCGATCTGGTCTGCCCACTACCCATATTAAATGATTATGACACGTTGGCCTGAGGTGTATCCGCTTAAAAATACAGAAACTGCTACGATTATTGATACGTTCAATAGAGAATTCGTTTCACGTTTTCGTGTTCCACTTCAGATCATGGACCTCATTTCACTTCTCATACTTTCAAGCAATTTATTAAGAATATTGGTAGTCATCACATAATGAATTCTGCTTATCATCCTCAAGCCAATGGAATTATAGAACGATTTCACAGACAGTTAAAAACCTCGTTAATGGCAAGTAACAATCAGATGAACTGGTATACAGAATTACCAATAGTTCTTTTAGGTCTTAGATCAACTGTTAAAGAAGATATAAAGGCATCTCCTACTGAAATGGTTTTTGGTCAAAACCTTAAATTGCCTCATCAACTAGTTGTTCGTAACAGTCAATCTTTCAATCCGTCAGATACTTTGTTTAAGCTTAAAGAGAAAATAAAGAATACTCAATCAAATATTTCACATCACAATACCTTTTGTCATGTAATGATTCTATTCAGAAAATTTAGTATATACACCCCATTTATGAAAGGCAACTGAATTTTGTTGCCGCAAGGCAACACAACGGCAACAGTTTAGTTTGTTGATTTTATGTTAGGCAACATTTCACAGTTGCCATGAAAACAAATTCAACAACTTGTGAATGACAAATTTTATTTTCAGTTTGTGATCAGAGTTGCCACTTATAGCTACAGTTTCACTTAAAATGGGAGTTTTTAAAAAAAATCTTAAAAATTAGATACTTGTAATTTATTTTCTGGGTTTCGTAGTTGCTTACACTTACTGTGGTTCATAAGTTGGAGCTTTGGGCGTTGTGTTGAGCGCCAAACTTAAATAAGATTCATGTAGAGTTGGTTTTTTTATTGTTTCTGACAGCAAAAAATATCAAGACAATAAAATAAAAAATTAGCTGCCAACGCTCTGTCAAAATTGGCAAATCGAATCGGCTAGCGTTAAGAGCTAAACAGAATTGGGACGTGCAATATCGTCCAGACTTTTCCTATACGTTTGTAGTGAGTAAAAAATTGACACTAGCAAAATTTATCGCAGAGAAATAGAACAGATTCTATTTCTTCGTGCGATTTGACACATAAGATAAATGGATGAGGATTCAAGAGAATGACTCCAAACAAGCAACAACGTTATCCAGATGACCATGTCAAATAGCCACTCTGGTGCTGTCGTTGTTGGGGGCCCAATGCTGTTAGGGGCCGTTCAAGTATTACGTAACGCAATTTGTGACCCCCCTCCTCCCTCTCCTTATACGTTACGGTATCACCCAATTGACCATGTTTACCTAAAAGTCGCAATTATGTTGCGCAATGTACTGGAAATTCATTTTAGCGGTTTTTGTTATGTTTTAGTCGCGTTTGCGTAACAGCTTCGAAACCCCCCCCCCTTAATGCGTTACGTAATACTTAAACGGCCCCTTAACAGCGACAGCGAAGTTTTTCCACAACCATTTCATTTGCTCCTACTGCTTCCGAATTGCCCTTTTCCCCGAGCTACTTCCGCATTTCCTTCCAGCAACTCGAATTGCTCTTTGCTTGTAATTTTTATACTGAAAAATGGTTTTCTTTTCATTTAGAATTTTAAATTTTTGTTTTTACTTGCGAACCTTTTTTCTCAGGCGACACCAAAATATCTGTTGCTGAATTTTTAACTTTTTAGGCAACAGTTCAGTTCAGTTCAGTTCTTCCATAAAGTCACGAAAAAGTGTGGAAGCCATTTCTGAGGCAATATTAGAAAATTGTTGCCAACAATAAAGCAAATTTTTTACTCGGCGACAAAAAAGGCAACAATTGCCAGCAATGTCGCCAACCATAAATGGGGTGACAATTACAAATAAATGTGCGAAAACAACAAAAAATTTTGAAACAGTATCAATAATTTTTACTAAAATAAAATGTTCAAATGTACATAATAACTTTTTAAAAATGCTACAGGAAGAAAGTTTCATTTTCATGTAGGTCGTAAACATCTACATATGTTTCTGACTCAGAGGCTGAGATGCTGGCAATACTTTTTTCTTCTTCATCTTCCTCTTCTCTAATAACAGATGGAGACGATAATAATTTAACAACAGATAAGGATTTGAGCGGTTTCACTGGCTATTTTCGGCAACTGGAAATACATGGGTCAGAAGCAACTAAAAATCTTTTGAAAGTATCCTCCATTGTTTTTTGACGATAGTTTTTTCGAACAAAGCTCAGGCGATAGATCGAATAAAATTTATTAAAGGCCTTTTATTGCATTGAAAAATTCTAGCCTAGTAAAATCACCTTTAGTCGAAATGATAAAAATCTCATAAAATGTGGAGTTCGAAATTACCCGCGACCATTTAAGAAGAAATGTACGCACACACGTTTTCTTATTCACTGTGTATACCCCCTCCCCTCTCTCTCTCGCACCCTTTCTTTCTCTATCCCCTCTCTCTCTATCCCCTCTCTCTCCCCTTTCTCTCTCTCTCTATCTCTCTCTGTTTTTCATTCTCCTTCTTTGCACAGCTATGACTTTCTATGTCAATGCTCCGTTTTTCTATTTTTTTTTTTATTAATGTTTAAATAATAATATACGTTAAAATTTAATTGGCAGACATTTGCAGCTGAATTTTGTTTTATTCAGTAGCAAATACTTTTCTAAGTAATCTCCAATAGGTTTAAAGGTAGCATACGACAGCGTTTTATTACTGTTTCATTTAAAAACTCAAATTTTGTTTAAAAAAAATATAAACAAATACTCTCATATTTTTTAGTTTTTTATAATTTTCTGTTACAGTATTGATATTCAAAAAATTTTTAGCGTATTTGACTTACCTTCAGACGTAGATTCCATTTTGTTTTGTTGAATTTCTTTTATTCGGAGCACTTTCACAAATTTATAACTTCTAACTTAAAATCAACAATAATGTTGTACTTGGGCGAAGGCCTCATTCCGACTGAAAGTATAGAGGGGTCTTAGGGTATAGGTCGTTATAGTGAACGGTTTTCACTTCTTAGAGGATCCCTTTAGCCAACTCAATGATAAAAAATTCCAATTCAGAAACTTTTTTTTTTTGAATTTTGGCCGTAAAATGCGACCTTTGGCCGAACTGTGAGCTGCAAGCAAGATTTGATAATCATTTACCTGTATTAGCTTCTTTTCATATTCAGTATGTGGGATAAGCAGATTTAACTTGAAAAATTAAAATGTTGATAGTTATAACAAGTTTTTGGAGCAGTACTTCCTAAAAGCTGAGCTTCAGTTATGGCAAAAAAGTGGCAGGAACTGCCTGTGATAAATCCTTCAACTTGAGCAGTTGAAGCCCTAGGAAACTCTTATCAAGAAGTTTTTCCATATACCTACTCATAAGCTTCTCAAAAATTTGCAAACTTTACTCAGTGCACGTGCACTCCTTAATGGGCATATACAACATTAAAATGTGTGAAAACTTATTTAAGTATCTCAATGAGTTAGGGCAGATTAACTGGGCTGGCACAAATGTCAGCACATCAAAGAATTGAGATTAACACAAGTAAAGTCATAGACTTGTTTGCAGCGAATAAGGCTCTGAGATTAAATTTTATTTTCTCGCTATATTTTCTTATATGTATTATATATTCTTGTTCCTTCATATTTCTTTTAGCTAAAGTAAAAGCCCTCATATACAACTCATTTCGGTCCTTTTTTATTTTTTAAGTTATTTTCAATAGTGTAATACAGGGGTTTCCAAAGTGTACGTGTAGTGAGTGGGTGCGCAAGAGGCCCTAAACTAAATGCCCGGAAACTAAACTTTCTTATATTCGCAATAAAAAATTAAATAGCCCGAATGTTCAGCAAACGTAAACATTATAAGTCAGCTGATTTACAATGTGTAGTGCGCTGAGCTCACGGGCTGTTAGTTAAGTACGAGTACCCATGATACAATTGTGATGGTAGATTTATGATTTGTGACATTATGGGTCTATTTGGTGATGCAGTGATGCTGCAGTAATAAAATTCAATGCTGCAAAGTTGGCATAAGTAGTGTAGAAAAACAGGAATTCAGCAAAGCGTATGCAATATCTTGTCAATACTGAACAAACCCATCAGAATTTACTTTTGAAACGTTGCCATAACTTTGCACAGTTCGCAATTCTACAGCATTACTGCAGCATCAATGCATTACCGAATAGACCCAATTATGCCTTGTTCCACGCTTTGAAAAAATGTGTGGTGATCACCAACCTCACACGTCACATTGACTAAAATGCCACTGAATTTTTACGTATTTTACTGTAATAATAATATATTCTTGTGTGTCAATTCTAACATATACACAATGCGCCAATTATATTCCGGTACTGAATATTATCTCAGCAAAGGGAAGCGACATACCATAATTGGAATTATTCGTCGTTTTGAAGCTTGAATTTTTTTGAACAAGCCCTAAATTTTTAATTGAAATCAGTTTCCATATGTCAGTTTTCAGTATAGTCTGGCTATGGAAGGTCGCCCATGGACAGTTTTCAAAGGTCAGTACTCAAATACTAGATAAATTGATAGCGAGTATGCCTGAGGGAATACAGTCCATCATTATTCAAAATTTTATTATTAGTTTTAGTCACAAAAGTGTTACTATAAAATAAATGAAAATATGAAATACTTAATTTAGTTTTGATTGTTTTAGTCACAATAAAGGACTGTAAGTTTCCTGAAAACGATTTTTTCAAAACTTTTTACAAAAAAAAAAATACAACCTTAAAACCAGAAATATGTTTTTTTTATGAACGGATTTGTGACTAACGGTATGTATCGCTATTTTACTTCACGACTGGTATAACTCAAAAAACGTGATTTTTGAGTTACTGATACAAAAATATCCATCTCATGTTTTAGTTTGTGTGAAAAAATCAGAAAGATACATATTTTATAATCTTACCTTGTGAGAAGAGTTTCTGTAGACATACTTTTCATCATTTTCATATAAAAAGTAATTTATTGAAAACTTTGAATGCGCTTTTCTCCTTAGGTTTTTTGAAGTATGTGAGCGATGTATTCAAATTCAAATATTGTAGTGTTTAAAAAAAATTTTACAAAAAAATGGTCATCGGTTTGAAATATTAAAGAGATTGCATAAATTGATTTTCAAAAATCTCAAATCCAAACCAACCCCCCCGAAATAAAATTCTGGATGCGGCCTTGCTTTATTGTATTGTAAAGCCCTATATGAAATGCCTTAAGGCTTTCGATGTATTGATGTAATCTTCATTATCGCACAGCACCTTCTCATGAGCATGGCAAAATTCAAATCGAAAATTTTATTGACTTTCACCCTATTATATAGATATGCAAATTTCACAGAATCTGTTTATCTTTTTTTTAGACATTGACAACAATGGATTTCTGGACCAAAATGATTTCCAATGTATGGCCATCAGAGCTTGTATAATTGAAGGCAAAGGCGATTGCAGCCCTGCTCGCATTGCAGAATATCAAAAACTTATGAAGAATTTGTGGGAAGAAATTTCCGAAATTGCTGACGATGACAAGGTTAATACAAAAACAATGTTTTCCAATAAATTAAAATTTTCAAGCAACAAATATTTGCAACCGGGTACTTTTGCGTTGCTTTAACAAATATTTTTTTGCTTAAGTTTCTGACTGTTACGTATGTATGTAAATACGATTTAATTTTAAAACACATTGGCCCGTAGTTATAGTCACAAAATTAAGAGCGCTCTAAGTTAAAACCTAGTTTTTACCTAAAATCGAACATGCAGAGTGACCCCATAAAAAAAAACCGGCGGGTTGCCTCTGGGAGTGCCGACAGAAGTGAAAAGAGAGCGAGAGAGAGCAAAGTCGCCCATATATGTACTGTATATACATATAATATGTATATACATCTGGTGTCGGTGTCGGTGGCCTGTCGCGAGTTTATACATTTTTCCTCAGCCGCAAATCCTCTAAGCATATATATTATATATGATATATATAGAAAAGAGAGCGAGAGAGAGCAAAGTCGCCCATATATGTACTGTATATATATTATGTATATACATCCGGTGTCGGTGTCGGTGGCCTGTCGCGAGTTTATACATTTTTCCTTAGCCGCAAATGCTTTCTTACGGAGGTGCACAACGTGCCTAAAGAAGTTTTCACTTCAAAAAACTTTCAATAAATTAAGAGGAAATTTTTAAAAATAGATTACCCTGCGTAATTGACAGAAAATATTGTAGTGAACAAAAGGCATAATAAAAATCTGCAATAAGGCAGGCAGCGTAGCGTAGAAGCTAGGACTGTGAACTCATAGCTCACAGTACATGGGTTCGATACTCATAAGTAATATAGAATAATAGAAAAAAATCAAGCTAAGTATTTTATATAAAATAATGTGGGAAGATAAATTAACATCAACTTTTCCAAACGTAGATATTACTTTAAGTATATTCTTGAGTTTGATGGTTACAAATTGTACGGCAGAAAGATTATTCACACAAAACGGCAGGTTTAAACAAATTTAAATTTTTTTTCATACCACCCGCAATATTTTTTTTAATTTTGTTTTTACAGAGTTCTTAGTGTAAGAAAACGCAAGATTTGAATTCCGGCCGTTTTTTAGATAATTCATTTTAAAGTTGTATGTAAACTACTTTTCGTTATTAATTGTTATGAAATAAGATTGGGTATCACAATTGAAATGCGATTTTTGACATTCGCATTGAATAAAACGGTCTGATTTGAGCTGACGAGATTCGAAACCACGCACTGTGAGCTATGAGTTCACTGCCCTAACCCCTACACCACGCTGCCTGCCTTATTGCAAATTTTTATTATGCATTTTGTTAGAAAAAACTCAGTGATTTTGGTATGTATTCATACTCATTTATCTGATTAGCTGTCAATACTCCGAAAAATGCAATCATGTTGTCCATTTCTTATCTCTATTTCTTCCTTAGGGTTCAATCCATCTCCGTACCGAATTTCATGAAAAGCAGTCTATTAAGTAGTTTAGCTGTAAAAGCATGTTTTCTAGTTATAGGCGTGGCATTGCTCATTCAAAAACAAATATATTTTTCAGAGTTCAATCTTTCCTTGTATCAAATTTCATCAAAATTGGTTCATTAGTTATACAGTAAAAACGTTTTTTCCTGTAAGAGGCGTGGCAGCGCCCCATTAAAATCAAATTTCTTTACTCAGGAATCACTCTATTTCCATATCGAATTTCATCAAAATCGGTTCAGCAACTCAGCCGTGATAGCGTTTTTTTCATTAGAGCCGGTGGCACGCTCACTTAAAGCACTTAGAGTTCTTCATAGCCATTTTTAGGGTTCGATCTATCTCCAAACCAAATTTCTTCAAAATCAATCTATTAGTTTAGCCGTGGGAACGTATTTTCCTATGGGGGGCGTGGCACCGCAGAGCACCTAAAAAAATGGGTAAACATTTTAGTATTTCATCTATAAAAAGTAATTCAGAAGGTTTCACATTAATACATTCAAAGTAATTGGGTTCCGAGGTCAAACCCCCCAGGCACTCCACTGTATGTATGTTCATCAGGGGTATGTAACGCACTGTGAGAGCCTGGGTGACAAGACAAAATTGCAGTGTCATCAGCAAAAGCAGATATAAGCACATAGTGGTTTGTTGGCATGTCAGAAGTGTAAATTAGGTAAAGGATTGGGCCAAGAACACTACCTTGTGGTGCGCCTCCAAAAATTTATACGTCATTTGAAATGTAGTCTTTGCATCTTACCCTGAGCTCTCGTTATGTAAGGTAGGACCCTTGTAAAGTATGGGTATTTTTAGGGAGAAATTTAGAGGTCCATCTTGCTGATCAGTACTTTTTCTCTTCACATGTCTTTCTAATTTGTGCTACTATCCTGTGAACTTGCTCTATAGCTTCTCAAAGAGTTTTGATGATGCGGGTAGCAAGCTTATTGGCCGATATGATGAAACTTGTGTGATTTTTCCCAGGCTTGGAAATCATTGTGATTTGAGACATCTTCCAAATTTTTGGGTAGTGGCCAATTATGGTTAGGTGTCTGACTGCACAGCAAGGTAATTCAATATGCATATTAGCAGTTATTAGGGCATGACCTGGTGCTTTCTTTTTATTCAGTTGTGTTTTTATGAAAGAATAAGCACCTTTAGTTGTGAAGCGCAATAAAATTTGTCTCATATTTTGGGTTTCTTGTGGTATTTCAAGGCTGTTGCCCGGAGGATTTGGCTGGAATACATGTTTAAGGACCTTTTTCTTCGTTGCTTCTAGCTCAGTTAGTATTATGGGGGAATCTAGGTCAGTAGGTTTTTTTATACTTCTGATGGCCTTCCATAAAGTGCAGTAGGATGACTCTAGTGGACTCAGCTTAAAGGCCCGGAGGGCCTTTCTCAGTTCAATTTTGGCTAGTGTTAATTTATGTTTAAGTGTGGGTGACCTAATCTCTTGCCATTGTCACCTGAGTCGTCTTTTTTCCATCACTAAATCGTTACCTTAATATAGAAAGGCCCTAACTAACACTTTTTTTCAAAATCAAATTTTTTTTTTGTAGATGTCGGTAGGCCACCCACTAATACAATATTGATAAAAATGTGTGTGCTACGATTGAAAATAAAGCATTAACATCCAAATAAAAAAAAGCAATCTCACTTCAATACTACAAAACATAAAATTTAATTTAGTTTTTTCGTTCTCCTGTAAAGAAACAAAACTGTTAGTTAGGGCCTTTCTATATTAAGGTAACGAAATGTTCTATGTGAGAAGTGTAGAGGCGTTGCCTTTTATGGGTTGTTACTGGTTCTACTGAAAATTGCCTTTTATTGATTCCTTTTATAATTGTAAGCCAAAGTGATTCACCTTTTGAGTTTATAAGTCTGGAACCCCAGTGGTTATGCTTTGCATTATAGTTACCAGCAGCTATGAATTTCGATACTTGTGTATTAAAAAAGTGGTCGAACCGGGCTGTCGTGACCTTATACCTTGCAGGGCAATATACAGCTGAAACTGTTACTTTGTCGTCCAAACATTGCACTATAGGTCAAATAGCACATTTTGCTGGCAAAAACTAATAACGGCTATATTATCATGGCGATCAACTGGAAATGTATTTTTTATGTTGACTCTAGACTAAAGGAAGAATTCTCAAAAAAAATCTTAGCCCTTGTACTACCTGGTCAAAAATGGCACGCACTACTTTTTTTTCAAATCTCATAATTATTAAAACCAGAGAAGAAGTAAACAGGAGGAACTAAACCCTCTATAATATCCTTTGAATGAATGAGAATTTTGCGTCAGGTTTTTAATTTTTTACCAATATTTCGCATCTAAGCCTATTAATATTTTGCTGTTGGAAAACAGGCAACTTCCTGTGGCTTTTTACCCACTTTTCGTATTTTCCGTAAACTCTAATGCAAAAATTTTGCGCAATCTGCCGCAAATAACTTAGACTAGTAGCATCCTGAGTATTTTCAATAAATAATTTAAAACGGCCTCTTCTTTTTGCAACCAGACTTCGAATAAATCGGAATTACGGGAGAATAAGTTACCTGAGAAAAAATTCATTAAAAAAAAAAACCCAAAAAATCGCAACTTGAAATTGACGAATTAAACTCAAAATTCTTCACTTTTCACTTCACATTTCTGATTGTCTAAACACGGCCAAATTCAGCCAAGATTTTAAAAGCTTGTCCAAAATCAATTTTTAAGAAAAAAACTTTAATTATAGGTTAGGTCAGAAGTATTAGTTCTTTTCACCAACAAAAAACCTTTTTAACAAAATCTTTCTCTTAGACTATTAAGCACTTACTATCACTTTTCTTTTCCATATTTTATTGAAATTAATGCTTTTTTTTAATTGTTTAAAACAACTTAAAAATTCGACAACAATCACTGCGTGTACTTCGTTCAACACGTTTTTCACAAACTATGACTTTGATCACCTGCTAAGCAGTCGCCGTTTCTTTTTTAGAAAAACAAAACTTACCGTTATATGATCTGATGTTTTGTTTATCAAATACCATCAACAAAAAATGTATTCTTGGAAGTGCGAAAAATTACTTTTTGCCACAAAAATGAATCAAATTACCTATAGTGCATTGGAAGCAAATTGAAGTCGCTTGTAGGTATTCCCTCTCATACTGCTCAAATGCGTAGTGATTTAATACGGTTCTTAATGAGTATTCCTATACCTCCACGCGCGTTTCCATCAGGTTCTGTAGAATCTAT
Source organism: Meiosimyza platycephala (assembly GCA_963662105.1). Lineage (NCBI taxonomy): Eukaryota > Metazoa > Arthropoda > Insecta > Diptera > Lauxaniidae > Meiosimyza > Meiosimyza platycephala. The sequence goes on along the minus strand of OY759210.1, from coordinate 43,966,591 downwards.
ACCCTTCAATTTTAAAATTGTGCATTAGGGTAAGATGTGTTTCAGAAATAAGTAAAATATCAATTTCGTTGCTACAAAGAAAATATCTTCTATCTTATTTATAATATTTGCAGGTTTATCCTGACTAGACTTAAGCACGTTAGCATAGGTCTGAGCCGATGTATTAGGTAAGTTGGGAGGTACAATGTTGTTTGTAAGAGTCTGTGTAACTTGGGTAGGTGGATTTTGAACTATTTCCTTACGTACGCGCAATTTGTTTTTAGTATACTGGGCATCTCCTGTAGTTAGCTGTGTGGTTACCTCCGCAATTATTTTTTTTTGTCGGTAGAACATGCTGACGAGGGGTGCAAGTCGCCACAAACAAGGGTACAATATGATTTGGTGAGTCCAAATTCTTGGCAGTTTGTGCACTGCACAGGACCTGAAGTTATAAATAGGTGTTATTCTATAGATACAATTATTGTACATCAGGTTCGAACGAGAGCCGCGCAAACACCAGATGTTCGTACAAATATAAACCAAAAACTACCATATCTGTCCGTTTAAAGAGGTCGAAAATACATTTTTTTTTCATTTACTTAGATGCCTTAAGTCGAAAAATATTTCAGGGTTGTAGAGATCAATTTCTTTTTCTGCCATGAGACTTAACTAAGACTATACTTTCTGGAGATTTACTATGTTATTATGAAATTTTATTTTACTATACATATGAAGAGAAATTGTTACTTGAAAGAGAGAGAACCAGAGTTTTGGCACCTAAGCTAAAAAAAATTCACCGCTTTTATCTTAAGAATGGTTGCATATTAGAATTTTAGAAATTTCTATATGCTCAAAACCAGATGTCAGCTATCAAGTCAAGTAATGTAAGGTTTTGGGCAGATTCATTTAGCTACCATGCTATATACAAAGTATATAAACTTGCCCGCATGATAAGCAGAGTATTTTTTGCACCTATTTTAAATCATATTTCCCTAGAATTTTCCGCCCCTCCAAAATTTGACGATTAGGCAGCAGTAAGAGCCACGGTAGGCAGCGGATAGCCCGATATTATTTATAGTTCAATTTTGCTAGAGTTTTTACTAAGAGGACAATACTTTTTTTTGTGCTCATCAAATTGAATGCGATGGGAACGAAAACAAATCTTGAAGTTTTTAAAAGTTTTAGTAAATAATCGTTTTTGCTTTTAGAGTGACACCCGCTCACTCTTAGCGGCGCCACTATAACTACCTCACATAAACAATGCTCGACTATTTGGTTTTCAAACTTTTGAAATGCATTTGACGTTTATTATTTTTTTACATATTTTAAGGATGGAAAAATTTCGAACGATGAATTTAAGGGTGCAGTTAAAAAAACATGCGTTGGAAAAAAGTACGATGAATTTCCACAGGTATTATCATTTATACGATGTACATTATATATATCTAAATACATTTTTCCTTATTATTTTGTTTAGGCAATGAAAGCATTTATCGAAGCTAACTTTAAAATGCTTGATATTAACAGTGATGGAATAATCGGGATTGAAGAATATCGTTACAACTGCATCAACAGAATAGCTATTGATGAAATTTCTCCCATCGACAAATCCTTCGAAACCCTTTTAAATGTAATTATTTAATAATTAAGTAGCACTTTAATGCGCGATTTAACCATAACTATTGATTTTAGGACGAGGATAGGAAAGTCGGTGGACTCTCTCTTGCCCGTTACAAGGAATTGTATAGCCAATTTCTGGGCAATACTGCTGATGACCACGCAGCTGTTCATCTGTTTGGGCCATTATAAAATTAATGCTACTATGATATGAATGTCTTCGCTGTTGTTCAACCTTATAACTTTAAGTATTTTTTATTTGTGTTATACGTACTATATATATGTTTTTATAATGTAAAAGAACTATATTAATTTTGTGGAATTATGTACCCGCGCAAATAATCTAAAAGGATCGTCAAATAGATAAATAACATAGTATCTAATTTTTATCGGTATATTGAACTCTGCTCTTCTACCAATGAATACGATTAGATAAATTTTTCTCTCTATGTAGGAAAAAGATTCATGCCACACAATGAAATTAAATTTACTTTAAAGGTTGTTGAATTTTAACGAACTTATTGTTTTATTACGTCACAGAATTTCTTTACGCACCATAATTAAGATATATACTTATTTTTAAGGCCATTAAATATATTTATATACATATATACAAATATTCACATATGAAGTAAGCTTTGATGTTCCTTTGTATTTAACATTCATAATAAATTTTAGTTACAAGATCAATTGAAATATTTGTATGCAATTTAATTTTTTTTTTTTTTTGAATTTTTGATTAAGGGTCAATATTTTGAAAACGAGTTTCCTGTCAATAGAGTATCACGATTCCAAGTCGAATTTTTTGAATTGGTTAAAGCTATAAATTTGTTAAAAATCATTTCAGTTTTATACAACAGCAACAAATTCTAGAACTACGTTTCAAGTATCACAAAAAATAAAGTGGTCATGATAATATCGTCTTAAATGCGTCTATAAGTTTAGATAAAAATGAATCTAAAAGGAAAATGATAATATTTTGACTGCTATTGAAAGCTATAATTTTCTGATAACATTAGGTGATTTTTTTTTCAAAAAACTTTGATGAGAGCTGGCTTTCCTCTTAGCCCAAGATCCCGATGTAGAAAAGTCGAGTGTATAAGATTACAGGATAACCAACCAGGATTGCCTTGCCAAAGCCTGTCCCGATGCCCGAAAATGCCCGAGTTTTAGCCAATTGTTTTGTTTTAATCAAAACTGTAGTATATTACAGCTCGAAATGTATGCCAAATGATAGAACAAGAAAAGGCCTAAATATTATATTTGGAGGTGCATTGTTGAATCCTGTCCCAAACATGGGGTTTCACCGTTTTTTTTGTTCAATTTTCATTAATGAAGATAGAAGCTTGAAATGTGTGTCAACAAATGATAGACCTTGATGAGTGTAAGTATACTATATAGGGTTGTCTTGTTGAATCCTCTCCTAAACTAATTCTTTTTTTAGAAAAATGTGTATGGTGTAAGATTCCAGCTTGAAATATGTGTCAAATGATAGACATGTACATATTCTTCTTGTAATCTCTCATTCGTTGTTAGTAGGTAGTATAATCCTCTTCTCGTCCTCTATCTCGCCTCTAAAAAATTGTTCATTTGGTGCTTGTTCATGTTCGTTTATTACATGTATGTATATGTTCTTGCTCTCTTTCTTTAATAAGTTGTTGTTGTTGTTGAATTTTTTGCTGTTGCTGACCACCGAAAACAATACCACCACGACTTCCTCGCCCACTTCGCCCGCGGTTGGTGCGTCCGAAAGGGTTCCGGGTATGGGCACCGCGGTTAACACCAAAATAGTAGTAGTAGTAGATTTCCTACAAATGTTATGAAAAAATTATTAAATAATAACACTACTCAACAAATTTACAAAAACTTTCACCACAACGAATGGCGATAACATTTTCTGTAGTGAAATTTTTCGTAGAATCCGAATATGCTAATGATATTTTTTTCGATTGGCCCCAAGTTTCCATATAAATGACAAAATTCAAAAAAATGCACTGCACATACTTCACGTAAATGCTTGTCAAAACTTACACCGTCAGCCAATCAATTTTAAATTAGATAGGAGGGAAAACTTTTTCTAACCCATATAATTAATTCCAGAAATAAAACTTTAAATTGAAATTTGTTTAAAAAAAGACCAAAAAATAATTTTTTTTACGTATTTTCGGTTAGAACAGCCATATCGCTAATACTGTTGGTACGTTCATACGTTAAAATTGTTGTCAGACTCCTCTCTACAATATAGAAAAGTTTTATATTGATTGGCTAACAATTAAAGTTTTACAAGCATTTATGTGAAATATATGCTCTCAACAGAGCATGCATGATCATACAAATAGCATGTTTGATGGTTCGAAAGCAACCCAAACTGGTTCTGCCGTGCAGCTGTGCGGAACATGTATAAAGAGAGATTGTAAGCAGAGCAGCAGGCTATTCAGTTGGAAACCAGCAGCAAGTGCAGAAGTAAAAATTATTTCAAAGTGAAGTGAAGTGAAGGAAAGCAAGTGAAAAAGGAGTATAATCTGGCAGGCAAAGCAGCATCAAGTAGTGGAGCCTCGACAAAGCCAAACCGAACGGCGAAAGGTTGAACCAGGAACCACCAGGAGTTGGGATACAGGTAAATATAGTGCTTACTAGGACAAGAGTTAAACTTCAAGCCTACTTCTTCGTTCAACGAATAAAACCACCAGGATAGTTAATTTGGAATACTGTTAATTTTCTGTGTCACCCTTACATCTATTAACTTTATTCCGAAGCTAACCTGTGCCGATTATTATTGGCCGGTCTAAGGAGTTGAACGAGCCTGTAAGTACCGTAGTAACCCACTATCCGGATCCTTGGTGGCGATAGGAAAATCCCTAGCCAAAGGTGCGGCCAAGTAGAGGCCCCAAGATAACCACCCGAAGGTTTCCGAGTACATCCGAAGGCCGAAAACCTAAAACGAAGGCTTACAGCATAGCACACAGAAATATTAACCCCAGCAGCGTGATTCACCGAGTTACAGAAAGATCCAGATAACCATCCGAAGGTTCCCGAGTACCCCCGAAGGCGAAGAACCCAAAACGAAGTCGTACAGCATATTACATAGGATTATTAAACCCATCAGCGTGATTCCTCGAGTTACCGAAAGATCCAAATAGACACCCGAAGGTTTCCGAGTACACCCAAAGGTTTCCGAGTACATCCGAAGGCGGAAAACCTAAAACGAAGTCTTACAGCATATCACACAGAAATACAAAACCCAGCAGCGTATTATCCCGAGATACCGAAAGACCCCGATAGATAACCGAAGGTTTCCGAGTACACCCGAAGGCGAAGAACCTAAAACGAAGTCCTACAGTAAACCACTCGAAACTATTAAGCCCAACCGCGAACTTCCCAGAGTAATCGACAGACTCGGATAAACACCCGAAGGTTTCCGAGTACACCCGAAGGCAAAAACCCCAAACCGAAGTTGTTCAGCGTCCAGCACGGAAATCCTAAGCCCAGCCTTGTGATTGACAGCGCTATCCGAGTACCCAAAGGAAGACCCGAAGGCTGCAACGTCGAAACGAAGTGATAGAGTTCCTGAAATCAAATAAATAATTTGTGGGGAGAGAAAACCTGATTAAATAAAGAAAAAACATTTGTAAATTTCACAGAAATAAAAGTAGTTCTCAATTTACGAACGCCTGGTCATCCGGCGAGTTTACCCCGGCTGGAAAAGTTCCTTACAGTCGTCGGAGCCGGAATTTGAAAAAAAAGCTCCAATTTTTTTTATTTTACAATAGCTCACAGCTTATTTCATGCAGTGTATACTTTTAACTTCAATGCACAGATAGACGGACGGACACTTACCTTTTTCGACTTTTTTCAAAAAAAGAAAATCTTTACACGTTGGGAACCCCTGCATACTCATTATAAGTTGGGAACCCCTGCATGGATATCAAACATATGGTTGCCATAAGAAAGATAATTTAATGGCCTACAATAATGGTAAGAAAATCTTTGGAATTAAACCTATAATTTTGGATATACAGTAGAACCTCACAAAGGTTAAGTAGTTTGTTTTTGAGGTGCTTAATTTTTATGAATTCTTAACTTTTTAAAGGCACTAATGCAATTTCAAAAATAAAACATATATTTATTTATATGTGTATTTACATAGGTACATGTTTTATATTTTTTTTAAATGCAGCATTTTTCGGCGATTAATAATCGTTTTTGTTTACGTGTTGCGATCACATCGAAATAAAAAACGAAATGGAGCAAAACAGTTCAAATTCATCTGTGAACATAGCAACCGATATGTGCATACATACATCTGTATACATATGAATTTGCAGAAAATTTATAACGGTAAAGGCCGATTGTATTTGCGTTTCATCGTTTTGACATACAATAAGTCAAATTTATGTTAGAAAAAGAAACCTAAGCTAAAAACAAAAATTACCCAAAAAAGTTAAGACAAAAATTAACTTTTTAGAGAAACGTGTGGTGATTGAAATCCACCTAACTTCTCCATATATTTAACTTTTCCGCGTCTTAACTCTTGTGAGGTTCTACTGTATTACGATTCTGATGTTTTGACTTGAACCGCTATTTTTTCCAAAAATTGTGTGAAGAACCTGTATTTTTTTACAATGCTAGGAAAGCTTGATTCTCTAGCTTTAAAATTATGTACCAATTGTATTGCTTTCTTTTAATTTTACTTATATTTATTTACTCCCGATTTTCTTGAAATTTTAGTATGTTGCACAGTGCAGTATGCTTATTAAGAATAAATTAATATGTTGGGCGCGGAAACGCCTCCTTCATACTATTTTTGAGCTTGAAAATTGCTTAAGTCCTATGGTATATCCAACACCGGCTTCCCTTGTCAGTTATTCCACGGACTTCGGCAGGTGCTCAAGATTTGCATCCTCCAATACGTCCAACATTGGCTTCGTGGTGGCTTTCGGCCGCGGTACACTATATTATGTCCAACACTAGCTTTGCTAACAGACTAATGATGAACAAATTCTGCATGAATGTAAAACAACCGTGACTGGGCAAATCGTAGCCCTTGGACGATTGCTGTAAAAAGAAAATAATTTATCATACAAGTATATAAAGCGGAGAGCGTAAAGATCAATTCAGGGAAGGTTGTGTTCACGGACAACTTTTTAAACAAGTACCAGCGGAAAGTCGTAAAGCGAAATCTACCTGCTGCCTTTGCCCAAAATGCCAGGCAGCGAGAACAAATTCAGCAGCCTCGATGTGAGTTTGAGCGAGGCATCAACAAGAAGCGAAATCGGCACCAAGAAGAAGAAGAGAAAGCGCAAAAAGATGAGCAACTCAAGCTCAGAAAGCGATGAGCACATCAATCTCGTCGCAAAATACAACAAGCTCGCAGAAGTATTTGAAGAGATGCGAAAAGATTATATGCTTCTGCGGCAGCAACTGCAACCACAACAACAACAACAATACCAGATACAAAACATTCAAAGCGACTACACGGATATTGAAATTGACCTGCAGAGCGACATCGAGGCGGTCTCAAAAGCCAAATCGGCAACAACAAATGACAAGGAATTTCCTACGCTAGCGGAGGCAAAAATTCCGCAAACAAAGAAAGCCACTGCAACTCTGAAACCTGACAACGGCAGCACCACCAATCAAGCCAGCAGCACTATACAACAAAATAACAACACCAACACAGATAGCATCAGTATCAACAACAATAGGGCAAATACCAGCAACAAAAAGAAGAATCTGCCTCCACCATTAGTAGCTTATAATGTAAGTCAGAAAGTTCTGTCCGACAGAATTCTGCTGAAGTTAAAGCATAAAAATTACTCCTTTAATATCATTAATAGAAATGTCACCCATGTTAATACCTAAACAATGGCTGATTATAATAGCATTAAAGAGATATTGAAAGAAATGCAAACTTAACGGATTAAAGTTAAACATTAAAATTGTAGGCCTTTCAAAAATTAGCGACCATAAGTGGTTGATTCAACTTAGCAAGGATTCCAACCTTAATGAGTTTAGGGCCATCAGGTATATTTTAAATTGCAGGATAGGATTTGAAGAGGTAAAATCGAAACTACCTGTTCAGTGTAAAAACTGTCAGCGGTATAACCATGTTGCAAGCAATTGCAGCATGCCTTACCGCTGCGTTAAATGCGGTGAGTCGCATGGTCCAAAAAATTGCAAGCTACCTGCAAAAAATTTAAACACTGAAGAGGTAGAAGAGGTAGAACCTACCACAGGTGCATTAGTGAAACGCATTGGCATTCCAGTAAAATGTATTAATTGCAACGCAATAGGGCATACTGCTAATGCGAAAATATGTCCTAAGAGGATTGAGCTGTTAGGTAGACTGAGGGAGAAGAAAAATACTCAGGCCAAAAATGTAACTTTCGCAGCAAAAACTGCACCAAGACCCTCATCGTTCAGAACGAATCAAACTTATGCATCCATGTTTACAAGTAGCATTTCAAAGCCCACAGCACCACCAAAAGTCAGCAGTGGCAACCCCCAAATTCAATTTGAAGAAATTGACACAGACTGCAAACGTCTGTTAGGAAAAAATTTCCTTTCCTGTCTTAACAAGGTTAGTGAGTTCTCCACCTCGTATAAGAAACTCTCTTGCGATGAAGATAAATCCAAGGCATTATTTGGTCTACTCATCAGTTTTAGATTAGATGATTAGGAAAATAAAATGCATTTTTATCAATGTTAATTCCTTAGTTTCCATCAAAAAGAGGCATTTCTTTAACAGATTCCTAAAAGACCACAATCCCGACATTGTACTGTTAGCAGAAACAAAACCAAATAATAGGCATAATGTGAGTTTTAAGGGATACTACCTAGTAAGGCAGGATAGGACCTCTGGCAGCGGTGGGGGTACAGCCTTATGTCTGCGGGAAGGGTTTAGTTTTAAAAGGCTGGTAGTTTAAACTGTTAGCTTGGAAAACACAGCAATAGAAATAGGACTTAAAGACGGGACTAAAATCACTTTCGTATCAATGTATACAAGACCGCAAGACCCACTTGCAGAACAAGACCTCAACAAAATTCTTAGCTCCATTGTCACAGAACAATCCATCCTTGGGGGGACCTTAATGCTAAGCATCCAGACTGGGGAAACCAAAACACTAATACTAGTGGGAGTGTTCTCAAAAACTGGACGGACAAAATTCCCAATGTCCAAATAGTTCCCACAAAATCCCCCACAAGAATCTCCTCCTGTAACTCCTACATAGATTTATTTTTAACTTCTCCTTTTGTTGGTATTCAATACCATGAGGACTTCGCAAACTGCCTTAGAACTTTAGACTACGAGTCAGACCATTTAGGTGTTGAGTTAGTCATAGCTAGTCATAGCACTCCAAAGAAATCTTCCCAGACATGCGCTTCCTGTAGATAGAAATGTAAGCAGACTAGAGATAGATAATTGCATACAAGGCCTAAATAAATGTGTTAAACTAGCTATAGCAGGTTCCGTCCCAAAGGTGAAAGTTAGGAACAAAGGTATGACTGATCTGCCCCAAAATGTATTAGACTTCATTAAAGAAAAGTGTAGGCTGCGCAGGATAGTATACAGATGTGTAGATCCTCAAAGGACAAACACACTGAAAGCAATAATTAGGAATTTAGATAAAATTATTAGTGACCTCATAAAGATTCATGAGGAAAATCACAGGGCAAAACTCTGTAGGGACATTCAAATGAACCATAAAACATACGAAAAAATTAAGGGTATGTGCGGCCTTGATAGGAAAAGGGAAGTGCCTGATTTAACGGACACTCAAGGCAACGTTCAGGTAGATAATTTTAATAAAATCAAATTTGTTAGCTGATATATTTGAAGAAATTCACAGCACAAATTCTAATTTAGGTTGCCCAAGCTTTACAGGCTGGTTCGGAGTGAGATCTCTGATTTAGATTACCCCGAACCCGTCATCAGATTTAATAGTGAGCTAACAGCAGATGGGGAATCCTTAGTGAGTAGGTTAGATCACGAATCCTTTCAAAATTATGTAAAGTTAATTAAGCCCACTAAAATAGCCATAGCTCTCAAGAAAAAAATAATAAAAGAAGCTCGGGAGAAGATAATATCTCCAATTTTCTTTTGAAGAAAACAAGATATGTTTTCTGGAATTTCCTAGCAATCGTTTTCAACCATACTTTTAGTATAGGGTACTTTCCATCTTCTTGGAAATGTGCAAATGATAAACTCAAAAATCATATTGCCGAACACAATATTCTCAAAGATTTTCAGTTTGGGTTCAGACCTTCCCACTCCACTAGTCATGCACTAACTCTTCTCTCTGACTTCGTCACGTGCAACTTAAGTAAGCGGCGTGCAACAATTGCAGTGGCCCTTGACTTTGAAAAAGCTTTTGACACAGCCTGGATAGAGGGGATAGTGTACAAAATGTACAGAAAATTTAATTTCGACAGGCATCTTTGCAAAATAGTATTAGACTACCTCACAAATAGGTCCTTCTTTGTACACTATAATAATGAAAATTCCATTTGTAAGACAGTAACTGCAGCGGTACCCCAGGGCTCAATTCTAGGACCAATCCTCTACAATATCTTTTTGGCAGACATCCCTAACCCAGACTCAGATATATTAACCCTGATTTATGCAGATGACATTTTGTTACTCAGTTCAAATGCAAGGGCCTCAACGGCTAATATTAACATAAATGACCACTTAGAAACTCTGAACAGGTTCTTTATAAAATGGAAACTAAGGTTGAACATAGATAAGTGTGAGAGCATAATTATCAAAGGCCTTAAGAAACACCTATATCCCAATGCTAGGCAATACATCCCCGATATCAAAATAAACGGAGAATGTATTAGACACAGTGAAAAAATTAAGTATTTAGGAGTCATTTTTGATAGAAAATTCACTTTTAAGTCTCATATTGATTACACCCTATCCAAAGCCAAAAAAATATTTTTCTGTTACTCGAACTTGTTTCGAAGGGCAAAACACCTTAAACATGAGATAAGATTAAATTGCTACAAGCAAATTATTAGGCCCATTATAGGTTATGCGTTCCCCATATGGTTTGATATCTCGTCAGCCCAAATGGAAAGACTTAGAACATTTGAAAGATACATCCTCAAGGTTTGCTTAGGTATTCCAGCTAAGCGATGCTCGGATGGCACTTTTAAAAGTACTCCCAATAAAATAATTTACGACTTTGGTAGGACAAAAAGAATAGATTCCTTTCTCGTAGGATTAGCATTGAAATTCTTAGGAAAATTACCTTTCGTTAGTAACGATCTACTAGATAACTACCTAAATAAGGATATAGTATACCCAATTTTAGGAAATTATATGTCACCCATATATCTTAGTGTATTAAATAATAATAATAATCTGTACGCAGGTAAAAAACTCTTGTTTTACCACAGAAGGTACAAAACACTTGACGTTAGAAATACAGTGTACAGCACTGGGCAATTTCTATAATATTAATGATTCACGTATCATGTGACAAGTTAAAATAAGAGTTCTTTACCTGTTGTTATATAGTTATAGGTAGTTATAAGTTATTGTCTAGTTTTAAGTAAAAATATATTAATGAAATTTCCTTTTTTAAACTTTTTGGAAAAATAAATTCTAATGTATACTTTGTATCTTATAATTAAAACTATGTAGTAAAATAAAACCTTTGTTATTTTTACAAAATAAGAAATATTAATTAAGAAACTCTTAGATAAATACGAATGTATGTATGTTAAGAAAAAATAAAATGTAATGTAATGTAATTTAAGACAATACTGTAAATATTCAAAGAAATTAAATAAAGAACCGTTATCAATTCAGGATTCTTACCTTAGCGTTCAAAGAAGAAGGCTGTGTTGTACTAAGCGCGAAAATATCTACAGAAGAAGCACTACCTGCTGCAGTAGCAGAGAATTTACCTGTGTCCTGCAGAAAAATTGCAGGCAACAGCAGGCAAAACCAATTTAGTCAACTTGACTGCGACGGCAAGAGCTTGCGCTACAGCGAGTCGCCAACGAAGAGCGAGTCTTCTAGAAAAAAGAAGAAAACAAAGCGAAAGCGCACATCGGAGAACTCGTCATACTCCGAATGTGATAACTACAATAGCCTGGTAGTCAGGTTTAACGAGCTAGCCGCAAAATTTGTAGAGCTGCAGAACTGAATTGCTGACAGCGAATGCGAACGCCTCAGAGCACAGCTGCAATCTGCATCAAATAACGACAACGTGCCCTCTGAGAGCGAAATGAATCTAGCGAGTGACGTAGAGAGACTAAAAAAAATTCATCGCCAAACTACAGCAAGCAACGCAGATTTTCCGAAACTGGACGAAAGCAAACGTCCAAAGAAGACAAAATCAACAACAACTACTAATGACACCGTGAAGAGTTTTCACCCAGCTAACAACAACAACAAAAAATCCAACAGGAACAACAAAAAGAAAAACCTACCACTACCTCTAATTTCCTATAATGTAAGTCAGAAAGTATTAGCGGAAAAGATTTTTATAGAGTTGAAGCATAAAAATTTCTCCTTCAACATTTTAAACAAAAACGTTACCAACGTTAATACATTAACGATGGATGATTATAATAAGGTGAAAGAAATCCTGAAAAATATGAGAACAAAGTTTTATTTATTTATTTATTAAACTTTATTTAGATGCCTGAAAGCAGCAGTTATTTAAAAATTTTCACGCTAATGCCTGGAAGCTGCAGTGACTTAAGTGTCCGCGCTAACGGCTGACCTCATATGGTCGGGTAGATGCCTGAAGGAGCAGTTATTTATAAATTTTCCCGCTAATGCCTGAAAGCTGCAGATGTAGGACAGAACAGCAACTGCACCGACAATTTGTTGGAGAAGCGTTCATCCATCCAGATAATAAGCGACTAGATCAACTGAAATGATTAAATGTTATTTCTTTCAAGAAATCGTAAAATGCTTTTTTTAGTTATGCTTTGACTTTGATTAAAGTCAATAACAGAGTAAACACTGTTGAAATCAGAGCATGCACTCCGGAAAGGCTCATGTAGCAAGTAATTGCATCTGCATGTTTTTAAATTCAGCAGTACAAATCGTCTCATGGGACGTTGAGGCACGTTTATATATAAGTTACTCAACAGATACTCGTTTTGACAAATAAAATATTTAGCATTATTCTACGATTTCTGAGAGATGATAAGTTTATTAGTATTAACATTTGTTCATATGGTGGTAAATGAACTGTTGGATCCCAAGCGAAACTACGGAGGCAAAAAAACAAGAATTGTTTTTGTACTGACTCAATGGCATCTATGTAGCATTGATACCGAGGGCTCCAAACCACTGAGGCATATTCCAAAATAGGTCTAACTAAAGACGAAAACAATGTTTTAGTGATATATGGTTCACGAAACTCTTTGAACCAACGCTTTGTAAAGCCAAGAACGCTGTTAACCTTATTGGTCATTCGGTCAATATGTATTGTTATGTCAAAAATGTTTTGTTGTAATTCTAGTTGAGGCACATGAACCTAAACTGGTGTTCTTTAGAGGAATTGTGTAGTGAAACCTTCAAGCACTTTAACCTGAAGATCTCGTGTAGTAGAGAAGCAAATCAAAAACGGTTTATTGAATTTCAAATTGCATCTGATTTATTGGTGAAAATATTCAAGTTTATATACAAATAAAATGCTTAACAATAATTATTAAAAATAACAACAAAAATGTGAAAAGTACAATAAAAACAAATAAACGAAATATTGCTTAGCAAGCAATCAGGAACTAAATAATTATTAAACTATGTCATGTTAAGGTAGTAAGTGCAACTATGTCAATCGTTGCTCTACTAAGGTAGTAAGTGCAACTCAGCAGAATGTTTGAACAACTTGTTCACTATGTTACACTCAACTAAAAATGTTAGTGAATTTAAATTAATTTTAATTTTAATATTTTGAAACCAAATTGATAACTTAACTAAATGTTGGAGTTTAATTCCCAACATTCTCCCCCCCGTTGGGCGTATATTCGACCAACCTCTAAACGATTACTGCGAATTTGTTATTTTGCTGGCGAGGTAATGGTACTGGAGCAATTGGTTGATCGGTTGCGTTGACTGTGACTTCATGATCGTGGCTGGAAATCTCAATATTGCTGCATTTGGCCTCGGATATTGGATTTTGTCGTTGGCATTTGATTTTTGATACGCAAAATATTAATAATGCCAAAGAAATTAACAGAGAAACATAACTAACAGTATGGTGGTGTATACTGTTTGACCGCAACTGTGTCGGAAGGTAGACAAATTGTTCGTCGTTTAATTGGTGTTGTAGTGCAGTGAGTTGATCCAATTGTGTCTCTATCTTGGTATCAGTTGTGTTAAATATTGTTTTTCTTTCCTTCGGAGATGTGATGGACAGAATGTTGCCAAATCGTGGGAATGAAATTGTAGCTGTGTTGGAAACTGCATAGTGACCGTGTAACATGATTTCTTAATTTTTAATGGTACATGTTGGATGTAGTGCGAGTAGTCCTGATCCATATAATGTGAATTGAGTGAGTTCGGAACCACAAACTGCTGTCATTTCGTTATCCTTGATCGATGTGTAGATCCATTCATTCGGGTCCTTTAATTGTTGTAGGATAAGGTTTCCTTCAATTCGTGAAACATGGCAATTTGGAGATGTTTTGTTGTTGAATAGTTGAATTTCGCAGGCATGCTGTGATGATTCTTTGCTGAATTTAATTTGTTTGGTTGAGCAGATGTATATTTCTTCTCTGGTCACAGAACACTCGTGTAGTTCTTCGCTGGTAAATGGAATATATTGATCACGATGCATGTTTACAGCGAGAAATGCTATTTCTGTACGTATAGCTACCATGGTTTCATTAATTATAGTAGGAATGGGAATCAATTTAAACAAGTTGAAGTGTTGTTGGTCTACTAAAGGTATTTCCATAAGGAATAGAACATGATGACTACTTATTGCTGCCTTAACGTTCATAATCTTATAAAGTTCAATAAGATTTTCTTCTGCAATCGGCAGTGATCGTGATGGTGGAAGATGGGTCCTGATGTAAATAATTTCACTTCTTAGTTGCTGAGGTGAGAGCAGCATTGGACTAATTTTTTCATGATGTGTGTCTGTGAGTACATTTAGAATTTCAGACTGTGTACGTTGAAGGTTTCCTGTTATTAGTGATAGTTCTGCGGCTAAAGATAACAAAAGTTGTGTCACTCGAATTTGTTCTGTATCTTGTCCAATTATGTTTCTGAATTCATCAATTTGCCGTTGAAAATGTGTCATTCTAGATTGAGTTTGAATTTCATCCCGTTTGATGATATTGAGTGTAGAATCAATAATTGATGTTTGGTTTTGAAGGAGGTTTATTGCGTGGTTGTCGTTATCCTTCAATTGAATAATGGTATTTGACATTTCCTCTGCGTAATCTGAATCTAATACTCCAAATAATGAGCGTGCTATGTTTCCTATAAAATTGACTGCAGCTCGTTTATGGCGTTTTGTTGACATTAATAATTTATCCTGAAGCAGTTCATTACTTGCATGCTCAAAATGTGAGATAAGGGAATCGCAAGCTGATTGTTGCTGCCATTCCTTACACAATTGCTGAAAGGCTATGGTTCCATTATGAAGAGCATCCATTTCGGTCCAAAAAGGTTTAAGATCGTAATAGACTATCATTTTCCATTCAGCTGTCGCAATTTTTGTGGATCCAATTGACTCAAAGAATATGCCAAGATTGCTGCCAAACTTAGTTACATTTATTGGATTACATAGCGCCAGAGGTAACAACATCAGGGCCATGATAATCGTTAGTAAAACCGGGCTTGCGATTGTTCGGACTCTTTTTTTAGGTGATGTATTTGTCATGTCATCTTGACAGGGATCTGGATCTGAATGCGGTCGTCTTAGTGCTTGTTGCGAGACTTTTTCTTCGTTTGCTGGAAATAGTGGAGCTAATCTAGTTATAGGGCGCTTGATGGTTCCTGTTGATGTTTTAACATCCACTACACGCACTATTCCATCATCTCCTTTGTACACCTTAAGGATTCGTCCTAAGGGCCATTGAAGCCGGGGTATGTTGTCCTCCTTGATGATGACCATAGTATCTTCCTTGAGTTTTTTGCAAATATCTTTCCATTTATTTCGGTGTTGGAGTTCAGTCAATTACTCACTATTCCAGCGTCTCCAAAACTCTTGCTTAATATGTTGTACTAGTTCCCATCTGGTCAACGTGTTCATCTTGATTTCCGTGAGCTTTGGATTTATTGGAGTTGTAAGTGGTTCTCCAATAAAAAAATGACCAGGAGTAAGGGCTGCAAGATCATTTGGATTGGAGGACATTGGTGTTATTGGCCTTGAATTAAGTATTGCTTCCACTTCAACTATTACTGTTTCCAATTCTTCATATGTCAAAGAAGCGGTTGATAACTGCGGATCAAAAGATGTTTAGCTGATTTGACTGCTGCCGCCCAAAGTCCTTCAAAATGTGGTGCTCTAGGTGGAGTGAAGTTGAAGGTCATACCTCTTTCGCTGCATTCCTTTATAATATTGTCCTGTGCTGATTTTGAGTGAATTATTTCTGTTAATTCACTTAGTTTATTGCTGGCACCAACGAAGTTTGTGGCATTATCACAGTATAAATTCTGGCAATGCCCTCGTCGGCCAATAAATCTTTTGAGTGATCCAATAAATGCATTGGTTGTGAGATCGCTGACAATTTCTAGATGAACTGCCTTTGTAGCAAAACAGCAGTACACTGCAATGTACGCTTTTTGAGGCCGTTTTCCTCGTACTTTGTAATGTACCCATATTGGTCCACAAAAGTCTACTCCTGCATTTAAGAATGGACGAGCAGGTTGAACTCGTGTGGCTGGAAGATTTCCCATAAGTTGTTGAAAGGTTACAGGTTTACTTCTAGTGCATCTGACGCAATGTTGAACTATTGAACGCATCATTATTTTTCCTTTAATTGGCCAAAATTGTAATCTTACTTGGGTCAATAACGTCTGTGGTCCACAATGCATGTGTCTTACGTGTAAATTTTGCATGATACACTTTGTAATTATGTCATTGTAAGGAAGCAGCATAGGATGTTTAGCATTGTAAGATAGACTTGATGAGTGTAATCGTCCTCCGACTCGTAATAACCCATTGTCATCTATAAAAGGGCTCAAACTTATTAAAGTGCTGTTTTTGTTCACTGTTCCATTGCTAGTTATCTGGTGCATTTCTTCTTTAAATTCGGTTTGTTGCACAGATTTTATAATAATATTCAGTGCAGATTCTAGTTCGATTACGCTTAGAACCAAAGATGACTGTTTATTGTTTGGATCCCTTGCGTGTTGGATAAATCTGAGAACATATCCAACAATTCGCTTTAATTTTGTGAACGAATTTCCTGATCTGATATTGTAAATGATGCCTGCACTGTTTGGTATACTGGCTGCAACTGCGACAATTGGTTTCTGCTGCCTGCGTTCCGTGCCACATTCAATTGCTAAATTGTGATCAAGTGGTTTTGGCCATTGTGCTTCGTTTCCGCTTAAAAATAATGGACCATAAAACCACATAGGTTTATCATGTATATGTTCAGGAGTAAGTCCCCGTGATACGATATCGGCTGGATTTTCTTTGGTCCCTACATGCCGCCATTGTCCTGTTGTGGTGCTCTCCTGAATCTTAGCCACTCTATTTGCTACGAATGTATGAAACAAACTTGTTTTGGAATTGATCCAGGATAATACTATTGAGGAATCTGTCCAAAAAAATGATGAATTATATTCCAATTTCAAGTCTTTGCGTACTCTTGTTGTGAATTGTGCACCAAGAAGTGCTGCACACAACTCTAGCCGTGGTAGAGTTTGTTTTTTCAATGGAGCAACACGACTTTTTGAACATAAAAGTCTTACGATGACGGTGTTGTTCTTGCACAATGTTCTTATGTAAATTGCCGCACCATATGCCTTTTATGATGCGTCGACAAAAGTATGAAGCTGAATAGATTCGGGTTTTCCTTGGCTGAACACATGCCGCTCTATTTTCTTATTGTTGAGAGTTCTCAGTCCTTCTCTGAATTTTAGCCATGTCGTACTTAAATCTCCTGGCAGTTCATCATCCCAGTTTAGTGAGAGTTGCCATAGTTGTTGAATGAATATTTTTGCTGACACAACAACTGGGCCTACCAGTCCTAACGGATAAAAAATCTTTGCGAGGTCTGATATTACTGTGCGTTTTGTGACTCTCGAATTGTCCAAGCTGCCTGTTTTTATGCAAAAAAGTCTGATTTTGGCATCCATGTGAGTCCAAGTGTTATTATTGATGTTTCTTCAAAGTCCAGGTTGACTTCTTGGTCTTCTACTGGTATCCCTTGAAGTAATTGAGGATGGTTGGCACACCATTTGCGCAATTTAAGCCCTGCACTACCCAGGAGCTGTGTTAGCTGTTGCTGCATTTCTATGGCTGTACTGAGGTTGTCTGCACCACTAAGGCCATCGTCAACATAAAAATCTTCATGCAAAACTTGCGCTCCCAATGGGTAAGTAACTCTATTCTTTTCTGCAAGCTGTTGCAAGAATTTGGTCGCTAAATATGGAGCAGCTGAAGTTCCATATGTGACAGTTTTCAGTTTGTATATTTTTAATGGATCGTTCTGTGACGTTCTCCAAAAAATTAATTGAAATCTTTGATCGGCCTCGTCGATCATAATTTGCCTATACATTTTCTCTACGTCAGTCGTGAAAACATATTTGGGTAATCGAAAACGAAGCAGTATTGTAAATAGTTCACTCTGAACTGTAGGACCAGTGTGCAATAGGTCATTCAATGATCGCCCGGATGACGATTTTGCTGATGCGTCAAACACAACGCGCAGCTTTGTAGTGCTGCTGTCCGGCTTAAGTACATAGTGATGAGGAATAAAGTATTGTGGACACATAATTTCTTCTGAATTGATATTAATCATGTGTCCTAAGTCTTCATATTGTGTCATCAAGTTAATGTACTCTTGTTTGATGAATGGTACCCTTTCTAGCCGTTTTTCTAACGAAAGGAACCTGCGGAGAGCTTGAGTTCTTGAGTCTCCTAATGCTGATGGGTTTTCTTGAAATGGCAGTTGAACCACAAATCGTTCATCATCATTTCTTTTTGTTGTATTCATGAAGTAATTTTCGCACTGTTTATCATTATGCGACAGGTTAGTCCCAGAATCTTCAGGTTCGTCTAACTTCCAAAAATTTTGTAGCAAGTTGTCTATTCTTTCTCCATCTAAAACTGCACATACTGCCTTGTCAACTTGCTGACGACTGATCTTGCCGCCGACTACCCATCCAAGGGCTGTGTTTTGTAAAGTGGGTAGCTCTGTAGATAAATGAATTTGACCACTTTTTAATAAGTCAAAGTATAGTTCTGCACCAAGTAAAATGTCTACTCGTCCTGGCTGGCCGAATGTTGGATCTGCCAACAAAATGTTATCAGGAATGTGCCATTTTGTAGTGTTTACTTTGCATGCTGGTTGTACTGGCACGATTTGAGGCAAAACATAAGCTTCCATTGTTGTTGTGTACGATTCCAAGTTGAGTGTTATTCGTTGGGAACAATTTTGAAATCTTTTCCCTATACCTTCAATGCATAATGACGTACAAGCTGGTTTTACCATTAGTTTTCGTACCAACTGATCTGTTACCAGATTTACTTGGGAGCCTGAGTCTAAAATTGCTCTCACTTCGCAGCAAGTCCCGTTCTGCGCTGTCACTTTTACTTTGGCTGTGACAAGCATTACATAACTCTGTTGGTTTATTGTTTGTTCAACTTTTGATGCTGTAAGTGCCACTGAATTTCCCATAGGATCCTGCTTTGTATGCGCCTTCCCTGGCTGTGTGGCCTCTGTACTACCATCCTGCTTCAGGTCTAAGTGTAGCAAAGTGTTATGTCTTTTTTGACATTTGAAACAGCTTCTTGAAGAACAGTTTTTCGCAGAATGGCCAACCTTAAGGCAATTAACGCATCTTTTTGATTGTTGTATCAAATTGAGTCGTTGGTTGGTCATTTTCAGAAACATTTCACAACTGAAAATTGGATGATTTTGCTTGCATGCTAGGCAAGTCGTTGTTTGACTATTTTTTGTAAACGTAGTCAATGATTTTGCTGTACCGAAATTTGGCTTAGCATGAGTTGACGATTGGTTGCTTCCCAGAGTTTCTAGCGTTTGAAACCGATTTTTTAGAAAATGCAGAAATATATGAATTGTTTGCAGTTCTTTGGGATTTTCTAGGGCCTGCTCATACAATATGTGAGTATGACGATCCAACTTCTTTACCAATATGTGAAGTAAAAGTGGATCCCAGGAATCTGTCCTGATGCCTAGATTGTTGATGGCCAATATAAATTTTCCTGAATACAGTCGTGGAAGTTTTTAATGGCTTTAGCGTCAGAGGTTGTTGTTGGATGGTCAACTAATTTTTGAATAAGTAGGACCCTTTTGTTGTTGAATCTCTCTTGCATCAATCTCCATGCTGTTGAGTAATTGGCTTCGCTCAACGTGAGATGTCGTATTAATCTCTCTGCTTCCCCTGAAATATTCATCTTCAGGTACCACATTTTTTGTATGTCCGGCAGCTCTTGTTCATGAATAATTTTCGTAAATAAATCAGAAAATTGCTGCCAAGTTGCATAATTGCCGTCAAACTTTGGTATTGTCACTTTTGGGAGTTGAAGGCTGAGGCTGTTATTTGTAGCCGCACCTTGCTGCCGCCTAGTGACGTTCTGTTCTGCGGAAGTAGCCCGCTGATCTTGAACCTGTTGTTCCAGTGTTATGTAAGCCTCAAGATCATAACAATATTTCTGCAGATCATCGCACTGCTCGTAAATGGTTAGATGAATGTTTTCTATTTGAAGCCACAAATTGTTCAGTGACTCCAAGTAACGATTTTGCTCGGTTATTGGCTTGGTGGATATGTTTGACAAGAGACGTTGCAGTGACTCTTGTAACCCTTTTTGCCTTTTTACCATCGCAATAATTTTGTCATCAGCATTCATTTGAGCTTTTGATGAATCCGTTCTTATGGTTGTGAATGTGTCATCAGAGTTGTTTTGAGCAGTCGATATGCCGGTATTCTTTTGGTTCTGCTGCGAGGATGCTGGCGTTTCTATCAGCGATTGCATAGCCTTGTCAAATATTTCTTCATACTGCTTACTCAACTCGACAATTTTTTCGTAGTAGCCGGTCGTGAAATAATCATGATGGTTCGGAACTCCTTGTAGTGACCGAATCTGATCATCGGTGGCTTCAAATTGTTGGAAAGCACTCTGCAAACGCTGCTTACGCTCTTCAAAATAATTGATATTTTTCTTCCTGTCAGAAAGATCTTTCTTGTAATTTGCGATGATTTTCTGTATCTCGCCTCCGGTTGAAGTTTGCTCGGCGACTAACGCTTCCATTTCGTCAGAATTGTTGACTGCCAACTCCTGCTCCAGTGGTTGATTGTACTGTATTGTGGCTGCTGTGTCCACTAAATAATAATCCTCGCTGGAATGTCCTGATGCGACTCTATTCCTGGCTCGGACCGTCGGGGTCACCAAATGTTATGTCAAAAATGTTTTGTGTAATTCTAGTTTAGGCACATGAACCTAAACTAGTGTTCTTTAGAGGAATTGTGTAGTGAAACCTTCAAGCACTTTAACCTGAAGATCTCGTGTAGTAGAGAAGCAAATCAAAAACGGTTTATTGAATTTTAAATTGCATCTGATTTATTGGTGAAAATATTCAAGTTTATATACAAATAAAATGCTTAACAATAATTATTAAAAATAACAACAAAAATGTGAAAAGTACAATAAAAACAAATAAACGAAATATTGCTTAGCAAGCAATCAGGAACTAAATAATTATTAAACTATGTCATGTTAAGGTAGTAAGTGCAACTATGTCAATCGTTGCTCTACTAAGGTAGTAAGTGCAACTCAGCAGAATGTTTGAACAACTTGTTCACTATGTTACACTCAACTAAAAATGTTAGTGAATTTAAATTAATTTTAATTTTAATATTTTGAAACCAAATTGATAACTTAACTAAATGTTGGAGTTTAATTCCCATTAAACTTAAGCTTTGTATCCATTGTTACGCCTAAGTCCTCAAAAGAGTTTAGAGTCTCGAGGACATAGTTATCAATTTTATATGTACTCAATAATGGGACTTTTCATGTAAAAGACATATGATTGCATTTACTTAAGTTAAGATTTATGCAATTGACGTTGCACCAGTCAAAAATGTTATTGATGTCATTCTGAAGATATGACGACTCAAATGCATATTTAAGTGGATAAAAAAGCTTGACGTCATCAGCGTGCATTAAAATATTACAGTACTTTAAGACTGTGGGCAAATCGTTAGTAAAAACTGTAAAGAGCAAGGATCCAATGTGACTTTCTTGAGGAACCCCAGAAGTAACAATAAAACTTTTAGATTCGGAGTTATTAAAACTAACAGATTGGCTTGAAAGATAAACTGAATCCAATTAAGTAAATTTATGGGAAAACCAGTTAGAGAAAGCTTTAGTAACAAGAGTTTATGATTAACTACATCAAAAGCTTTACTAAAATCAGTGTAGACTACATCAGTTTGGGAACCATTTGCAAATTGGTTTATAGTCATATTCGTAAATTCATTTAAATTAGTTACCGTAGATTTTCCTGGTTAAAAACCATGCTGATACGGTGAAATTATAGGGTTAACGTTTTGTGCAATTTGCTCAGTAATGATACATTCGAACATTTTTGGCAATGTACTTAGCTTTGCTATCCCACGGTAGTTACTTATTAAACATTTACTTCCCGACCTATGCAAAGGAATTATATATGAAGATTTCCAGGTGCAAGGGAAATATCCAAGGAGTAAGGAATACTTAAAAAGCAATTACACTGGAAAAGCAATTTCATTGTGACAATTTTTTAAAATATAGGAGGGAATACCATCTGAACCAGCTTTAAATGATGATTTTATGTCCTTAGGGATTTTTCGCACATTATCAAAACTTATAGTGGGCTGACTAACTTGACATGATCTTACCTTAAATGGATAATATAAGTCATTATACGACTTGGAAGAATATGTAGACTTAAAAAATTCTGCAAACAGATCACAAGTCATATCATCATTATTAGACACAATGTCATGGTATTTCATGTTAGAGGGGAAAGAGTAACATTTTCGTTTAACAATAATGAAGTTCCAAAAAGATTTTGCGTTGTGTTTTATATCAGTTTTAACTTTCAAAATATATGATTTATAAGCACATTTATTCAGATGTTGGTATTTATATCTGATTCTAGTGTAATTGATAAAAGCAGTTATATTTGAGGAAGTTTTATATTTTTTATAAAATTTGGCTTTTTGATTTCGGAGTTTTCTAATTTCAGAAGTAAACCAATAAGGGCCAGACATAGTCTTATATGAATGTCTGGGTACAGATGATTCAAAACACTCGTGAATAAATTTATTGAAAGTAAACACTGCAATATCAAGATTATTTGAAGTTAAATTATTTTTGTTAAGTGACAATATAGATAACCAGTTTTCTCTTGATAATTGATCTTTAAGCAAAGTAAAGTTTGTTTTTTTGAAACTAAAAACTTTGCGTATTTCGGGAGAATGCTCCTTAGTTTCTTTGAATGGTACATCAAGTATAATTTTTATGGTTGGATGATGTAGATCTTCAGGCAACACTAGAGGAGTGGACCTTGATAGCTGGATGATATCAGTATCATCAAAAAAGATAAGATCAAGAATTCGAGAGTTATGATTTACCACATGGTTCAATTGGTAAAGACCAAGCGTAGATATATTATTTAAAAACTCACTGTGTAACAAATTATCAGATGCAGGGAACCATTTAGTTGGTTCTTGAGAGCAGCAATTCCAAGAAACGTTAGGCAAGTTAAAGTCGCCAGCGACTAAAATACGTTCATTAGATTCAAGTTTGGAATAGATTGTATATATAGCTAGCGAGTGGGCATTATAAATTTCAATGGACAATTGAGGTGGTATATATGAACATTTAACAAATAAGGTAAGAAGCTCAAATTTTACTAGAATGCAACAAAACTCAATATTCATTGCTTCTGTGAGGATAATTTCCTGATGATCGTACAGCAATTAGAACACCTCCACCTTTACTTGTAATATTTGGGATTCTAGTTCTATCTTTACGGTAAATAGTATAATTACTTGCCAGTATTTCAGAATTCAGTGCACTAGTCTTTAACCAAGTTTCTGTGAAACAGAGCAAATGGTAGTGCAAATCATGACCAATTAAGAAAAGGTTACATTTTTTTTAAATTAAGGCCGCGGACATTCTGATAAAGAATGCTGAACTGTTTAATCGAACTTAGTTTTTTTGATTGGCGTTACGGGAAGGTAACTTTGTCAGTGCTGACGCATTAGGTTTAGGCCGAGAAGTGAACTCATGAATTAATGAATTATTCGGCCAAAAAGAAGGATTAACTACTTTTTCGAAAACATGCGAAGGTAAAGTTATTTTAAACGAAGAAGTATACCTTGCATACGAGAAGTTAAATTTATATAAAGTAATATTTAAGTTACTTGACTTAAGCTGAGAGTTTATATGAAAGAGCATATCTTCCACAGTTGTATCAGCTGCAAATCTCCAAGCAAAAATGGAGCCAGCGCTACAAGCTTTTTAGTCCCAATTGAATTAGACGATGCACTAGTTATAGTGGTTGTAGTAGCCGTAGTAGTAGTAATAGTAGAAGCTTTAGAAACTCTTGAAACATTGTAATCTGCAGAAGTAGCAGCTACAGATGCATAAGTTACAGGAGGATGTTCCAAATTAGCGTTATTCGGTGCCTTCTCACTTAAGTTGGTTGAAATTATTAGATTTAGAACAGGAGCATCTATTGGGATGGGACTTAAAATGTTAATGAGGTTAAGAGAAGGTGGTTGAGGGTTAGCAGGTACAAGATTTGGAACAGGATTTATTGATAGGGCTAGAGATCCTTGAGATGGCAGATTTGAAGCTAACTTTTTGTCACTTCGCAGATTGCGCTTACGTATAGATGAAACATATGTTTCATCCAAACATCTGAAAGATTTGAAGAATTTTTCATATTCAGAAAGCTTTTTCTGAACAGATTCAAGCTCATTCGATACCTCTAGAAAAGCTTTCCTTGATTGTCGTACCAGGTTGTATATGTTTGAGTCAATCTGGCGGCAGTCCTCACATGACCATCTTAGACCATTTCACTTTTCGAGATCATCAACAGCCCTTTGACTCAGCTGTGCACATTTCATGTGAACAACATAGTCACACATCCAGCAGCAGACGTAGCACTCAGTCGCAGCTCTTGAAGGGCATTTCGAGAATGTACAACTCATTCTAAAATTTCAAAATACTCAGAAGAAACAAAAAATTTAAGTAAATTAATTTAGAGTTTGAAAAACAAAATTTAAAAACTTAAATGAGTTACGAAAAGTTGGTAACCCTTAATTATTTAGTACAGTATGTATTGGAAACAAAAAATTTCTACTGTGGTACAAGTACAGTATTAGTAAAAATTTCTCAGCATCTGAATTCAAGACTGTTGATGGGCTCACCAGCGATCCCCAAATTATAGCTGGATTATTTGCTAATTTGTTCAAAAAATCTTTTTCAACTGAAGTGTTTAGCCATGATGTCAACTACTTTGAGTATATGAATACTGATCCTCAGGTTCCATTTGGTGCAATATCATTTACCCCTGAACTTATAGTAAAATATATTGCATCCCTTGATGATGACTTTGGTTCTGGACCTGATGGCATTCCAGCCACAGTTTTAATTAATTGTAGCCTTATCCTGAGTCAGCCACTCAGTTTCCTTTTTAATAAATCTATTAATGACGGCTATTTTCCTGAATTTTGGAAGGAATCTTTTATAAGTCCTATTTTTAAAAAAGGATTAAAAAATGATATTTCTAATTACAGGCCTATAGCCAAGTTATCATCAATACCGAAGCTTTTTGAGCGAATTATTTATGACCAAGTTAAGGTGTGCTGTATTGAAGTCATAACAACGCGTCAGCATGGTTTTGTTAATGGCAGATCTACAGTTTCTAACCTTTCTGATTTTACGTCTTTTGCTTTAAGTTCAATTGATTCTGGGTTGCAAGTAGACTGTATCTACACAGACTTTAAAAAAGCATTTGACAAACTACCACATAGTTTGATTATGTTTAAAATAAAGAAACTAGGATTTCCTTTAAATTTTGTCAGACTTATTGAATCTTATTTATTTGATCGTTCTTACCGAATAAGATTTCGAGGGGTGTTATCATCCCCTTTCACAGCGTTTTCAGGTGTTCCGCAAGGAAGTCACCAGGAACCGCTCCTGTTTATTTTGGCTATCAATAATGTTACTCATGTAATCAAAAACTCTCATCTGCTTATATATGCTGATGATATGAAAATTTACAGGACGGTGAAGGTGGATAATGACACCTTTGCCCTTCAGTCTGACCTGAAATCATTTGAAGTTTGGTGTTCTTAAAATAGCTTACATTTAAATCCTGATAAATGCCAAACTATGATCTTCTCTAGAAAGAAAAGTAATGTGGAATTTGATTATACAATTAATGATATGAAAATCTGTCGTGTCGATATAGTCAAAGACCTTGGTATACATGTCGATGCTAAGTTGACGTTTAATGAACATATTAATATAATCTGTAAGAAGGCCTCGTCATTACTTGGGCAAAAGAATTTAATAGCCCGTTGGTAGCAGTAACTTTATATAATACAATTGTGCGTCCTCACTTAGAGTATGCTAGCCAAGTATGGTCTCCATATTACAATATACATATAGATAGAGTAGAACGAGTCCAAAAAAATTTTGTTCGGTTCGCTCTCAAGGGCTTAAATTGGAATGACCTCTTAAACCTTCCTCCTTATGAAGATCGCTTAAAGTTATTACGTATGCAGTCTTTGAGTACCCGTAGAAATATTGCGGGTATACTTTATTTGCATCAGCTTGTAACTGGGTTAATTGCGTTGCCAGAGCTTCTGAAATATATTCATTTTAACAGTAATCGTAGGAGTAATCGTAACTCATATCAGATATTTTACCAACCAGTCAGTAGAACTAATTATATCGCTACAGCTCCTTTTAATCGCATGACTACTCTCATTAATAATTGCGATATATATAATATTAGCTTGTCAAAACGTCAACTCAAGCTTAGATTGAAAAATAACTATAGTTAATTTTGTAGCTTAATGGTTGTTGGTCTTTATGTTTGTGTTGTCCGAGCCCCACCGCATGATGGGTAAATTTTTTCTAACATTTATGCCTTAGATCATATAAATAAATCCATACAATTACATTAATGCATTTGTATGTTTATATACATATGATCTGGGTGGGTATGTTGAGAAAGTGCGATAAAGCTAAGAAAAAATTATAAATATATAACAAATTAATTGCATGTATAATTTTTTCATTTCCTTTAATGTATAAGCTTTTTACTTGGTTTTAAAGCTTCAAGCTAAAATTGCTAAGAAAGCTAATAGCTGTAGTAGCTAAACTCTATTTTTATTATTATTATAATTATTATTATTATTATTATACTAGGCCCAGACCTCTGGAACTTGAGCTACGACGGAATCCTCCGAATCGAAATGCCGGATGATACACATCTGGTGGGGTACGCAGATGACATTGCAGCTGTAATAACGGCTCGCAACACCGAAGAGGCCAGGAAAAAACTAAACCAGGTTATGCTAAGGACAAGGGAATGGTTGCAGGCTCACGGACTCCAACTCGCCACCGAAAAGGAGGAGGAGGAGGAGGTTATACTGCTTACTAAGCAACACATACCATTAGAACTGGAGCTGCCAGTATGCGACAGCATTCTTACAACAAAGAAGGTAGTTAAGTACCTCGGCGTAAGAGTTGACCCAAAATTGACATTTTGGGCTCAATTACAACACGCAGCAACAAAAGCAGCCAAGATAACAGGCATGCTTAGCAAGCTCATGGCAAACATCGGTGGACCAACGCAAAGTAAACGGAAACTTCTAATGGCGACAACAAACTCGATACTGCTCTACGGCAGTGAGATATGGGCAGGAACGCTAGAGGCGAAATGTCGGCAAAGGACGCTACTGTCAGTGCAACGAACTGCTGCGCTCAGAGTTGCATGTGCGTATCGCACAGTCTCCGAAGCGGCTGTGCTAGTAATAAGTGGGGTTATCCCCATTGACCTACTAGCCAGCGAACGGAAAATGGTCTGGGAGGCAAAAAAGGAGGGAAACCTGATAATAAGTTTTGCAGACGCAAGGCAGGAAACCCTCTCTAAGTGGCAGGACAGGTATCGCTCAGAAGTCAGCGGCAGGTGGACAAAAAGACTGATCCCTTGCAAAAGAAGATGGTTTGAGAGAGACTTTGGCGAAGTAAATTATTACCTCACTCAGTTTTTATCGGGCCATGGATACTTCCAGAAGTATCTACACCGTATGGGCAAAACAGAGCACCCTTTCTGTATATATGGAGACACTGATGAAGATGACGCAGAGCACACCTTCTTCAACTGCAATCGATGGGACAACGAACGCACATCCTTACAGGAATCAGTCGGCCAGTGCTCCGCTGACAACGTGATCGAAAGGATGCTGCAGAGCGAAGAAAACTGGAATGCAGTTGCAAGTTTTACTGAGGACGAAAGAAGTGGGACCTGGACGCAGGAGGACAAATCAAGGGACCTACCCCGAAGCAATGCTAACGCAGTCCCTGGGTAGGAGGCCTGGAGGTCAAAGGTTGTGGGTTTTAGTGAAGTGACACACTCTGAAGCTATGACGGTAGCTTTAGGATAGTGAATTGCATAGATATTGCAGTACATTTACCACAACCTTCCCCACGAAAAAAAAAAAAAAAAAAAACAAATTATTATTATTATTATTATTATTATTATTATTATTATTATTATTATTATTATTATTATTATTATTATTATTATCATTATTAAAATGGTCTGGGAGGCAAAAAAGGAGGGAAACCTGATAATAAGTTTTGCAGACGCAAGACAGGAAACCCTCTCTTAGTGGCAGGACAGGTATCGCTCAGAAGTCAGCGGCAGGTGGACAAAAAGACTGATCCCTTGCAAAAGAAGATGGTTTGAGAGAGACTTTGGCGAAGTAAATTATTACCTCACTCAGTTTTTATCGGGCCATGGATACTTCCAGAAGTATCTACACCGTATGGGCAAAACAGAGCACCCTTTCTGTATATATGGAGACGCTGATGAAGATGACGCAGAGCACACCTTCTTCAACTGCAATCGATGGTACAACGAACGCACATCCTTACAGGAATCAGTCGGCCAGTGCTCCGCTGACAACGTGATCGAAAGGATGCTGCAGAGCGAAGAAAACTGGAATGCAGTTGCAAGTTTTACTGAGGACGTTCTCAGAAAAAAGAAGTGGGACCTGGACGCAGGTATATGATTTGAGGACAAATCAAGGGACCTACCCCGAAGCAATGCTAACGCAGTCCCAGGGTAGGAGGCCTGGAGGTCAAAGGTTGTGGGTTTTAGTGAAGTGACACACTCTGAAGCTATGACGGTAGCTTTAGGATAGTGAATTGCATAGATATTGCAGTACATTTACCACAACCTTCCCCACGAAAAAAAAAAAAAAAAAAAAAAAAAAAAAAAATTATTATTATTATTATTATTATTATTATTATTATTATAATTATTATTATTATTATTATTATTATTATTATTATTATTATTATTATTATTATTATTATTATTATTATTATTATTATTATTATTATTATTATTATTATTATTATTATTATTATTATTATTATTATTATTATTATTATTATTATTATTATTATTATTATTATTATTATTATTATTATTATTATTATTATTATTATTATTATTATTATTATTATTATTATTATTATTATTATTATTATTATTATTATTATTATTATTATTATTATTATTATTATTATTCTTATTATTATTATTATTACTATCCCCGCATCCCCAGCACCTAACAAGCGTGAGCAAATATGAGCGTTTGTAACACTAGCGCAAGAAAAAGCGGAAAAATTGCTCAAAGAAGATGGCATAAAAATCGGTTACGTCAGAGCCAGAGTTAGACTCTGCTCAAGCATCAAACGATGTTTCCGATGTTTCGGAATGGGCCACTTGCAAATGGACTGCAAGGGACCGGATAGGAAAGGTGAAGGTCTGTGCATGAGATGCGGAGAGCCAGGACACAAAATAAAGGAGTGCAGCAAGATACCAAAGTGCTGCCTGTGCACAGAAGCTGGGCGTAGCCGGGTAGATCATATACCTGGCTCAACTAAGTGCCAAGCGACAAAGTGAGAATACTCCAGGCCAACATGCATCGAAGCAGAACGGCTGATGCGCTATTAGAGCAGATGGCAATAGAGAAGAAAGCGGACGCTGTCGTTATAAGTGAACAGTATGGGCGAGTGAATCGAGAAAACTGGTTAGAAGATGCGACCGGTACTGCAGCAATCTGGCTGCCTAGCAACAGCAGGTTTGTCAATACACTTAAAGGTGCAGGGAACTGCTTCGTATACGTGCAAAACACGAGCTTCACTCTGCTCAGCTGTTACCTAACCCCAAGCGATAGCATTGCTGAATTCCAGAAGAAGCTTGAAAGCATTGAAGACAAAGTGCTGGAAATTGGAGGTTCCTTTATCGTCGCAGGAGATTTCAACGCTAAAGCTGTCGAATGGGAAACGGCAGCAACAAACTCCAGAGGCAGACGCGTGCTAAACATGGCCGCTAGGCTGGGCTTAGCCATCGCTAACATTGGCGCAGCTACGACCTTCAGAAGACCAGGGTGCGAGGCCACCACACCAGATATCACTCTAGTGTCAGAGAGCTTAGCTAGAATGCTTAAAGAATGAAGAGTCCTGGAAGATTTTACTGGTAGTGATCACCAGTATATCACTTACCATCTAGACTCAGGAAGTCCCCATCCAGGCACCAACAAGAAGAGGCACGCGAAAATGGAATGTAGCGAAACTTAGATCCGAATATTTGCTGGCAAATATCGACGAAAACTCATTGCCAACTGACAAAACTAGGGACGCCAGAACTCTCACAAATGCGACTATGCAGCGATTAGCTCAATGCTGCAACGCATCGATGCCTAAAGTTGGCACAAGCCGCAGAAAAGATGCCGTATACTGGTGGACAGATGAAATAGCAGAAATTAGACGGAACTGCCTACGGATGAGGAGGAAACTCACTAGAGCCAGACGATTAGGCGCCGCTACAAATGAAGCCGAAAACTACAAACAAGCCAAGAAACATTTGAAGCTTGTCATAGAGCGTAGCAAAAGAGAAAAATGGGAGGAACTCCGCAAAGATCTGAACAACAACCCATGGGGTCTCGGCTATAATAATAATAATAATAATAATAGAGTTTAGCTACTACAGCTATTTGCTTTCTTAGCAATTTAGCATGAAGCTTTAAAACCAAGTAAAAAGCTTATATAATAATGGAAATGAAAAAATTATACATGCAATTAATTTTTTATTTTTTTATAATTTCTTCTTAGCTTTATCACACTTTCTCAACATACCCACCCAGATCATATGTATATAAACATACAATTGCATGAATGTAATTGTATGAATTTATTAACATGGTCCAAGGCATAAATGTTAGAAAAAATTTACCCATCATGCGGTGGGGCTCGGACAACACAAACATAAAGACCAACAACCATTAAGCTACAAAATTAACTATAGTTATTTTTCAATCTAAGCTTGAGTTGACCTTTTGACAAGCTAATATCATATACATCGCAATTATTAATAAGAGTAGTCATGCGATTAAAAGGAGCTGTAGCCATATAATTAGTTCTACTGAAAGGTTGGTAAAATAATTGATAAGAGTTACGGTTACTCCTGTGATTAGTATTTAAATGAATATAATTAAGAAGCTCTGGTGCAGCAAGAGACCCAGTCACAAGTTGATGCAGAAAAAGTATATCCG
Source organism: Meiosimyza platycephala (assembly GCA_963662105.1). Lineage (NCBI taxonomy): Eukaryota > Metazoa > Arthropoda > Insecta > Diptera > Lauxaniidae > Meiosimyza > Meiosimyza platycephala. The sequence continues at coordinate 43,934,955 of OY759210.1, read as the reverse complement.
CGATATTTCTACGCGAGCTCAAAGACTGCATATGTAGTAACTTCAAACGATCCTCATAAGGAGGAAGTTTTAAAGAGTATAAGATCGTTATGAAGAAACTGGGCTCTAAAATTCCTGGCCCAAATATGGACGGCGATACCATGAGCAACATCGTTGATGCCTTATCCCCTACGCATAACCTGCAGCAGGAAGAACAAGACGCGCTGCCTGTTGGATTAACCCCATTATTTTCTGAAAAAGAATTAAAAGGAGCAGCAAAATCTCTCAAGAGTAGCAAGGCTCCAGGACCTGATGGAATCCCTGCAGAAATACTGAAAATAGTAGCGGAAAATCGCCCAAGTGTTCTACTGTCGATGTATAATGCGTGCCTTAAGGAAGGCTTATTCCCCGAAGTGTGGAAAAAGCAAAAACTAGTACTGATCAGCAAAGGCAAAGGAGATCCTACCCAACCATCAGCATACAGACCACTGTGTATGCTTGATAGCGCTGGGAAGCTGCTAGAGAAGATGATAAAAACTCGCTTATCCGCAGTTATTGAAGACGCTGGTGGATTATCGGAACGACAACATGGATTCAGAGCAGGAAGGTCAACTCTTGGCGCTATGGAAGATGTAGTGTCTAGCGTAGAACATGCACAGCAAGGGAACCATCACTCCAGGAGGATTGTCTTGTTGGCAACACTATACATACGCAACGCTTTTAACAGCCTCAGGTGGTCAGATATCATTGAAGCTCTTAAGCTAAGGTTTGCTACTCCGCAATATCTGCTGAGGATCCTGCAGAGCTATCTAAGGGACCGGGAGCTCATTTATGACACCTGCGAAGGAAGAAAGACAAAAAGGATAACATCCGGAGCAGCGCAAGGGTCTATACTAGGCCCAGACCTCTGGAACTTGAGCTACGACGGAATCCTCCGAATCGAAATGCCGGATGATACACATCTGGTGGGGTACGCAGATGACATTGCAGCTGTAATAACGGCTCGCAACACCGAAGAGGCCAGGAGAAAATTAAACCAGGTTATGCTAAGGACAAGGGAATGGTTGCAGGCTCACGGACTCCAACTCGCCACCGAAAAGACGGAAGTTATACTGGTTACTAAGCAACACATACCATTAGAACTGGAGCTGCCAGTATGCGACAGCATACTTACAACAAAGAAGGTAGTTAAGTACCTCGGCGTAAGAGTTGACCCAAAATTGACATTTTGGGCTCAATTACAACACGCAGCAACAAAAGCAGCCAAGATAACAGGCATGCTTAGCAAGCTCATGGCAAACATCGGTGGACCAACGCAAAGTATACGGAAACTTCTAATGGCGACAACAAACTCGATACTGCTCTACGGCAGTGAGATATGGGCAGGAACGCTAGAGGCGAAATGTCGGCAAAGGACGCTACTGTCAGTGCAACAAACTGCTGCGCTCAGAGTTGCATGTGCGTAGCGCACAGTCTCCGAAGCGGCTGTGCTAGTAATAAGTGGGGTTATCCCCATTGACCTACTAGCCAACGAACGTAAAATGGTCTGGGAGGCAAAAAAGGAGGGAAACCTGATAATAAGTTTTGCAGACGCAAGGCAGGAAATCCTCTCTAAGTGGCAGGACAGGTATCGCTCAGAAGTCAGCGGCAGGTGGACAAAAAGACTGATCCCTTGCATAAGAAGATGGTTTGAGAGAGACTTTGGCGAAGTAAATTATTACCTCACTCAGTTTTTATCGGGCCATGGATACTTCCAGAAGTATCTACACCGTATGGGCAAAACAGAGCACCCTTTCTGTATATATGGAGACGCTGATGAAGATGACGCAGAGCACACCTTCTTCAACTGCAATCGATGGGACAACGAACGCACATCCTTACAGGAATCAGTCGGCCAGTGCTCCGCTGACAACGTGATCGAAAGGATGCTGCAGAGCGAAGAAAACTGGAATGCAGTTGCAAGTTTTACTGAGGACGTTCTCAGAAAAAAGAAGTGGGACCTGGACGCAGGTATATGATTTGAGGACAAATCAAGGGACCTACCCCGAAGCAATGCTAACGCAGTCCCAGGGTACGAGGCCTGGAGGTCAAAGGTTGTGGGTTTTAGTGAAGTGACACACTCTGAAGCTATGACGGTAGCTTTAGGATAGTGAATTGCATAGATATTGCAGTGTTGTGGGTTCTTACCGCACAATACAATATGTTATTAACATAAATAGCATATTATATATACTTTTAGGATGATGATTAACATCATTCTATAACATTAAAACTGCATTATTGAATAATGCAATTTATCCAATAATAGTAAATTATTGTTGCAAAAGTGCAGCACACTTGCGGGCTGTTGTTGTTTTGTTGGTCATTTATGTTACCATGGGCAAATTCTGTTTGTTAGCAATTAACAAGAATGAGAACACCATGAACTTAAATGCAACAACAAAACCCAAAGCAAAAGCCAACTTGTGCAACCCGGAAAACATTTCGCCCCACTAAATTTGGCCAACAAAGTTGAATTAAGTAGAATAAGTTTTGTTATTGTAATTATGTGTAAATATTTTTGTATGAATTGTTAGTGTAATTTTTATTAAGCAAGGTGTTAAGGTATTTAAAATTTTTAAATAAAGATATAATTTATTCTGGTGTTAAACGGAAGACTACGGTGTTAATCATTTAGAAGGGAAAATATACTGGTAAGTATATTTAAATCTGATAATCCTTAAACTTGTTTCTCCTTCCAGATACAATTGTCACACAGTACTAAGTGTTTTCCCAGAACGGGAAAATTACTAGTACAAAAATACTAGTCAGCCGGTAGGATTCTCACTTTTACCAGCAATACTAGTCAACATTGGCGCAGCCGGTAGGATTCTCACTTCTACCAGCAATACTAGTCAACATTGGCGCAGCCGGATTAACGAACCATAGGAGCAGTACAGCAACAGCAGCAGTATTAACGAACCACAGTAGCAGTACAACAACAGCAACCAGTATAGGGACCAAAACAGCAGTAGCAGTACAACATTGGCGCAGCCGGTTTACCGAACCACAAAAGAAGTACAACAACAACATTGGAGTCTAGAGGATTAGATATTTACAACATCAAAGAATTGTACGACGGCGTTGGAAATAAAATTGGTGAGTATCCTTGTAATAATATTCACTAACCATAAATTTCTTTAAAAAAAAAACATGTTGGCTCTCAGCCTATCACAATTTCAGTACAGCCTATTTGTAGGCAATATCCAAACGAACTTGGGAGCATGAACTATGAGCGATCCTCATAGTCCATGTTCTGCATCATTGATTAGGGAATTAGGTTTCATTGAACTAATTTTGTAAACTTATAGGAAGTTTACAAAATAGTAATTTTTTAGGAAAATTACGAGTACAACATTGTTGTTTGTTTTATTTTTCTCCATTGAATCTTTAGGGAGAAATTTGATATTATTTTCGCGATAAAAGTTTGGTTCTGTCTTGTTGAATGTATATCGGGTTCCAAAAAGATTTTGTATCTTAAGGATCAGTTATTCAACATAGACTCGCGTTTTTATAAATAATTTTCCAATATAATAATTTTTTTTTAGTAGTACTTTTCTCAATTGTTGAAATTTTATGGGAAAATTTAAATTTTGTTGAAATAAGGTCCGATTGTTTATTGAAAGTTAATACAAATTCATAACAATTGTACTGGGAAAGTAAACAAACTTTTTATTTTTTTTAACTTGTACAAAAACAAGTTTATAGCCAATTTAGAAAGTTTGTTTTGTTTGTTTATGTAAAAACGTTATTTTCGCGGGAAAACGTTTGTTATTTGTTTGTTTTAGTGAAAGTCTTGTAGAACTTATTTTTGGTTCCGAGGAATATTTCAAATTCTGAGGATCCGTTTATTCTACATAGACTCGCGTATTCGTAAATAATTTTAACTTCTTTTTAAATCGTATGTAACCTTGCAGAATTTTATTGTTGGTTCTGAGGAATACTTTCAAATATTCAAAAGATTCGTGTTCTGCAGAGGTCCGTGTGTCATTAAATATAAATTATTCCAAATAAGGAGTAAATAAAGTTTAACGATTTGCATTTCGTATCACTAATTAATAGTATATACACTTTTCTAAACAAAGATGGGATAGGTTGCGTAAACTCACAAAAATTCTGTATACAAATTTGTAGGCAAAATTTATTAATGCAGTAGGTCGTTCACTTATGGAAATTTGAAACGTAGAGCATTTGTACAGCAAAAAGAAACATATATAAAAAAAAGAGCACGTAAAATAAAGCGTTTGCTTTTTGTTAAAGTTAACAACCGTTTAAAGTTGCTGACTTAGCTTTTTATGTATTTTATATGAGGTAATGAAGGATTTAGAATTTAATAAACACGCCCACGGAAAATTGTTAGGAAAATTGTGTAGATTTACATATAACGGAAATCTTAAGCATAACAGAAAACTAATTAAGTTTTATTTATCTCTATAATGGGTTTCCTAGAAATCTCGAAGTTAGTGAAAAATATAGTACCCTATTTTTCAGGGGCTAGTTCACCAACGTTGAAATCGGATCTATATAGGTTCATAGAAGGATGTGAGGCAGTGCGGAAAGTTATTAAAGCTGAAGAAGAACCTGAACTCATAGCAAGCGTTAGGCTTCATTTGCATGGTGATGCATTTGAGTTAATCAGATCTCATGAGCTAAAGTCATTAGAAGAGCTACATGAATTGTTAAAAATAACATACATCAAAGCCAAATCGATTGATTTAATTCAAGAACAAATAAGAAACGCCCGCCAACTTCCTGAAGAAGAACTGCGTACATACGCGAGACGAATAAATACGCTAAGAAACGAAGCCTTAGAAATAATAAAATTAACTTATAAAGACTTATCTGATGTAATATTCAGAGAAGAATTGAATAAGTCAGTGATTACAGCATTTAAGTTAGGATTACGTAATAAAATGCTTAAGATATTGATGTTAAGGGAGGACACAAACAGCTTGGATAAATTGTTGCAGGAAACAATCAAAATGGAAGATGTCGTACAAGGAGATTTAGTATTATTATCTGGAGTTAACGTAGTGCAGTCTGGCAATGAAGAAGCACTCCTAGTGAAATCAAGTATTACGAAACATTCTTTAGAAAAAGAAATATTTCCACTGAGAGAGCAAGAGGGTACAAATAAATATTTCGCCAGAAAGCTGCCAATTAAGTGCTCTTATTGTAATAAAAAGGGTCACACAAGAGAGGACTGTTATGTTAGGAAAAACACACCTTTCTGTGACAAGTGTTTAGAATATGGACACATGACTAACGTAAAATGTTCACAAAACACAACGGATATCGGGAAAAACGTAAAAGATAATAATTCAAATTCACAGCGGCATCAAGGAGGACAACAGTCCTTCAGTAAATGTAGTTGGTGTGATAGAACTGGGCATGCAATAGAAAATTGTTTTGCCAAAAAGAAATACGAAAAGGCTCAGAGAAACTAAGGGGGGCCCAAGACCGGCCAATAGTCTGGGGACCCAAAAAACTTAGTAAATTAGGGCCAAAAGTAGTAGAAACAGTAAACCAACCACAAAAAAGTGCAGTTGGTACGTTATCTACTAATTATGAAACAAATAAAGTTTCAGAAAATATTTCAGATGAATTAGTAACAGTAAATCAGCTACAAGAAAGTGCAGTTGATACGTTAACTACATCTGAAATTACAAATAATTTTAATAAAGTAGTAACAGTAAACCAACCACAACAAAGTGCAGTTGGTACGTTATCTACTAATTATGAAACAAATAAAGTTTCAGAAAATATTTTAGATGAAATAGTAACAGTAAATCAGCTACAAGAAAATACAGCTGATACGTTAACTACATCTGAAATTATAAATAATTTTAACAAAGTAGTAACAGTAAATCAACCACAACAAAGTGCAGTTGATACGTTACTTACTAGTAGTAAAAATTATAAAGTTTTGAGTAATAACTTAAAGCAAGGTAATGCGGGGAAAACAAATCATACACAGAATACTGTAATTGAGGCGTCCCTCGCAAAACTCATAGAATGCGTATCAAACGCAAAAGATACTGAAACTGGGAGACACATCTTGTATGGCAGGCATAACGAGAATTTCTACCAAGCAAATCAAAATGACGTGTTGATAGAAGTGCCATGTAAAGAGGCCAGATATGGAAAACTTATTTTGTTGGTAGATTCCGGTGCTGACACAAGTTTGGTCAAAGAAAGTGCAATGTTGCATTTCCCAGAATCAGATACAAAAAATCGAAAAGATTTAAGTGGAGCATTTGGCGGACAGGTTACCACATTAGGTACAACCACTATTAAACACCAGCAGAACCCAGATCTAAGTTTAAAGTTACACATAGTGTCACTAGATCAAGGAGTTCCAGCTGATGGAATAGTAGGTAGGGACATTTTGTGGAACCGAACTGTCATAAACTCTATAGATAAAAAACTAACGTTTTTTAATGAGAAACGTCAGAAAGTAATAGCATTCACGCTTAAGCCCATGAATGACTTTAACAGAGTACTATACAATACAGAAACAGCAGTAGAAGCTCGAACTGTAAAAATAGTACCTTTATGTGTTAAAACAACATTAAAAGAAGTTGTTATACACAAACAAGAACTTTCACAAGGATTTTACTTAGGAGAAGTACTCAGCAAAGTGAAAGATGGCATAGTTTATGTGCCAATTTTAAATTCGTCAGAAGACGAATTTATCATAGATAGAAAGTTCAAACCGGAATTTTCAAATTACAATGAATTTAAAATAAACACAAGTTCCGCAATAAATATAATATCGGAACAAAACGTGAGGGGAAGATTAGATAAGCTATTTGGATCTATTAATTTAGATCCTCACATAAGCAAAGAAGAGAAGGCTTCCATGGAAAATATATGTGCATCCTTCCATGACATATTTTTGTTAGAAGGAGATTGCTTATCATATACTCCAGTATTGAAGCATGATATCCCTACTTTGGTGGGTCAACCACCAATAAACCAAAAACAGTATAGACTACCCCATTCTCATAGAATGGAAATTAATAAACAGGTAGGTGAACTGTTAGATGAAGGGATTATTTCACCAAGCACCTCACCTTGGAATTCACCACTATTGCTTGTCCCAAAGAAAAGTGGTAAAGATGGCGAGAAAAAGTGGAGATTAGTTATAGACTTCAGAAAATTAAATGAAGCTACAATCAAACAAGTTTTCCCATACCACGAATTGATGAAATTTTAGATCAATTGGGACATAGCAGACATTTTTCCACGCTAGATCTAGCAAGTGGATATCACCAAGTATTGGTGAATGAAGATGATAGAGAAAACACAGCATTTAGTACAGGGTTGGGACATTTTGAGTTCAACCGAATGCCGTTTGGTCTAACAGGAGCCCCAGCAACATTTCAACGCATCATGAATCACATACTCACAGGACTACAAGGTCTAGAGTATTTTGTTTATTTAGATGACATTGTCATATACGGGAAAAACTTACGAGAGCATTAAGAAAGGCTACGTAATGTGTTCACTGTATTAAGACAACATAATCTGAAATTAAACACGAAAAAATGCAATTTTTTGCGTCGTGAAGTTGTGTATTTAGGTCATAAATGTTCAGAACACGGAGCCCTGCCAGACCCAGAAAAGGTAGAATGTGTAAAAAACATACCAGTACCTAAAAACAAAAAAGAAGTACAAGCATTTTTAGGTCTGGTAAACTATTACCGGAAATTCATTAAAGATACGGCAAGATTAGCTTTACCAATAAATAAATTATTGAGAAAAGACGCAAAGTTCGTATGGTCAACAAATGCCAAAATTCATTCGAGGAATTAAAAAAAGCAATAATGACACCACCTGTATTGGCATATCCAGATTTTAGTCAACAATTTTTGTTAAGTACGGATGCCAGTAATGATGCAATTGGTGCAATATTATCTCAAGGAGAAGTCGGTAAAGATAATCCAATAGCATTTGCCAGTAGAGCACTAAGCGATACCGAGAAAAGGTATTCGACCATTGAAAAGGAATTTCTCGCTATAGTGTGGGCAACAAAAAATTTTAGAGCATATTTGCTTGGCAGACATTTTAAAATTTACACCGATCATCAACCACTACGTGGGATATCAAACCTTAAGGATCAAACGTCACGCTTGGCACGTTTCCGACATAAACTATCGGAATATGATTTTGAAATCATTTACAAGCCTGGGAAAAGAAACTTAAATGCAGACGCTTTAAGTAGATTACCACAAACAAATAAACAAATAACAGTGGTACAAACCAGATCAAAATCTAAAAATTCTGAAAAGGAAAAAGGGAATATTTCAAAAGAGGTGGATAAGGACACGGTGGTTGAAAACAACACCGGAAAAACAGTGGTCATACTAAAAGATCCTAAAGAAATAGAAACAATATTAAGGAATTTTCATAGCACACCACTTGGTGGGCATCAAGGGGCTATCAAAGCACTTCTAAGGATAAGAAAGCAGTATAGATGGCCAGGTATGCAAAGAGATATAAAAGAGTATATTAAAAAATGTACCAAATGTCAGACCAACAAGAGCTCAAGACTTAAAAATGCCGATGGTGGTAACAGATACACCAAGCAGGCCTTTTGATAAAGTATATATGGACATTGTCGGTCCATTACCTGAAACTGTATCAGGAAATAAGTATATACTAACATTTCAGGATGATTTTTCAAAATATATGGCATGTGCTGCAATGCCCGACGCAGAAGCAAGTACAGTATCAACAAAATTTTATGACGAAATCATTGCCAGATACAATATCCCGAAAGTATTTATTACTGATAATGGTACAAATTTTATTGCAAAATTATTTTCAGATACTTGCAAAATGCTGGGGATTAAGAAATTGCATATAACGCCATACCATCCGCAAGCTAATGGTTCTTTGGAAAGAAGCCACAGACCACTAGCAGAGTACTTGAGAAGTTTTGCTAAAGAAGATGGTTCGAATTGGGACCAATGGCTGACGGCAGCCATGCATGTCCATAACAATACGATACATACTTCTACTAAGCAAACTCCTTTCCGAACTTTGTACGGTTTTGAATTCGAAATGCCTACGAATTTGAAACGAAAATGTTCACCGCTCTAGAACGCGGAGGACCAATCAAAAGTATTAAAGTTTCAAATACAAAGAACTCACGAGTTAGTGAGAAAAAACCAGGAAAAGGCAAAAGAATTGTCTAAAAAACAATATGACGGTTCAGTAAACCCCGTTATATTTAAACGAGGGGATAAAGTTTTGATGAAAAATCAAACTCGAAAAAATAAATTTTCTCCCATATGGATAGGCCCATTTGAAGTTTCAAATGTTAAGGGGCCTGTTACAACAGAAGTTGTAATAAAAGGAAAGAAAAAGAAGTTACATAATAATTTATTAAAATTATTTAATGAACCGAAATAAAATTGCAATCTTTTTCTTTTTTAAATTAGAATAGTTTGCTCATATTATTTAATACAGTAAAATTAAATAAAAACATATGTACATAAATACTTGTTTGTAAACAAGAAATAAGAAACGACGTGTGCCGAAATAAGCGCACATGGTCGCATATAACTTACCTACCTCAACAGTAGGTAAAAGAAACATTTTTTTTTTTTGAAAATAAAAACACAAAGAATTGCATTGCATTTGGCAATGCAAATTTGAGCAAATTTATTTAACGTAACCACATGAAATTTGATCAAATGAAATTAAAATAAACAAAATATAAAATAAACGCAAGATACTTGTACTACATACACAAACATTAATACTTGCTTGTTAACAAGAAATATGAGACGACGTGTGCCGCAATAAGCACACGCCTCGTATATAACTTCTTTACATTAAAGTAGGTAAAGAAACAAAAAAATTCTTAATAACGTAAAAAACGTAAAAGAAATATAAAGCAGTGCATTTCGATCAAATAGAACGAAATGCAAGTAATAAAAAGCAAATGCGACTAGAGCTCAGCTTTGTATTAATAAATAACAGCATTTGGCTGAAATGTATATGGAGATAACTTTAAGTTATATTGTTTTGAAATAGAAGGCTGGGAAAGATAAGAAAAAATAAAATTTGAACTCAAAACAGCGAAATATGTATTTGCATATATTCAAGAGATGTATACACATATATAGCATACATTTGAATTTTAGTTACAAATTTAAGAAAAACTAAAATTTTAAAAATTAAATCTCAAAAGAATTAAAAATAATAATGTTGGGTACTTTGAAATTAGAATTGATTTAAGAACAAAAAACAGAGCAAAACTATTTTGTTCTGATAAAATAAAAAGCTTTAAAATAAAAGCAAGAAATTAGTTACTATAGCATAATAATATATATTTGTATTCATACGCCTGAAACGTATGTATATACATATATAGATTTATAATTTACGTTGCACATTTTTTTTGCATCGTAAGCAAAAACAAGTCAGTTCGTTGACATGTTTAAATTTTAAGACTTAAATGTTTTTGCCTAATTGCAAAATTTAATATTGGTAAACTAGGCCAATAAACTTTAAAAGTAGATAAAACGGAATAAATGCCGTATATATATATATATATATATATATATAACATTAAAACTGCATTATTGAATAATGCAATTTATCCAATAATAGTAAATTATTGTTGCAAAAGTGCAGCATACTTGCGGGCTGTTGTCGTTTTGTTGGTCATTTATGTTACCATGGGCAAATTCTGTTTGTTAGCAATTAACAAGAATGAGAACACCATGAACTTAAATGCAACAACAAAACCCAAAGCAAAAGCTAACTTGTGCAACCTGGAAAACATTTCGCCCCACTAAATTTGGTCAAAAAGTTGAATTAAGTAGAATAAGTTTTGTTATTGTAATTATGTGTAAATATTTTTGTATGAATTGTTAGTGTAATTTTTATTAAGCAAGGTGTTAAGGTATTTAAAATTTTTAAATAAAGATATAATTTGTTCTGGTGTTAAACGGAAGACTACGGTGTTAATCATTTAGGAGGGAAAATATACTGGTAAGTATATTTAAATCTGATAATCCTTAAACTTGTTTCTCCTTCCAGATACAATTGTCACACAGTACTAAGTGTTTTCCCAGGACGGGAAAATTACTATTACAAAAATACTAGTCAGCCGGTAGGATTCTCACTTTTACCAGCAATACTAGTCAACATTGGCGCAGCCGGTAGGATTCTCACTTCTACCAGCAATACTAGTCAACAATGGCGCAGCCGGTAGTATTCTCACTTCTACCAGCAATACTAGTCAACAGCAGTACATTTACCACAACCTTCCCCACGAAAAAAAAAAAAAAAATTATTATTATTATTATTATTATTATTAATTGTCAATTCCAATAAAATTTTGTGCAGTAAAAGCTGTATTATTTTTCTGTCCATAACAAAAAAAAAAATCATAGAGATATCTCAATTCCTTCAGAAGTAATGGTTTTTGCATCGAGAAATGTCAGAATGCGCCACTGTGCGTCGGTCGTGAATGAAAACGGCAGAAATGCCAATATAACTGAATCAAACGCATTAAAAGCAAGTGAAGGTTCTGTATATAGTGCAGCAGCTTCATTATCAACACAAAGAGAAACTACACCGTCAAACGTCTTCTCGACGCCTACAAAAAATTAAACTTCTCTTTCGAATAATTTGACTGCTAACAGCGGATATCTAGTGAATGCATTAGTCGACTCAAATAACAAAAAATCGGCAATACAGACAGGTATGAACCGCTACGTGAATGTTGTAAAGAGGAAACCAAGCCCTCAAAATTCAAATACAAAAAAGCCAAGCTTAATAAAATTAATGATACCAAAACCCCTACCTATTCATTGAATGGAAATAGATTTGCAAGTTTAGCTGATATTGACGATAGCGATACTGGTTCAAGTAGCAACCATCTACCTAAAGAGCTCAAACCTCCGCCAATATATTTGCGTGAGCGTAGCTCAAATGTTATTGTTTCTAATATTGCTAAACTAATAGGCAATGATAATTTTTATGTTGTGCTTTTAACAAGGGGAAACATACATGAAACTAAAATTCAGATTAAAACTGAAAATAATTATTGTACTATTGTTAGAGATTTTAAGTCTAATGGTAAAAATTATTACACTTACCAACTTAAAAGCAGCAAAGGGCTTACAGTCGTGGTAAAAGGCATTGAGTCCGATGTAGATACCGGAGAAATAAAAAATGCTCTTGGCGAGAAAGGCTTTCATGCTAGGGCAGTCATTAATATTGTCAACAAAGATTGAGTTCCACAACACATTTTCAAAGTGGACCTCTTACCAGATGCTACAAAGCTTAAGAAAAATGAGATCCATCCGATCTATTAACTGCAATATTTATTGCATCGTAAAATCCCTGGTCCGGTTCAATGTTCAAACTGTCAAGAATATGGCCACACAAAATCGTACAGCACTCTACGTTCTGTGTGTGTCGCATGTGGTGAACTTCACCACAGCTCCCAATGTGATAAAAAAAGAACGATGATCCTAATTGAAAAAAAATGTATTAATTGCCAAGGAAATCATACGACAAATTATAGAGGATGCCCATTCTACAAAAATTTAAAACAAAGGCAACAGGGTGTCCGACTATACCCTCTCGTTGAACCAACCAGACTTCATAATAAAACTAAATAGCTGACCTATACCAACATGTCTTAGGTCATCCAGGTCATAATAAAACGAATTGTGACGTTTTCTAGCCAGTGCGAAAAAAAACAACGGCAAACTCTGCAAAGAAAAACTGTCCCCTCTGCTCCTCAGCATTTTACTCTAAGTCCAATTATTCCAGGTATGTCTTTTGCTAGTGCATTAAGGTCAGGTACCGCTATGGAGCAGAAAGTTCCCTTACCAACAAATAACAACCTGGAGATATTAATATCTAACCTTACTCAGAGCTTGTCACAATTCATGCCAGCAATGCAAAATTCTTTTGATAGAATAGTCCAAATGCAAACCCAATTAAAGGCGGCTCATTAAGATCTGCGCATGGAACTCAAACGGTGTTGGCCAACATAAGTTAGAAATTTGGAACTTTCTCTACCGAGAGAACGTTGATGTGATGCTCCTATCAGAAACCCACTTAACTAATAAATATTATTTCACCATTCCTGGCTATACATTTTACAAAACCAACCACCCTGATGGCAAAGCACATGGAGGCACTGGAAATCTAATTCGTCAGAGATTAAAACATAATTTTTTCGGGTCTTATGACACCAATTATATTCAAGCGACTTCAATTTGTCTACAAAGTCATGGTAAAGATCTAACTTTGACGGCAATATATTGCCCACCTCATTTTGCCGTAACTGAAGCTCAGTTTATTGATTTTTTTAAAACTTTAGGCGATAAGTTTGTTGTAGCTGGGGACTACAATGCAAAACATACGTTCTGGGGATCTCGCATTAGTAACCCTAAAGCTGAAATCACAATGCGGCGTTCAGTCGGTCGCAATCTGACAGCTGAACTAGAAACAATGCATGCTTATACTGTAATATTAAATATGACCTCAGGCGTTTCGTTCTGTTTTATTGTAAATACGATAAATGCCATACCCAAAGCTCGAGTAGAGCTACTTTCTACTAGAACGTGCGTTTGACACATTTGATTTAAATTCAAATTATTCATGTCAAAAAATTTTAATAAATAAAAAAATGGAAAAATTTGAAGAAAATTTAATTAATTTAGTGTGCCAACACGTTTATCTTTATAATACAAAGTCTCGGAGTTATAAAAATATAGTTAAGCGCGATTCCACATGGGCCAAAATCGGTGAAGGGCTTGGGAGACCTGGTGAGTTGTTATTATCTTAAATTAGGTTGCAGTAAATTTTATGGAAAAATATTTAAATTTCAGTTGACCATAGCAAGCAGAGATGGAAAAGTTTACGAGATCGTTTCGTCCGCGAAAAAAAGAAAATGGATCAGCCCTCTGGCAGCGGCGCTGCTGAGCATGACGTTTGAGGGTTTTACAACTCACTGGAGTTTCTCAATGAGGCTTTGAGACCTAGAAAGTATGAATGTGCCAATATTATTTTTAAAATATTTGAAAATGTTATCTATTTATAGACAGGTTGGAAATTACGACTCTCTTAATGAAAGCTATTGTGATAAACCGAAGTTTTTAGAAGCTGACGAAAACTCCTTCAATTTCTAAAACTGCTCCTCTCCCGAGCCCATGCAGAAGCAACCAGCAAAAAGGTCTCGTCCTGATAACGGTAGTATGGAGTTTTTTGGCAACTTGTCGAAGACTTTGTCGGATTGCTTCAAAGTTCAGGATGCAGATGAAAACGACGCATTCATGAAAATGATTGCAATTAAAATGAAAGCAGCACGCAAAAATTCACCTTCAAGAGCTTCTTAACAACTAAATCACTACTTAAACATTAAACTTTTGTAAAAACGCAGAGACATTTAAATAAAGTTTTTAAAATGTAATGACATTGATATTGCTTGGAAAGAAGAGACTGTGTTGTTACTGATGAAAAATGTTTTTTATTTATATATTATTAAACAAAATGAATTTTTTATATTTTATTTTGAAACAAATAATCTTTAAGTGCATCTCTCATTTGGAATGCTTCTCGCGAAGAAATATTTGAACCTATTGATCTATCTTGAGAAAGAGGCAGGACTTCGTTGCGCCACTGACCCCGGTAAACAATTTCATTATTCTCGTCGCAGATATCAACAAACTGTTCTGAGCAATAAGCAGCATCATTGAGTTTTATGAAATTGTGCAAAACAACTGTAGCTTTAACTATTTTTTCAACGTTAGAAGGTAACATATTTAAAGTTGTTTGCAAAATCCGCCATCTGGCCACCAGAATGCCAAATGCATTCTCAATGACACGCCTAGCGCGCGATAGCCGCTTGTTGAAATTGTATTTTTCCTTATTTGAAAGTCTCTCCGGGTACGGTCTAATTAGGTACGTTTTAAGAGGAAAGGCTGCATCGCCAACTAAATAACTAAACTCTATGTTAGAGTTTGGGAGTAAAGATGCTGGAGGCAGGTTCAAATCGCCTCTCATGAGTTTTTTTCCAAACGATGACTCTGCAAAGATCCCACCATCGCTCTGACTCCCGAAGGCACTAACGTCAACTGCAACAAATATATAGTCAGCATCACAAGCAGCAAGGAGAACTATTGAGTGGTGGCCCTTGTAATTGAAATATTCCGATCCAGCTCTTGGAGGACATCGCATATTAATGTGTTTTCCATCAATAGCGGCAACACAGTTTGGGAGATTCCACTTTTTTTCGAAGTTCACTGCATTTTGCTTCCAATTCACCTCTGAAAGTGGCTGCAAATATAGTGGCATCAGAATATTCCAAATAACGTCACATGTTTCATATATGCAGTATTAGACAGTTGAGTATCCCATGCGGAATATCCACGCCAAAACTTGTTTGGGAACTCCTTGCGAAAGATACCTTTAAAATAAAATACAATTAATTTTATTATAATAATTAGAAGATATAATCATGAAAATAAAATTTAAAACCTTATTGACCGCAAAGCCCGTAATAAAATAAAAAGCACAAAAAACACAAAATTTATTTGATTTTTATTTTATTTTTATTGAATGCATTTCGGTTCACAGCGTTCAATAAAAATAAAATAAAAATAAAATAAATTTTGTGTTTTTTGTGTTTTTTATTTTATTACGGGCTTTGCGGTCAATAAGGTTTTAAATTTTATTTTCATGATAAATTCGACCGCAAAATTTTGGCTATTTATCAATTATTAAATTTTGATAAATCATCTAGAAGATATAAGTACATACAATAAAACAAGAAACAGTCTACAAGATGGTGAAATGGGTTCCCTCCAAGAACATTTTTCTAATGATTGTTCAATAAGAGCACGCAGAAGCTCGAATGTTTCCGCTTTCATCCTTGTTATTTTAAAAAATTGCACCGGGTCCTTAGTTTGCATTTTTTGGAAATTAAGAGCGTAAAAACCTTCCACGGCCCTGTTCAAACTCAGTTCACGAACCCATTGCCTTTGTACTGACCACTTAATACTTTTTTGTTTGAACTCTTCGTAAGCAACGTGCCCAATAAGACCAATCAACGCCAGGTCTGCTAAATCGTCCATTTCGTCCAAATCCATTTATTTTATGAAAATAACAATAAAAACTAAAAAAAACACGGCAAAATTAGACAAAAAGCTGACAAATGGGATTTCGATCCAGCAACTTTCATTGGCAATGTCGAAATGACAGACGCTTGCAACATTATGATTTACAAAAACTAAGGTCATGCGTTTTGACAGCCAATATCGTACATTTTTGTAAAGTTTTTCAAACGCCGATCAAAGGCTGCCAAAGCGCGAACGACCTAGCGCAGCATTGCGATTTCAGCTTAAGGGTAAGCAACTTTATAATGCCATTATTAATAATAACTTCGATAATGCTTCTCCTGGGCAACCAACATATTGGCCAACAGACAGAAATAAAAAGCCTGATCTCATTGATTTTGCTATCACGAAAGGAGTGCGTAGGGAGTACATTTCTGTATGCACAAGCCTCGAGTTGTCCTCTGATCACTCCCCTGTTGTAAACCTTATACTTGAAGAGCCTAAACAGATTGATGACTCTCATTCTCTCTCTATTCTGTCTGGATCAGCGAGATGAACTGATACTGAAGTAGCAGCTCCGTAATAAAATAAGTTTTTTATTAGTAAAAGTGGCAGTATAATTATTATCGTGTTTTATATTAATGCTAAATTACATAGTGTTTGGAAAAGCCATTTAATTTTTCATAAAAACTTTAAGTAACTTAAATGAAACAAAGAATAAACCAAAGAAAAGAATACATACTTTGAATTTATTACATATACAATTTATTGGTGTGATTGCAACTATGTCGGATGTTCGTAAGCTCCGTTCAGCTAACTCTCCAACTCCTACACAAGAGATGACTTTGGCTAATCTATGGGAGAAGTTTGACGCGCGTATCGGTACTCTTGAAGAAAAAATTGCAAAGTCAGTGGCGTTACAAATTTCAAATGAGTTGAAACTTATACAAGATAAGTTTAATAAAAGACTCAACGATCTTGAAGCAGACTTTGGTAACAAAGTTAAAGAACTTGAGGCTAAGTTGGAGTTACAGCTACAAAAACAGCTAAATTTAGCAGAGTTGGACAGAAAACTTAATTCCATTGCTCGAAAAAACCACGAGGGCGATGTGGTGTTGCATTGAATTCCTTTTAAAGAAAGTGAAAATTTGTACGATACTTTTAAAAAGTTTTGTTCAACCATAAACTTCAATCCAACTTCTTCGTTTCATATTTTCCGTGCCAAGGCTAAAAATAAAAATGCCCACAGTGTAGTTATTGTGAAGTTCTTACAGTCTGTATGCAAAATTAATCTCCTGAAAATGGTTGCAGCTTATTATAAAACAAAAAAGAAATATGTTATGCTCTATGACCTGGGATTTGAAAGCAATCGCTTTGTTAGAGCATACGAGAGTCTGACTAAACACGATCATACAGTTTTTAAGCGCGCAAATTTGTTACGTAGAGAAAAACGATTGCAGTCTGTCTTTACAAGAAACGGGAGAGTGTTTATTAAGCTAACATCTGAAACAGAACCTGTTTGTGTGCAATGCATAATCTCGCTTGAAAAGGCGTGCTCTTCTTCGGTTGCTGATGTGCTCGAGCATGTATGAGCTTTAAACTGATGGTTGCTGCTTTTTATTTTGTAATTTCAAGTTACATACATATATACATAAGTACTTCTAACCTAAGGTCAGAAATTTGAAAGTCACACAATGTTTGTTTTGTTTAAAAGGTAAATTTATTATCTTTTTTGTTTTGCTTGCATTGTTTACTTCTTATTTATTTTTATTGCGAGGCTTATTTTTTTATTGAATGATAGATCTGAAATCAATATGATTATTTTTTCGAATGAACTTATCAGATATTTTTTATTGAATTGTTTTAGTTTTAAGATTTCTTATTTATATTTTTCTTTGAATTGTTCTAGCTTTAAGATTTCTCTTTTATATTTTTGTTTAATGAAGAGGATATTTTTTGCCATATTAGTGCTGGTACCAAAGATTTTCAAAACTGTTAACAACTCCTGACAGTATAAGGCGCGTTCTTAACATTCTGTGTCGTGTTTATAAGGGATTTAGAGTTTGTCATTTGAATGCTCGGAGTGTGAAAGCCAAATACACGCTTTTATATCAGATTTTTTGCTCTTCAGAGATTGATGTAGTTATGATTTCGGAATCCTGGTTGAATGATAGAATTCTATCTCAACTGGTCAACATTCCGGGTTTTAAGCTGTTTAGAAACGATCGCCTTGATAGAGTTCGGGGCGGCGTCTGTCTTTTTATTAATCAATTTATAAAAGCTAGGATAATTTGCACTTCTGAAAACCAAAATTTTGAATTTTTAGGAGTAGAAGTTCAGTTAAATGACTCTAAATGCCTGTTAATTACAGCGTATTGTCCACCTAATAAATTTTGCAATGACAACATCACGGAGTTTGAGGATTTTCTATTAAGAATGAATAAAAAGTATGAAACAATTCTGGTTGGTGGTGATTTGAATGTCAATCTTCTTAGTGAAAATAGTGCTACCCATTTACTGAGGTATGTATGTAATAAGACTTGCTTGTCTTTTGTAAATTGCTCAATGGCAACATGTTTCCAGTCTTATTCTAACCCTTCATTGTTAGATGTCTTTTTACTCAGTTCTAATACACAGGTGTTGCGTTTTGATCAAATAACTCCTACTTCGGATTTTGATCACGATTTTCTGTTTTGTTCCATCCCACTGGCTATTAATGTTGATACAAGTGTATCTTACAGGTCTTTTCGGAGTATTAGTTTTCCTAGTCTTCATAACAGTTGCGTTAATTATAACTGGTATGTGATCTACTCTCTATGTGACGTAGATGATAAAGTGCGATTATTTAATGAGTATGTCTACCAGCTGTACGATATGCATGTCCCCATAGTAACTAAGCATTTTAAAAAAAAACATTGTCCATGGTTTAACAATTCTTTAAAAGTTCAAATTTGCGAAAAAGAACGTTTTTTCAAAAGATTTAAAAGGAATCCTTCTGATTATAATAGGAATCAGTACATAAGTTCCCGAAATAAAGTTAATGCTTTAATTCGTTTGGCAAAAAGAAATTTCTTATTCACTAAAGTTCACCCTGGTCTTGACTCCAAGCAGTTATGGAAAAATATTAAACAACTAGGTATTATAAAAAACAAATCTAATAGTGTATGTCCTTATAGCCCTCAAGAAATGTGTATAAGTATTGGTCCTTCATCTACTCAAAGCTATTCTACCATGCCTCTTTCCTCAGAGTTAGACCTTGAAGGTTGTTTTTCATTTATGTGTGTCAGCTCACTTGAGGTCCTCAAGGCTGTTAATTCCATTAAGTCTGAGGCGATAGGAATGGATAAAATCTGCCCTAAATTTTTAAAGCTTATTTTGCCCATTATTCTTCCTTATTTAGTTAACATATTTAATACATGTATTTATAGTAGCAAATTTCCTGCTGATTGGAAGTCTGCCAGAGTTTTACCAATCCCTAAGAAAAGTAGTCCGACTACTCCAACTGATTATAGGCCAATTAGTATTCTCCCGTTTTTATCTAAGGTTCTAGAAAAACTTTTAGCTATGCAAATCCAAGATTTTATGGAAAATAACAACATGTTGAGTAGGTGGCAATCAGGTTTTCGTTATAAGCATAGTTTCGAATCGGCTGTTATCAAAGTAACTTCTGATGTGCGTATAGCCTTAGACAGCGAAAATATTTGTATTTTCGTTATGTTGGATTTCTCCAAAGCATTCGATTCTGTAGACCACTCAACACTTGTGTCGAAGCTTAAGAGTCAGTTTAATTTTTCAAATTTGTCGACGAAACTTATAGGCAGCTATTTACAACATAGGGTACTTACTATTTGTACTCATCAAGGTTCATCTAGTCCCTTGTTGGCACATTGTGGCGTTCCACAGGGCTCGGTGTTGGGACCACTTTTGTTCTCTTTATTTATTAATGACTTTCCAGAAGTTGTTTCTAATTGTCACACTCATTTATATGCAGATGATGTGTTAATATATACATCAAGTCGAATAGGGTTGTCTGAAGACTGTGTGGTTAGGGTAAATGAAGACCTAAATCACATTCAGGAATGGTCCTACAGGAACAAAATAAGGCTTAACCCTTCGAAATGCGTTGGAATGATTTGTAATAAACAATCGATTAATGTAGAAGATTTCCCTCCAATTATCCTAAATAATATTATTATCCCATATAAAAATAAAATTAAGTATCTTGGATATGTCATTAACCACTCACTAAGTTGCTGCGATGCAACATCTGCAACAATCAAGCGGATTTATGCAAGTCTTAGAAGCCTCAGCATTTCGTCGTATTCTTTGCCTCGTGACATGAAATTGCGCTTGGTAAGAAGCTTAATAATGCCTTTCTTTTCCTTTAATTGCTCTGTTTATCCAAGCCCTGATTCTGCCTGCATGAGGAAATTAAATGTGGCTTTTAATGATTGCATTAGATTTGTTTTTAGCATACCAAGATATAACAGTGTTTCTCATCTTAAAAATAGTATAGTAGGCCTTAACCTGGATCAGTACCGCAGTTCAAGAAATCTTATAAAGCTGCATAATATTATTCATGACAACTGTCCAAGTTATTTATTTGATATGTTGCATTTTATGCAGTCACGTAGGGGACTAAGATTAATTGTACCTAGGCACAGAAGTTTAGTTCAGGATCGCTCATTTTTCATCACAGCAATTCGTTTGTGGAATAATCTTCCGCACGATTTGCAAGTGATAAGGTCACCTGCACAGTTTAGGCGGAAAGTATTCTCTTTTCTTAATCTTTTAATTCGATAGGTTAATTTTTTAAGTATTATATAGAAGATAAGACTTATTGATTTACATTTTCGTTTGTTGATAGCCATATATGAAAATTTGTGAAATATTTTTTATGCTTTTTATAAGATACATATAAAATCTTGTAGCATTTTGTACTAATTTATTTAAATAAATGAAATGAAATGAAATGAAATTGTCTCACAACACCTTTCACAAACTGGCTTAAGTAAAAAAAGTATATAAGCACACATATCCATACAAATTATAGATTTGAATGTAAGGAGAATATTGATGACGCTTTTGACCTCCATTATAACAACAGCAGCAGAAAACTCTACTCCTAAATATAAAAATAAATTGGAATGCAGCCAATTTTGTCACAAATGCTGAAATTGAAAGATTAGTCCTAGAAAAACGAAGACTATGAAGGGAACGGTAACAGCAACGATCTTTAGCTAGTAAAACTAGGCTCAACCTATCTGTAAAGAATCTTAAACTGACACTTTTTAGTGAAAAGGAGAGAAATCAATATAGTTTTATTCAAAAACTCTCCCCAAATGGAACAAAAAGCTCATCTCTTTGGAAAGCTAACCGTAGTATTAAAACTCCCACTGAGCCAGAGGCACCCAGAGGACCCTAGAGGGAACTAGGCTCGAACCGATAAAGATAAAGCTAACATCTTTGCAGATCATTTAAGTCAGGTTTTTCAACCGAATCCCCCCATTGGTGGTCTATGTCTACCCCAGCAAACTCTAAACACACAGTCTATTGGCACAAGCATAGCTCAAAGTGAGGTTGCAAGTTAGTAAAAAATATCCTGGACTTGATCGCATTACACCCATTATGCTTAAAAAGCTACCTTCTCAAATCTTATCATTTATTACCAAGCTATTTAATGCTATAATAACGTTTGGGCATTTCCCTTCTGATTGGAAAAAATCTCTAATTATAATGGTTCAAAAGCCCGGTAAAGACCCTACTTTAGCATCTTCATATAGACCCATTAGTCTGCTTCCTTGTCTTTCAAAACTTTTTTGTTTTGCTAGCAAAATTGAAGCCATATTCTCAAGAACAAAATCTTATCCCTTCTCATCAGTTTGAATTTAGGGAAAAACACGGAAATAAGTATTGAATAGGTAAACCGAATAACTAATGAAATAAGGAAAGCATTCGAGCACCACGAATACTGCTCTGCTATGTTCCTTGATGTTCAACAAGCATTCGATAGAGTATGGCATGATGGGCTTATTTATAAAATAAGATTGCTTTTACCCCAAAATTTTCATAACATATTAGAGTCTTATTTAGCAAATAGGCTTTTCAGAGTTAAACATAAAACCTCTGCTACATATGATTTTCCAATTAGAGCAGGAGTACCGCAGGGCAGTGTCTTGAGTCCCTTTTTGTATGTTTTATTCACATCAGATATTTCCACAAATGACCATTTCGTTACCTCTACATTTGCTGACGATACAGCAATTTTGAGTCGTCATAAAAATGCTGTAACAGCAACACTTCATCTTCAATCCCACTTGTCGTCAGTCGAACAAAAATGTCTTCATGTTATTTTTACCCTCAACAAAAGTCTCTCTCCAGCAATATTTCTTAATGGAATCGCTATTCCACAAACAGATAATGTCACATACCTTGGCATTCATTTGGACAAACGTTTGACATGGCGTAAGCACATAGAAGCCAAGAGGCGTCAAATGAAACTTAATGCTGCTAGCTTGCATTGGCTTATAAACAGAAACTCCCCTCTTAGTTGAGAGTATAAAGTTCTCCTTTACAACCAAGTCATAAAGCCAATTTGGACATATGGTATACAATTGTATGGTAACGCAAGTGCATCAAACATTGAAATTCTACAAAGGGCTCAATCTAAAATATTAAGAACTATTTCAGGAGCTCCTTGGTTTATGAGAAATGATTGCATTCACAGAGATCTGCACATCCCAATGGTAAAAAATCCAATTTAAAAGGCTAAAACATAAATACATATCAAAATTACAAGGCCATGTTAGTCAATTGGCTAGGACGCTCTGTTACACATTGCCATTTTCGCGACGGGTGTTGAAAATAGACACCCCAGATGAGTCTTGTAATATCACAACCCAAATTTAGCTGGTTCATCGACTTAGATTATGATCAGATGGGGACTCTGTACCGGGACCTAGATCGTCTCGGGCACTGTCTTCTAGTCAAAATAACAAAAAAACAAAAAGAAAACCAAATTCATCAACCCATCACCACCGGTGTTTGGCGCGGACCGGGACCTAGCTCGTCTCGGCTGCAGCCCGTTGAGTGGCGAGTGCGGCAACAGAAACGTTGGAGCAGCGTGATCTTAGACCACTTTTGGGTGCTACCTTATTATTAGTCTTTGATTTAAAGAGATACAATAAATAAAAGAATAGTGGAAAAAAAAAAATTTTTCATCTTTTTTTTCTTCTTCTTTTACAGGTAAATAATTACTTGAATGAACTTGGCATTTCAACTTTATCGTGGCCAGGCAATAGTCCCGATCTGAATCCCATTGAAAATCTTTGGAATATAATTAAGATGCAGGTAGCAAGCCACAAGCCCACTAATTTACGCGAGTTAGACAGAATAATTCAAAATGTTTGGTACGAAGGCAGTTCGTAAGATCTTTTGAAAAATTTGATCTCTTCCATGCCGCAGCGAGTTATGGCGGTAATAAAAGCGAAGGGGGGAACAACAAAATATTGATACCTGCTTTTTTTTCAATCATAAATATTAGTCCTTAAAATACCTGCTGTAAATATTTTAGAATTAGTTCCTTAAAAATAAAATTTTACAACATTTTACTAAAAACTTTTTTTATCAATAAAGGACACAAAATATTTTTAATAAAAATTATTTCCTTCTCTGATCAGTTTTTTGAATCGATAAAAAATTTAGATCCTAAAGGATTTTATTCAATTTTTTTTTTGTTTGTCTGGATTTCACTATTCGCCACTGTAGATTACATAAGGAATTTACTTGAATAACAACACATAACTTTTATAAAAGTTATGCAGTGTGTCTGTAAAGATTTTTCCTTATAAAGTTTCTACGATAATACAAGGTTTTTTCATACTCTATTTTTCCTTAATAATTAGATAATTCTTATTGGATTTTTATGTAATTTATTTTAACTGATTTTAATTGCTGTAATACCTAAGTGTAAAATCTCATACCATGAACTTTGTAATATGAAAACTATGAATTTGAAGACTAATAAATAATAATAATAATAATGTGTGTTGTGCCAGAGGACGCAGCAACAACAGCTTGGCGTGCTTTACCATTTTAGCAGTAGCTAAAATTTGTGAGTTCAAAATAAGATTTGAATTTACACACGAATAATTGATTTTTTTTAAAAATAAATATTTTTGTTTTGTCAATAAAAACAAAACAAGCTGTTACAGACAGATATCGTAGGCATAAAAATAAAGAAGAAGAACTGTCACTTAGAATTGCTGCTACCATGATAATTGTACCATGGTTGTGCCCATGGTTTAATGATATATAATTAAACCATGGTTGTGCCGAGCTCTGAACACAACCAATGTTTTAATTTTTTATATCCATTCAGGGATTCCAAACTTAAAACGACTTTGACAAAAGCTATATACGGAGCTTCCGATGGCTATATCTCTGAAACCAGATCCGAGCGACACTTTTTGATTGCACATTTATTCTTAAAATTGAAAGAAATCAAAAAAAATTTGGTTTAGTAAAAATTGCGAATGGGAGCTAAAGTTAACTTAGCCCCGCGGCCACCAAGGCGGTGTTGGACATTCTAGAGAATAATATTATGAAAATCCTAACCTAACCTAACTTTTATTTATGTACACTGGCGAGCATAAATGGATACATGAATGCCGCTTCTGTGTTTAAAGGTCTGTAAAACCCGTAATAGTGCACCTTTTTTTCTCAAATTTTTTCTATTTTTTTTTTATTAATATTGAGAATAAATAGTTTATTTTAAAAATTGAAACATAAAAGCATTAAGCTCATACAAATTAAAAATACAAAAGAGTCAATGTATCCATTTTTGCACGTTGTGGCAACTTATTATATGTCAGTTTGAATTAACCGTTATCCGTTATTTCTCTGAAAATTTTCTGTTGATTGTTTTGAATCTGTATTCGGTGACTTGGTTTCTACTGAGAAAGATCACAATTTAGTTTTAAAAATTGCTGTGTTTCAATTAACAAAACGATCAAAAATATGAGAAAAATATCACCAGTAACTGAAAATAAAATAGTTAACATGACTAGAAGTGGCCAATCTGCACGACAAATTGCAAAACATTTAAATATTTGCCACCGTACAGTGCCGGTAGTTCGAAAACGCCAAAAAGTTGAATCTGCTTCGATCAATAAGGGCCGTCCTCGAAAGCTGTCGGATGCCGATGCTCGTTTTATTAAACGATTGCTACGAAATAAAGACTGTAAGACGCCCAGAGAAGCTAGCCGTAGCATTAAAAAAGACGTTAGCGAGTGGACTGCTCGTAGATCGCTCCGAAGAATTGGCTTGATATCTGCAGTCAAGCAAAAAAAACCTGCCTTATCGGACAAAAACATAAAAGCACGCTTACGATTCTGCAAAGCTCACAAAACATGCAGTGTTGAAGACTGGAAACGAGTCATCTGGTCTGATGAAACTAAAGTAAACCGTTTTCAGTCAGATGGGAAGGAGTACTATTGGAAGAGGCCACATGAGTCTTTACAGAAACACCACGTAAAGCAAAAAGTTAAGCAGGTGGCTTGATGGTATGGGGCTGTTTTACTTGATGGCACACAGGCCCACTGGTAAAAATGGATGGTATAATGAAGAAGGAGGATTACCTACGTATTTTACAAAATAACCTACCAGAATTTGTGGATAAATGTGCATACCCCGAAGATGAGATCGTTTTCCAACAGGACGGAGACCCTAAGTACACTTCTAAAATTGTTGCTAACTGGCTTAGCAATCAAAATTTCAGCGTTTTACAATGGCCAGCACAGAGTCCAAACTTAAACCCCATAGAAAATTTATGGGCTTCTCTTAAAAGAGGGTTATCACGTTACGACAGAGCCCCACGGAATATGGATGAACTTTGGTCGAAGCTGCAGTCGGAGTGGGCAAATATTCGAAACACAGCAATCGAAAAGCTAGTGGAAAGTATGCCGAATCGTATCCGAAAAGTTATCAGAAACAGAGGATTATGGATTAACTACTAAAAATATTAAAATTATAACTGCGTTGTAATAAGTTGCCAGAACGTGCAAAAATGGATACATTCCCATTTTTGTAATTTTAATTTTTATTTAATAAATGTTTGTATGTTTCTTTTTTTAAATAAACCATTTAATTTGAATAAGAATAAAGAGTAAATAGAAAAAATTTCAGTAAAAACTCTGCATTATTACAGGTTTTACAGATCTTTAAACACAGAAGCAGCATTCATGTATCCATTTATGCTCGCCAGTGTAGGTACTCTGGCTAACGAGGCCAGCGTTGGACATTCAACCCATCCCATCTTAATATGTGGACATCATCTTAATTTTTTTTAATTATATTTCACACTAACGGGATAACGACCTATTTCAAGTAGCATTTTCAGGGGTGCAAAATCCTACCTTATTTTAATCGCAAAAGTGTTGCTGTGTAGAAGTGCCAATTTACTTTTTTGTAGTGGTGGGTCATGTAAGCAGTAACGCTGCGACGGACAGTTCATCAGAGTAGAATTTATATTTTTATATGAAGCAGAGGCCAATGAAAGTGAAGGTTTCGATTTTATCACGTAGCAAGAAGATTCATATTCTACGCGTAGCGAAAGGTGAGAAATAGATATATTTATTACTGGGCAACGAGCTGAATTTGGCCCCGATTGCAAGCGCGTTTCAGCATTACACAAAGTGATATGCAATATCGTCACAGTGGCAATTCAATGTTGTTCCTGAAATTATGATTATCAAATTTTGAGAAATGCATATTTCTGTATTCCTGTTGTATGTTTAAAACATTTTTATAAATATAATTTGTGTAAAAGACTTTGTAAAAGCTAAAATTACCGTGGAATGCCCCTGCTTATTGAATGCAGACAATATCACTAGTTTTATGCTATTTCCTCCTAAAATGCTTGGCAAGTGAAAATAAATTTAAATTTTATGTAACATTTACAACAGAAATTCAATTTATACATAATTATAACCTTCACATAAACGTAATGGTACACATAAAAAAAACAAAAACCTCAACTGAGTAAGCAGCGACAGCAGCAGCAAAAGCAACTTAAAGCGTTCTTTAAAAACGCACATTGCAACAACAGCGAAAACGGCAGCAGCAGAAGCGCGGAAGTGGCAGCAGCAACCTCAAAAATAAAACAAAATCTTCATCGATTTTACAATAAATCAATAAATAGTATTTACAATAAAATATTAACGTTTAATAAGGGACAAAATCTATCCATAAATATAAAAAACTATTAAAACAGCGGTATAATGGATAAAACTGTCAGTTTAATTTAAATTTCAATTTATAAAAATAGCATAGTGTGTTATTAAATAAAACAAAAAACAATTTTTATAAATAAATGTATAAAAATTTCAATCGTCGTGTTTCGCGCGAAATAACTAAAAATGACTTGACATAAAATTTTCAAGTCAAATTAAATTACAATTTCAACTGTGAAGTGCATAAAACTTTGTTGTGGTTAGCGACATCATTAAAACAAAAAGCTCAAGATTCAATCAAGCAGTTCTTTCTTTTTAACAAAAATTCCATAACAACTTTAAGAAATAGAAACAAACAACATCACAACTTTCAACTAAATTACAACAACAATAGTAGCAGCAACACCAACATCTACAGCACTGACAGGAGCAGCCGTCAGCAGTATTACCAGCCAGAGCTGTCGACAACCACAGCCGCCAGCTAAGTCGCTAACTATTCGATTTTTTTTTTGTATTTATACATTTGTATATGCTTAAGTATATTTTTTTTCTCCTCATTAATATTTGATAAATCCTCATTATTTGAATTTATTTTATTTTGGCAGTGAATTCACTTAGAGTAAATTTGTACAATTTTTTTATTACTCCTCACTTTATCATTAGTATTTGAATTTATTTTATTTTTGCAGTGAATTCACTTAGAATAAATTTGTGCAACGTATATTTAAGATACGATTTGTTCAAAAAGAAAAAAAAAAAACAAACGGTAATGAATTTGAGAAATTAAAGAAAAATAATAGTAAAACGAAAATTAATTCTACTTAATTTGAAAATTATGACGATGTGCTAGGCAATAGGTTTAGGGGAGGTGCCATGAGTTGGTTTACCGTGATACCACCGTAAAATTTTGAGGAAGGGACCTGGGGTTTTTCTGCTCCCCGTTAGAGAAAGTTTTTTTTATAAATTTTAAATTTTTCTATGTTCGCGCTAATATTGGTATGGGAGGACCGCGACCCTAGCCGGGGTGATTTTGAAAGCTCGACGCTGAATCCGTGAGCGTACTCCTAACAAATGCCACGCGTAACACCTTCTGAACGAACGTCTACTTTCATTTAATTATACAGATCGAATGGCAGAAAACATTATACAGTGGACCCCGCTTAATTGATCTTTTAACGGCGCTAAAAATTTGGATTTATTAACCGGGGAATCAATAAAGAGGGGCCCGCTTATTTGATCCAACGGATCATTTAAAAGAATCCCGGATAATTGATCGACTTAGTCAATTAAGCGAAGAAAAAGGTAGATATATATTTTACTGACCTTACCTCAAGAGAACAAAATAATAATCAGAAAAAATTAAATAAATATCGCTGTCTTAAATAAAAGGTTTTATTTTTTGTAAAAAAAAATCGGTAGTCTTAAAATAAAAATTGAAGACTTCAGAGGCTATTGTTCACATACGAAGTTCTGTTACACTCGATGCATTAAGAACTTACGTTGACGTTAGCGGTAAGAATTTCAGCACAATGTTTTTACAAGAAAACAAACATTTTCCCTTAATCTATACCACAATTATAAATAAATCAATACAATATACACTTGTCCCCCGCTTTGCGCGACTTTAGTTTGCGACCACCAAAGACGTATTATTTTTATTTATTATAAATGAATTTTGTAACTTTCTTTTTGTTTGAATTACTGTTTTAAAGTTCGTTGTTCCTTTTTATCTGTTTTAAACAAATGTTTTTATGGTAATAAAAAAATAAATAATAGCTACAGTGTCGTGAAAGTCTTTTAGTCGTATATATTTCTCTTTTCAGGAACGTAACCCCCTAAATCACATGAAGTTCTCACTTCACTTTACGCGGTTTCGCTTTGCGCGACACTTTTCATTCCCCTAACCCCTGCGCAAAGCGAGGGACAAGTGTATTCACCCTGAAATGCAACCATTTGCAATTTACTACTTACAATAAAAAAATTTACTTTGACACTTCAGCCAGTATTGCCGCTAACTACTTTGTGATCAATGTTGCTTTTAACATCGTTGATCTCTTAAAAGGGGACTTTTTCATGTATTTTTAACTTGGGAAATATTTTTTCTGGTTACTTAAAAGGGGAAATCAAATAAGCGGGAATCATTTAACAGGGGATTTATGTACATAGCTCAAATGAGGAAAATTTCAATGGGCTTTTTTTAGACCAGTAATCCGGGGAATTCAGCTAACCGGGGATCTATTAAGCGGGGTCCACTGTATATGCACAATACACAACATAATGCTATTCCCCGAATTATGCGGGTTTTATATTTAGTAAGAATTTGAAAAAAAGAAACATACGACACAATCGCAGGTTAAGTTCTCATGGCAACGACGAAAAAATTACACAAAAAAGGCGTATAACGACGACGTAAAGCGAGGATTTGGTTTTTTTTTTTCAAACCGACGCAAGAGCAAATAGACGCGTAATGTGTTGAACAGAATTGGGACAGGGTTGGAAGAGCGGCAACGGAAATCCGCTGTCAAAAAAAAAAAAAGAATTAAAACCTAAATTAGAGCGTTGGGCGTTGACTTTGCCAACGCTACGCTTTTGAGTTGAGCGCTAAACCTAAATAAGAGCGTAGCGCCAAATGTCATGTCAAGTTTATTTGTTTACTTTTTTTGAAAGGAAAAAAAATCAACACTGAAATTAAAAACTATTTGTCAACGCTCTGTCAATATTGGAAAATCGAATACGCTGACGTTAGAGCGTTGCTTATTTCGGTTGGCTTCATATAAAATGTATGTGCATGAGAGAATTTTGACAGTAAAACGACGCTGGCGCTCCAATTTAGGTTGAACAGTAAATCTAAATCGACGGGTATCCGTCGGTACGTTATCAGTCGTACGCCGAAATTCTGTTCAATTTCATAGCATCAAGTGCCCAGCTAGACACCTAACAGTTAGATATGCCATATACCCTACAAGAACAATTTCGGTCAGATGATAGGTCATCTGATAGACAGCGCTGATACAATTTTCGGTCAGTAGTTTCTATCAGTTTCTAAATAGCAGTGTGAAAAATCTGATGGAAACTTTTGTATGCATGTGATTTTACATTCCTTTCTATCACATGAAATTTTAAATTCCCTCAAACATACGGTTGTCTCACTTACTCCAATCAGCCATGAAAATCAGATATGACGTTTACAACAAAAGTTTGTTTTGAATGAAAACATTACTGATTGAAGAAATTTTTTTATTTATTTTAAAATTTTTTAATAATTCTCATAACATTTCGCAAGATTTAATTTTTTTGATATACAAAAATGTTCGCTTATTGTTTTATGTTTTAAATTGACAAAAATAAAAACAAAAAAGTTATTGCAAATTAAAGTAAACAGAATCTATAAACTTATTTTCCATAGTTAACAGCACATTTTGTTGATAGCGCATCAAATATTGCAAATAACTTTGACGCTTTTATATATCTGTTGGCAATTCTTCCAGCAACTGTTGATGTTGATTCGGTTCCAAAGAAGCTAAACAACGTATGGCTTCAGAAAAATATGAGAATTGTTGAAAATTTTGCAAGTTCATTGCTTGAGCTAATTGTATTTGAAGATATATGAGCAGTGGAGATGCATTTGAGTACTGAAAGAGCGTTAAAAGTTAATTACATTGGCATAAAAACCAGGTTTTTAAATACTAACTGTGGTATGACGGAAGTCGCCCGTATGCAAACCAGTCCTTGAAAGTACGGGGCGAATCTTTCTTTTGATAACATTTAATGCAGCGGGGTTTTCCTGATATATTGTATTAGGAAGTCTATAAGAGAAAATAATATTTATAATAAGCTCTATTATAACATTTTTTCAGAATTTATTTACCTTGCTTCAATATCGGAATCTTTAGGCACATGACGGATATTTCCCGTTGTGTTGCTGTGCTACTGATGCTGATTGTAGCTATTGTTTTTCTTATTTTTCATTGTTCTTTTATGGTAAGACTTAAGTGGTGGTTTCGCTGCTGCTGATGTTGATGCGGCTGTTTCTCAAATGTAGCATTTTGATTTGATATGCTGCTTTCTGCTGAAGTCTATCGACGCATTCGAGACCTTACCAAATAGCTTTCCTTTTCACGATTGCTACTAGGGCCGCTACATTTATAATTTTGTTGAAAACTATTTTCGCCACTGTATTGATTAGTCGTGCGCACAAGCAACGTGCCGCGGAGCTCAAATTGGTACCAACCGTCATCACCAGTATTATTTGCTACGCGATTACCACTTATTACAATTGAAGCATCCTCAAAAGAATTTACTGCATCGAAGAAGGCTGAATCTTCCTGCGAGCGATCGCTGCCATTATCTTTACCAATACCGGGACTATCATCACGTACAGGTGCACCAGCTGCAGCGCTGCCATAGCTACCAGGTGAAGTTGGCGTGTGATAATTAATATAACCAACACCTCCATCTCGCGTGCCGAAGTATGGTGGCAATTCGGGTAAACGCTGTGCACGGTGCTCATTTGTAACTCCAGCACGTCGTGCAGTTCTGCTGCCTGCACCACCCATACTTACTAAAGACTCACGTTCTGCTTCAGAGCGTCCACCTGCAACAGTTATATCTGATTTTGCGCTGATGCATTTTGTCCCTGGACATAACCTGTTTTAATAAAATGAAAATATATGCATGGGTTAGTTACATATTTATTTAATTTGATTATACTTAGCTTTTTATTCCAATTGTTTCTTGCAGTTATTTTTTGCTTCTATTTTTTCTTCACCAACTCAAATTTTAATTTTTCTATTAAATGTCAAATTTTCTATATCTGTCTCTTTTACTCTACTTTGTATTATGGTATTGATATACGCAGCGTAACAGTCTCTTTTTGTCTGCCTTGATTTAATAGTAAAAGTATTTATTTATGTGTTAGTAAAAATAAAAATCATTATCAATGTGTTGGAGTTGGAGCAAAATTCTCCATACAAATTACGTTTGGTGTGCTCTAGCGTTGGGAAAATTCTGTGGGGTTAGTCCTATCTGTGTGATCTGGCATCTCCGTCTGGTACACAACTTTTACATATTAAAAAAATTATAGCTGAACTGCTCATACAATAACAAATTCAGCTATAGCTGAATGATGAACAGCTGTTCATTGTTTTAATATTTTTTATAAAAACATCCCAACGGGAAATCTGGAAGCAGCTTCCAAGAGGAGCACGTCCGATGTGCTTCTCCGGAAGCATTTAGTTCATAATTCTATTTAATTTAAAAAAAACTTTTATTGCGTATCCACTGGGGTTTGAACCTAGGCATTCCGTGCTGTTTCATGCGCAGTTTAACGACATCAGCCACCTCTCTTGATATATTTAAGCTTGCTAAAAGTATATTATATGAATTATCAATTGGTAACAATAGAAATCAAAAACTCAAAATTTAATTTTGACAGAAAACTAATGTAGTTTTAGTCTCAATGATATTACTAACAAGAGTAGCTTAGTTGGTTAAGATGTGCGCATCTCAGAACACTAGCATAACGCAGGAGGCCTAGGTTCGAGTCCGATCGGAGACAAATAAACAGTGAAATAAATAGTGTTGCTTACAACAATTCCCTCCAAGATGTCGATACGTAACGCAGTTTAAGAATTTGGCTTATCTAGATAAAAAAGATCTGAATTCAAATCGCGATGTTTAAGTCACGCAGAGCCGTAGGCCAAGTCCAAGGCGTGCGAAAAAAATGCAAATTGGGGAGCGAAAGAAGTTTTGATTTTGTTCTATACCTATAGTTTACTTGCATTTCTACCTAGTAGGCGATACTTAAATATTCGAAACTCTTTTGTTTATGAAACGTACTTACTTTTTTTTCGGGGAAAAGTTGTGTAGATTTTGCAGAATAGTTCTGTGAAAAAATTTTATTTCTTTACATATGAGAAGTTGTCTAAATTTCTTTTTATTTATTCAAAAGTTAATTTTTTATAGGTAAGACTTAAAATGTATATGAAAACTTTGTTTCATCTAAGTTTTGAAATATTTCTAGTCCTACCATGATAATTTAATTTATCTTTACCCAATATATATGTACTCAGAAATCGCGATTTTAAAAAATATGTATAGAAAAATTTACTCGTTCATAACTTTTTAAAAAATGCAAATTTTGCTAAAAAAAATTTAGAACATTAAAATTGATCCATAAATCTTCAAAGTTCTATAATAAAAAGTTTCAATTTAATAAGTTGGTTGTTAGTGTTCCCACTTCAGAAAATTTGACTCTTTAAAATTTTTTATTTATAAATTCATATTTTACAATGTTTGGATTTAGAAGTTAAGCTGGTTTTCTGAAACAGCTCCAAGAAGGTCTGCCACGTCTGCAAAAATGTTCAATTTATAACAAACATATAAAAATAATATACCATGGTACCTTTGTTCGCCGAAGAACTCTGTCTTGGTCCATTAAAGTTGGAATTTGTTGCGAAGACCTTCCGCTTTAATTTTTGGCTGGTGTTGATAATGGGGCTGCAAAAAATCAAATATACTATTATTAAATATATTAATTAATTGTTGTGATACTTCCCTGCAATTGTACCGCTATATAATTTTGAAAGCTATTTTTCTTTTTGTGTAAAAAGAGCAAGCTATGCATCACATACAACTTTCCTTGCTTGCCATAGTGTAAAAGTGTGTTAGTGAACAAAAGATTTTGTTTCATTGTGTTTGTAGTTACGTTAGAGCTCTCTAGCTGGGTGTGTTGTAATTTTTGACAGTGGAATTCCGTTGCCGCTTTTCCGACTTCGTCCCAATTCTGTTCAACGCATAACGAAGAGACGCATAACGGGGCCTTGGTGTAAATAATTTTATTTTTTATCACTTTTATTTTGTACCTCATAAAAACAAGTTATTTTGTATGATACTAAAAAAACGTGTTCTGTAGCTCGTTTCTGTACAAAAATCGGCAAGTTAATGATTTGTGTGACGTAGAACTTTTTCGATCCCGAGTTACCGATTTCGTGACAACTTATGTTTCTGTACGTTCGAATCGTCAAAAATTCGGTCCGTGATGAAAAAAAACACAAATCGAGAATCTGTATTTTTGAGTTTGTTTACTTTTATGTGCACCTATATTTTATATTAGAAAGAAATAAATAAATCATAAAAAGTGAATGCTTTGAACTGAAGGAAATAAAATCAAATGCATGATTTACTTATACAAATAAAATCAAATACATTTTGAATTCTACGGTAGGGATGGCCAACTGAGGTGCCCAAAAGTCGACAGCGCGCTGACGTTTACAACAAAAATTTCGCGCTAGTATGTGTAGGAATTTCAACGAAAAAAAACATGAGTATAAATTTGTTTTGTCTTTTCTACGTAAAGAAAACATTACCCAGTAGAAATTCGTGCATCACTGATGTAAATAAATAAGTACACTGCGAAAGCATCGCATGGCTACACAAAAAATTATTAAACTCAAAATTCATCAATAAAAACATAAAGTACTTTTCCGAGAATTAAAACTAATTTTCTTTTTTACAACAATGATGCACACAAGAGCAGTATTTTTAGTCTCATTTCTTTTATAAGTCAATAATACATGTGTAAAAAATTGCTTTTCGCAGAAATAGTGTCTTTGACCTGAAATTTTCACAACTGGCATTGCGCTATTCATTTACGCACATTTGTTTTGTTTTTGCACGGTTGATTCCGACTCTCTTGCATATTCATTTTTCAAACGAACCAGCGCATAGAAATCAGCAACTGCACGGCCGAACGAATAATGGCACGTTTCATAGATTGTGACCGCGGGAGGGTAAATGGCCAACCCTATTCTACGCAATACGACAATTTTTTTTCGCTCTTCGCTCTCTCCGTGTCGAGCTGCGTATAAATTCGCTCCGCATTTTATTCCGATTTTTATAGTGTAAACGCTAAATTAAGTTTCAATAAATTGCGATAGAGACGCGCAAGTGGATTTTAAACCAAATTTAATTGTCAGTCGGCAGATTTTGTGCCCTTAGTGGCAAAAAAAAGAAATAAATAAAAAACTAATTGTTTATTTCACATAATAAACAAGTGAAAAAAAATGCCGGTTGAGCGCTCACCTCCAACCGAAAAAAAAGACTCATCGGTCAGTGCAGAGTCTGAAAAAAATAGTGAGAACGGAAAAAATAAAAAAAGTGGCTCTCCCAGTAAAACGGATAGACAAAATGCTAATATGCAAACAAGTGCGCGTACCAATACCAATGTGTCGCCCTCCAACATTCAACCGATCGCTCTTGCGCAAAAGCATACACTTCATGCACACACACACCAACAATTACTAAAATGCACCCAAGAACCAACTGCATCTAATCAAGCGGGTACTCTCACTGCTACTCCACCATGGAGTGTACAATGCAGCTCTCATTTGATACCCCAGCGGGAAAATATGCCAACTATGACAAATTTAACTCCCCATCAGGAAAATGATGCGAAAACCGCAAGTATAAAATTTCCTAAAATTTCTAATACTTTTAGCCAAAAAAGAACCTATAACACCGTTACTAATGGAGCGCTATATTAATATCAAGCGAAAGCTAAGTCCATCAAAGGGTAATGCAAATAATTCAAGAAAGATGTATAAAGTAAATGAATGCGAGCAAATTTCTAACAACCCACTTGGCGAAAATCGTTACGCTTTGCTTGATAACGACCCATCCGTACTCAATAACGACAACACGAGTGAATCAAGCAATAAAACACTTAAACCTCCCCCCATATACTTGCGTGAACGCAGTTCTAATTCACTTGTCTGCAACTTGGTTTCACTTATTGGAAAAGATGCCTTTCATATAATTCCTCTAATGAAAGGCAATGTTTCCGAAACCAAAATACAAATATACACAGAAAAAAATTATAGAACAATTGCGACTTACCTTAATAAAAATCAAAAAAGTTTTTACACCTACCAACTTTAAAGTAGCAAAGGTCTAACAGTCATATTAAAGGGCATAGAACCCGACGTGGAACATAATGAAATAAAAGAAGCTCTTACTCATGCCGGACTTAATCCTAAATCAATTTTCAACATAAGGAACAAAAATAAAGTCCCACAGCCGCTTTTTCGTGTAAAGCTTGAACCAGATGCCCGAAAATTGCAAAAAAATGAGGTACATCCTATTTATAATTTGCGCTACCTAATAAATCGCAGAATATCCGTTGAGGAACCCCATAAGCGAATGGGACCTGTGCAGTGCACAAACTGCCAGGAGTTTGGCCACACCAAATCATATTGTACTCTTCGTACAATTTGTGTTGCTTGTGGCGACTTTCACTCTTCGTCCGCATGTTCTACCGACAAAAAAGACGCTAATACAAAAAAATGCAATAACTGCGGCGGAAACCATACAGCTAACTACAGGGGGTGCCCAGTATACGCTGAATTAAAAAACAAAATGCGCTTACGTAGGGAAATAGTTCGAAGTCCACCTACCCAAGTCATACAGACTTTTACCAATAGCATTGTACCTACCAACTTGCCCAATATATCGGCCCAGACCTATGCTAACGTGCTTAAGTCTAGCCAAGATAAACCTGCAAATACCACAAGTAACTCTCAAAATTTTGAAACCATGCTTATGACGCTCACTCAATGCATGACTCAGTTCATGACAACAATGCAGACAATGATGCACGAAATGATGAACAATCAAAATCAACTTATAAAAGTTTTGATTGGAAACAAATGAATACCCTTAAAATCTGTCATTGGAATGCGAACGGCGTAAGCCAACACAAATTAGAAATTAAAAACTTTCTTTACAACAACGAAATTGATATTTTACTTATTTCTGAAACACATCTTACCCTCATGCACAATTTTAAAATTGAAGGATATAGATTCTACAAAACCTGTCACCCTGATGGCAAAGCGCGTGGAGGTACAGGTATACTCATTAAGACCCGTATAAAGCACTACGCATTTGAGCAGTATGAGAGGGACTACCTACAAGCTACTTCAATTTGCATAGAATGTTGGAACGATAAAGTAACAGTTTCAGCTGTATATTGTCCTCCAAGATATAAGATCACGACAACCCAGTTCGACCATTTTTTTAATACACTAGGATCAAAATTCATAGCTGCAGGTGATTATAATGCGAAGCATAATCACTGGGGCTCTCGACTTGTCAACCCAAAAGGCAAAGCACTATGGCTTTCATTAACCAATCGCCGCAATGGGCTTGATTATGTATCCACTGGTCAGCCAACTTATTGGCCGTCAGACCCTCAAAAGATTCCTGATCTTATGGACTTTGCAATTACAAAAGGAATTAATAAGAGGCAAATTTCAGCAGATTCATGTTTTGACTTGAGCTCTGACCATTCCCCTGTAATTATGAATCTGCATAAATGTGTAGAGCTGCTGCAGTCACCCAATGGGCTTACAACAAATAAAACAAATTGGCTCAAATACAAAAAATATGTCAGTAGCCATCTTTCTGATAATGTAAGCCTTAATGATTCCGAGGAGCTGGAATCGGCCATACAGCTATTTAACAGCATGTTAGTATCAGCTGCTCTTCATGCAACTCCTGTGCACTCAGTAACAACCCATAAAAGGCAACACCTCAACTCTTCTCACATAGAACGTTTAGTGATGGAAAAAAGACGACTCAGGCGTCAATGGCAAG
Source organism: Meiosimyza platycephala (assembly GCA_963662105.1). Classification (NCBI taxonomy): domain Eukaryota; kingdom Metazoa; phylum Arthropoda; class Insecta; order Diptera; family Lauxaniidae; genus Meiosimyza; species Meiosimyza platycephala. The sequence goes on along the minus strand of OY759210.1, from coordinate 43,896,956 downwards.
AAGTTAGGTCACCCACACTTAAACATAAATTAACACTAGCCAAAATTGAATTAAGAAAGGCTCTACGAGAAGAGTCTGAAAGAGGTATAGACGCATATATTAAAAAGCTGAGCCCTTTACAGTCATCCAACTACTCCTTATGGAAGGCCATCAGGGGTATGAAAAAACCCACTGACTTAGATTCCCCTATAAGGCTAAGCAATGGTCACTGGGCTAGAAGCAATGAAGAAAAAGGCCAAGCTTTTGCTCACCACCTTAAGCATGTATTTCAGCCAAATCCTCCGCGCAACAGCTTCAAAATACCGCAAGAATATCAAAATATGAGACAAATTCGGTTGCGCTTCACAACTAAAGACGTTGAATCTTTAATACAAACACAACTTAACAAGAAGAAAGCACCTGGACATGACCTAATAACTGCTAATATGCTTATTGAATTACCTTGCTGTGCAGTCAGACATTTAACCATACTTTTCAATGGTATTACTCGATTGGGCCACTACCCAGAAATGTGGAAGATGTCGCAAATTACAATGATTCCTAAACCTGGGAAAAATCCTACACAAGTTGCATCCTACCGGCCAATTAGCTTGCTGCCCACCACATCAAAACTCTTCGAAAAGCTGCTACTTTCGAAAATTATGCCCCACGTAAACCAAATGAGCATAATACCCCAACACCAATTTGGTTTCCGCAAAAAACATGGAACTATCGAGCAAGTTCACAGGATAGTAGCACAAATTAGAAAGACATACGAAGATAAAAAATATTGCTCTGCAGTGTTTCTTGATGTAGCGCAAGCTTTTGACAAGGTGTGGCACGAAGGACTTTTACACAAAATAAAAAAATTACTCCCTAAAAATACACACGCTTTACTAGGGTCCTACCTTACAGGGCGAAAGTTCCGTGTAAAATGTAAAAATTACATTTCAGATGATGTGGAAATTTTTGCTGGCGTGCCACAAGGTAGTGTTCTTGGCCCAATTCTTTACCTTTTATACACTTATGACTTGCCAACAAACAACTCTATGCTTACATCTACTTTTGCTGATGACACTGCAATTTTGTCTTGTCACGCAGACCCTAATAGTGCGTCACATACCCTCGATGAACATATGCGCCTAGTTGAAACATGGCTTTTAAACTAGCGAATAAATGTAAACGAGCAAAAAAGCACACATGTAACTTTTACACTTAATAAAAAGACTTGCCCCACAGTTCACCTAAACAACACGGAAATACCTCAGAGCACTGAAGTTAAATACTTAGGTATGCACCTCGATAGACGGCTTACTTGGAAAGCTCATATTGAAAAGAAACAAATGCAAATGAAGTTGAAAGCATCAAGCATTAATTGGCTTTTACATAAACATTCAAAACTTAGCCTTGAATATAAAGTTATTTTGTACAAAGCAATTATTATACCAATATGGTCATACGGAATCCAACTGTGGGGCAACGCAAGCTTATCAAATATAGAACTATTGCAGAGGTCTCAGTCAAAAATACTTTGAACTATTTCCGGCGCACCTTGGTATGTCAAAAACATAAACATACACCAAGACCTTGGTATACCTTTTATTAAGCAGATACAGGAAATCAAAAAGCAATCATATCAACTAAAACTGCAGCAACATCCAAACACACTGGCTAGGAACCTACTCCTAACATCGAATTCATCTCGACTGAAGAGACAAGATTTACCACCCCTGTAGCCACTATGTACACGAATACTGGCAACTCCTTCAACAACTCAAGACTGAGTTTGATATGAAAAAAAAAAACAACATTTCTAAGCAATGGCTTAGAAAAGTTCAACGTTATTTTAGTTTCTTAAGATTTATTCAGTTATTGTTAGTCTCCAAGCGAGTTGGTACAATAAATAAATAAAAAGTTTTAAAAAAAAAAAAAAAAAAAATTATGATTTTTTTAATTGGAAACTTGATGTGAAACAAAAATTAAACAAATTTTTGCAACTGGGTACTTTTTCGTTGCTTTAACAAATATTTTTTTTTGCTTAAATTTTTGACTGTTATGTAGATATGTTTCAGTTTTAAAACACATTATCTTGAAAACTAAAACGTTCTATAATAACACTACTCGACAAATTTTTGGAAAATATTATTGCGGCATATAAAAACCACCATTCCTATAGGGAAATTTCCCGCTGAGTCCGAAAATCATAGTAGTTTTGCTGGATCATGTCTGGTTTTTGAGATAAAGGGCAAAAACCAAAAACATGCACTGTCCCGGGAGGTAACGCCATATAGGCTCGATTAAAAACGTTATTTTACATGATACTCATTCCATTTGTTTCCTAAAAGTAGAGATCACGACAAAAATTTTGGAGTAATATATGTCACATCAGCACCACTAGTTTGGTCGCTACGGCTAAAAACATGTCAACAAAAATGTAATTTTTTGCAATTTTTCTAAAAAATTTGGTACCTTATAACTCGAGAAAAATCTTTTGAACTCAAAAACTTAGCTATCCTATCTTGTAGTAGGTCAGGTTAGGTTAAAAGGGTTTCTTGCAAAGCTAGATTCACTTCGGAGGCAGTTTGTCCATTGTGATACCCTACATATATATAAAAATGTTCCCCCCCTTCTCCTTTAAAAAAGTCCTACTGAATGGGGGTGAACCACCCAGAAGCCTTGGTGAAGTTGAGGATGCTGGTGAGTTCCAGCTCGGCTAGTTCCTCAAGACCAACAAAGAACGCAGAACCAAAATATTTGATTCGTCTCCTCATTAGCCCGGGGCATTCGCATAGCAGGTGTTTAACCGTCTCATCCTCTTCTTCATCTCCGCAGCTCCTGCAGAAATCTCTGAAAGGAGCACCATATCTGGCGGCCATAGGGCCAATGATACAGTGCCCCGTCAGTACTCCTACAACAGTCCTAAGCTCTCCTCTTCTGAATATTAAGAGAGATTGCGTCCTTCCCAGATTCAATTTAGGCCACATGATTAGAGACGTTCTGCATCCGGTGGTAAGGTTCCACCTTCTGTTCGTTTGTTTCTTGATTATGTCCTCTATCCGATAGTGTAATTCCGCCAATGGTATCTTAAGATCTACCACTTGTTGATTCTCTGGTTGTTCTGATCCTATTCTTACACTTTCGTCAGCTTTCTCATTTCCGGAAATACCCGTATGACCGGGCACCCAGCAGAGTTCTATAGCATGCTGTCGGATTGAACGTAGTGATTCCCTGCAGTGTTCTACACACCTAGACTTTACTATTTTGGCATTCAGTGCTTTGATCGCTGCCTGACTGTCCACACATATGGTAATGATGGAGGGAGTAAGCTCCCTGTTCCGTATCACCTTTGCGGCTTGGTCTATGGCATAGATTTCAGCTTGAAAAACGCTGCAATAGTTGGGTAGTCTAAAAGACATCTCCATACTCATATTATCCGAGTACACACCTGCTCCTGCGCCGAACTCCATCTTGGATCCACCTGTGAAAATGGTTAGCCCCTTTCCTTCCAGAACGGTGCCTGAGTTCCAATCTTCTTTTGTTGGAAAGTTGATTTTGTAGGCAGTGTCAAAGTCAAGTATTGGTACTCGGTAGTCGCTTCCCGTGAGGCAGAGTTCCCGCTGCATATCTTGCAAAATAGACCCGTGACCATCAGAGTTTTGAAGCTTGTTGCATCTTTTAACCTAAGAATCCCTTTTGTCGCTATATTCCTGATGTATAGGTCAATAGGCAGAAGATGCATTATAATCTCCAGGCCCGCCTGTGGTGTCGATCTCACTGCTCCTGTTTATCTTGTAGTATGTTGAAATATAAAAATTTTAAGTATCATAAGTTTATATTTTGGTTTCATTTCATAAAAGTTATTTTAAAAAAACTAAAACAATGTAAGATTCAATTTCATACATTTTTGTTTAAGCAGTTGGCATTTTATTAAAATTTATTTGAAAAAAAAAATTATTATAAGCAAAAATGTATAAAATTGGCACTTACATTGTTTTAGTTTTTTTAACATAACTTATATGAAACGAAACCAAAATATAAACATATATCTAAAATTTTTATATTTTAACATACTACAACTACTACTTTTTTCGAGTTATAAGGTGCTAAAGTTGAAATTTTTTCGAAAAATTGAAAAAATTTCATTTTTGTTGACTTGTTTTTAGCCGTAGCGACCAAACTAGTGGTGTTGTTGCGACAAATATTACTTCAAAATTTTTGTTGTGATCTCTACTTTTAGGAAACAGAAAAACTTGGAATAAGTATAATGTAAAATAACGTTTTTAATCGAGCCTATATGGCGTTACCTCCCGGGACAGTGCATGTTTTTGGTTTTTGTCCTTTATCTCAAAAACCAGACATGATCCAGCAAAACCACTATGATTTTCGGACTCAGCGGGAAATTTCCCTATAGGAATAGTGGTTTTTATTTGTCGCAATTTTTCTTGTCGAGTAGTGTAATCAAAAAGTTTATAATCAGTAAAAAATTCAACTTCAGCGAAAAAAACCCGGTTTAAGAAATTAATTTTAAGTACTTGTTATTTCATATTTACACAACATTACTGAATTATCAGAATCTGTAAAATTCTCACTTACTGCAGAGTCAGTGCCAAAAGCGCATTTCGTCAGAATTTTATTTATATGTACGTGCCCCTTTGTGGGTAGTAGTACTTTACATGATGCCTCTCTCGATAAACCCAACCTCTGCTGATTCTCCATCACAACAAAACGTACATATCGTACATAGCCTCACTCTGAATCCTCTGCAGCAACAGCAGTCGTTGCTTGACGCGGTTGTATCTGGAAGCAACTTTAGAGAAGATAATTCTATTTTCCAAGAAATACAAACTACACCAGCACGTTTTGATGCTACTCAACAATTGGTCCAACTAAGTAATGACAATTTGAACGAAAATATGGAAGATAATGATGACTGGATCAAGATTACTCCTAAAAGGAAAAGAAAATCAACAGATATATCTGCCTGAACCAAGGCAGAAATGAAACAACCAATCAACCAAAATAGTTTCGCACTGATGGATAGTAACCTGCCAAAAGCAGAAGCTATGGCTACTAAAACCAAATTTTGTCCACCCATTATACTATTTGGGGTTAAATGTATGAAATTAATAGTGGACATTAAGGCCAAAGGGCCAAATATTTGCGTTAAACTTACTAATATTCCAACTTTACCTTTCGTGCTCATTTGGATTATATTTTACCTAAGGCTTATGCGATGCTATCTTTTATACGGCGTAATGGGTCCTCATTTAGGGATCCATATACCCTTAAAACTTTATTTATCAGTCTTGTTCGTTCAAGACTAGAATATGCCGCAATTATATGGAATCCTTTTTATGATTTGCACAATTTACGATTAGAAAGAGTTCAGAGGTCTTTCACCAGGTTCGCTTTACGCTCTATGAATTTTGATAGTGTTCTCCCGCCATATAATGCGCGTTGTCTTCTGATTGGCTTAAAAACTTTAGAAAATAGAAGAAAAATTTTATCGTTACTGTTATTATTTGACATTGTATCTGGTGAAGTTGATTGTCCTGCACTTCTCAGTATGATACAGTTTAATGTCCCTACAAGAGTTCTCAGAAATTATGACCCGTTTTATTTGAATACCGTTCGCACTAATTATGCGGCAAGTGCACCTATTTTTAGAAATCTAAAATTGTTAAATGATATCAATTCTTTATGTAATTTAGATTTTTCAATTTCTAAAAATTCGATGAGGTCATTATTATACAGTATTTTTTGAATAGTTTTAAAATTTATTTGAACTTTTATTCCATTTATGTATTCTAGTCTGTAAGAATTTATGTTCATAGACTATAAATAAATAAATAAATAATATTAACAGTCACAAGAGCAAGCTTTTAGTTGACGACGTAAGGGTGCACACCGAGCTGTTGGCGGCTTTTTGGAAATCTGAGTCATTCCAGGCGTACTCCTTTACGCCGGCTGCTTTAAAATCAGTCAATCTAATTTTAAGGGGCATTAGCACTGAGTACAGTGAATCCGAAATTCATTCGGAATTAAACTTTTTGCTACCGGATGTGGTAGAGAAAGTTAAAAAAATCGAAACTCTAAGGTACAAACAATTGAATATTGAATATCCTCTTTTCATTATTAAATTAGCAGCTGGTAAGACTGCTGATGATTTAAGAAAAATTAATTCCCTGTTCTACAATAAAATTACATGGGAAATGCCAAATGGCAATAAAGGTCCAGTGCAGTGTCGTCGCTGTCAGTCCTTCGGACACATAGCCAAAAATTGTGCTCGATTATATCGTTGTGTAAAATGCGAGCACAGTCATGATCCTGGCAAATGCGCGAATGTAAAAAACCAAGATTCAGTTCCTTTCTGTGTTAATTGTGGCAAAGCTGGTAACCCGGCTAATTACAAAAATTGCGAAAAATACATTGATTTTGTTAATCGACGCAAAAACATAATAAACGCAGCCTCTGCCTCTAGGGCAAAACAGAAACAAATTGTAAACAATATTGTCAACAAGACCTCACATGCAGCATCACGTGTGGTAACTAATCACCAGCCTAATAGTTGTCATATCTCACCCGAAATTACCTTTGCTGATAACTTTAAAAATAAACTCGTTGTAAATGAAACCACCAACCTCAACCTTTTTGGGCTTATCCGAGGAGCTGTTTGGATTAAACGTTACCGACCTTTTAAAAAAAACTGAAAATTTTGTTAAAACTCTTTCAAAGACCTCCACGTTAGAACTCAAAAGATTAGCGTATTTAGAACTCCTTAGCGAAGTCCTTTGCTCTTTTCCATGAATTTAAAAATTTTAAGTTTTAACAGCCGTTCTTTAATAAGCCACTCCAGGAGAGTGGAATTATTAAATATTCTCCTCAATAATAATATAAGTATAGCTTGTATACAAGAAACTCATTTAAACAAAATTCATAAAATTTATCTAGACTCGTATTCAGTTCTTAGGAATGATTCATTGCAAGGAGTGGCGGTGATCATCAAACAAAATATTAAATATAAACTTATTGATACTTCTAATATCATTTTTCCTTGTTTATTCATCAATATTGACATTAATATTGTAACTCACTCAAGAGCTTTCTTTTTGGCTATATATCCCTTGCAACACTTCTCCCTCAATTATCATAGAAGAAATGAGTAAAATCAATGTTCTAGCTAACTTCTTCTATGGAGCCATTATTGGAGATCTCAATGCTCGTAACTCATTGTGGGGTGACCATATCACCAATGGTAACGGTCGAGGTCTTGAAAAGTGGCTCAACCTACCAAATATCAGCCTTACAAATTTAACCTCTGACTCACCAACGTTTCCAAACAGCTCTGCTTTTTTGGATCAGTTTATTATTTCCAATTTTCTTTTAGACAGAATTAATTTAAATTTTAATATCAAACTTTACCCACGTTTTCTGACCATTTTCCCCTTTTGCTTAACATCAGAATTTCATTCGCTGAAATACCTCTCAACAACCAGCACACTTGTCTTTTAAAAAGACAAACTGGGCTAAATTTAGAGATGACTTGGATGCAATTATTTCAGCTGATAAGCATTCACCCAATTTAAATCTATCAAATACTGATATAGACTCTTTTATTGATAAATTTAATCAAGCTGTTCAGTCCTCAATTAATATAAACTCTGAAATTATTTTGCCTACAGTCAAAAAATATTCTTTTCTTCCGAACAATATAAAAACACCGTTTAATCACAAGCATAATTGGAAAAAAGACTAAAAAGAATCTATCATTACAATAACAACAGAACCTCTGACGATTATTAACTCTTATCCAATAGTATAAGACTTCTTTATACTATAATAAAAGAAAAGGTTGCTATCTGGGTAAACGAACAACTTAAGAAAAGACTTTCTAAAATTAAGCCAGACCCAAATGTGTTCAAGGATATCAACAAATTTGTTGGCAAAGCAAAAAAAGTCAGATGTGACAAGGTTATTATAAATTGTTCCTCAATAACCGATGATGTGAGTAAAGTAGAAGTTTTTGGCAATTATTTTAAAGAAATTTTTGGCTCTCATATTTCAATCGCTGATCATCAATTCTCAGATATTGTTCATAACACTATCAAGCAAAAATTAGAAAATTTGCCTGTTAGAATTTGTTTTTGTTGATTCTGCTTTACATCCTGCAGCTCCTCACTTATTTTCATCTATCTCGGAAATCTCTCTCGTCATCAAAAATTCTAAACCGAAAAAATCATCAGGTCCTGATAATATATCTAATTTCATTATCAAAAAATTTTCTATATTGGCAATTGAATTTCTGACCATTCTAATAAACAACTGTTTAAATAATGGTTATTTTTCTGATGCATGGAAAATTGCGAATCTCATCCCGATAATAAAAAACCAAATTTCTTTGATATTGGCAATTTCAGACCAATTTCTTTACTCTCTAACTTAGGTAAAATCCTAGAGAAATTCATTTGCTGTGAAATTGATTTTCATATCGATGATACAGTCCTAGTAATTCCCAATTATCAATTTGGTTTTAAAACGGAATATTCTACTGTTCATGCATTATTAAAAATATGTACATAATGATATCACTCTCAATCTTAGAGAACAAAATTGAACTGTGGCCTGCTCACTTGATGTAGAGAAAGCCTTTGATAGGGTTTGGTTAGAGGGTCTATTATACAAATTTATACAACTTGACTTTCCTCCCGAAATTTTTAAAATTCTATATGGACCAAAACGCAGACTGTTACGTTACATTCGTACGTAGATTTGAACATAAATTCCTCTGAAAAGACATGAAATTGAGTACTTTAGATATATTTGATTCATGCATCTAAAAGTATGATTCTGTAGTACCATTTTCTGTTTATATAAAAATTTTTGTATCCCAAGTTATTTAGGAGCTATGAACGTGTGAGCATGGACTGTTACGTTACATAGTTTTGGAAGTAGATTTTGAAGTTGCCTTACATTATTGAAAAAGTCTGCTCTCTTGGTGGACTATTTTCAATATGAAGTTTATAATTTCAAAGCTTTAGACTGAGAGTAATAAATTAAATTTTAATTACACTGAAAATTTTCTTTTTGAGTTCTGTAGAAGCAAAAATGCACGGACTGTTACGTTACACGAAAAGACTGTTACGTTACCTTTGCGATCTATGTTCGCGTAAAAAGTAAAATAAAACATTAAAATGGCTTTAATTGTTTAATTTCACAATAGATAGCATTGATTCAGTGGTCTGACGATTAGACGTCCCAAAAATTCCAAGTAATTAACGTTGAATTTAAAGGAACCAATAACACTGTAACTGCACTGTGTGGAAAAATTATTTCTAAAATTTGGGTAATCAGTGTAATTTGGGGTCACTGAGCTCGAATCTGCCATCAGATTTTGGTCAAGACTTCTGTGTTTTCAGATATCGGTAAACTAACTCTTAATTGACACAGCTAAACGCTCTTTACGGCTTTTTTTAAGAGATTTGGTGTCTGAGGAAAAGTTGTTCCTCATGAACTTGTTTTATTTGCACTTAGTCCCTCTATAGAGAATGTTATTGAAATATTCTGAAAAAAATGTACATACGAGAGATACATTTAAAATTATAAAAAACATATCGCTCGTTTTTTGGAAGACTTCACAACTCAAAAAACCTAAAGTTGGAGAAAAACGCATTTAAAGTTGAAGATGAAAATAAATGAAAGTCTATATAAACTCTTGTCAAAAGCCAAGTTCATTAGATACCTTTACGATTTTTCAACATAAAACAAATGTATAATTAACTCGAAAAAAATTTTTTTTAATTATAACGGTCTTTCAGTAAACGATCGATATAACGGAATTGAAAAATTTATTTTTGAATTTTTCTACCATACAGATGAGCCTGAGGAAGTTTTGTTGTTAGTTTTTATGAGGAATATTTTTTCCTATGACCGTATAAAGAAATTCTCACTCGTTTGACCCCTATGTTAATTATTTCAGAAAATTTGACTAAAATGTTCTATAAGGGGACCAAGGAGTGGTGCTGGAGGGGTTATAAAAATGTAAGGCCTTGCTCAGCTTTTCACAAACATCAAAAATCAACATAGCTCTTATGATATTTGATTATCGATTAAAAAAGACTGTTACGTTACAAATTGTTTTCGGCGCTGGACACCCACATAAGTAAATGCACCGCTAATTTTTTATTTTCTTTAGAAAATATACTAAAACTGCTCGAACAAAATGAGGTCTTTCTCTTTTGTTGACGTGCTAGATTTTTCACCAAAAAACTTTTTGGGATTTTGGACTATTACGTTACATTGAAAAATGCGGTCGAATTCTTTTTTATACAAAATGTTGATAACATTTTTTTCCTTCAAATATTTTATTTAGTTACTTTCATTAGACTTAACAATATCTCAGAAAAGCGGATAGCAAGTAAAAAATATCATATATCGAATACAACGTACCTTTTTGTTTCATGTTGTATTTTTGTTCATTTTTATTCATCAAGAGGCAACCAAGAAACAAGTCTAAATTCTCGCAGCAAACAAAAAATTTCGGGTTGACATTTGTGTTTCTCGATACCTAGGTATATGTATAGCCAGAAAATAATGAAGAACCCGCGAAATTTAAATAAAAAACATTTTCTCCGAGTTTACTTTTTTGCGTTTTGGTCCATATAGCTTCTTGACAAATAGGAAATTTTTCACTTCTATTGAAAATATTAAGTCCCAACTTTTTAAAATTTTATGTGGTGTTCCACAAGGCTCTGTTCTCGGTCCCAAATTATTTAACATATATATGCATGACTTTCCTCATTTAAATCAAAACTATGACTCATCTACTGCTATCCTTTTTGCAGATGATATGATATTCCCTTTAACAATAAAATTAAGTACCTTGGAGTTCAATTCTCAAACCTATTTAAATTCAACTCTCACGCTAGATTGGTTAAATTGAAAGCTGTAAAAGTTTCAAATATGATTTCTCCATATATGTATGTGCCACCCACAGTTACAAATTAAAACTAAATTACTTTTTTACAAAACTCTGATTAGACCTATATTGCTTTACGCTTTTCCCTGTTGGTTCTCGATCTCCCAAACAGTTGCGAAGGAACTAGAAATATTGGAAAGAAGGATCTTGATGGTGATTAAACAAAAATTTTCAGTCTAGGACAAAAGATTTACAATGAATCAAAAATTATACCACGAATGACTTACGGTTTTAACTTAATGAAAAAAAAGAAAAAAGACAGCTGTTCCTGACAATCGTTCACGTTCTGTACCTGAGGAGATGTGGAAGTGTTGCTACTTCACTCTCTCGCGTTAGTTTTAAGGCCATAGTTTTAAGTTATTCAATAATGACACTATCGTCAAAGATACTGATTCATAACTCATGAGCAAGAGTTTCATTCTATTAATTTTTCACTATGTTAGTAGTTATCCATATATGTAAGTAAGAGGGCCATACTTTACAGCTCTCAGTTTGAAAAATGTAAAAAGAGACAAATGTAATATTATTAATTGAAAAAGAAAAGAATCAATAAATTGAATTGAATTGAATTGTTTGTTTACCTTTTATTTATTTGAAAATTCTGACTCAATAAATTTGAATTCAATTTAATTTTAAAAAATGTCAACGTCTTATGTTGCGGCAGCACTACTGAAATCGGACAACAATAATTCCAAAGAAAGAATACATCGGCGAGTGTTGCGAGATCACTGCAACCCATTCGATTTGCCTGATGCTTCTTAAGTAAAATGCAATTTTTATTTATTTCAACTATTAACAATTTGTTTCACAGTTAGCTTAAATACTAGTACAACTAATTAAACTTAATACTATTTTTGTAAGCTACTCTACTCATAGTAAAATCGGAAGGAGTTAAAAGCAAAGATCATATTATAAATGGGATCACGCTTACCATAATTGGTTCTAAGATGTGGAACACAGAGCAATTGTCTTTGCCTAAAATTTCTCCCTGGGGCATATATATCCAAAAGGGCTAACAAAGGTGAACAGTCTATGTGACTCATCAATAGGTCACGTGCAAATACAGTTAAAAAGTATTTTCTTCTGAACTCTAAGGATTTAAACCCAAAAGAGCGCAACGGGATTCATAAGAAGGCATAAACTCCCATCGAAGTTTTCTAATCGCCAGCCGTGTGAAACGCTTTTGAACATTTTCAATTTTGTTGCTATGAACAGCATAAAGAGGGTCCCAGATCACAGAACCATACTCCAAAATCGATCTAATCAATGATACAAAAATTGATTTGAGAGTAAAAGGATCTGAAAATTCCTTAATGTTACGCATTAGCTTTTAAGATAATAGCATCATAATGTTTCGAGAAAGTTAACTTTTATCAAAAATGACACCCAAATCCTTTTTAAAATCAACAACTTCAAGGCTTTCGTCATGAATGTTATAAATACGAAATTTCTCATTGAGAATGACATTACGTTACATTTAGCAACATTAAGATGCAATTTATTTGAATTACACCAAGAATTCATACTATCCAAGTCTTTTTGGAGCAATTGACAGTCTTCAACTGAACTAATATTTCTAAAAATTTTGCATCATCGGCGTACATAAGGCATTCAGAAAAATGGATGTAGTTGGAAAGATCATTAATGAACAAGATGAACAAAAGTGGTCCAAGATGACTTCCTTGAACAACACCAGAAAAATTTTCTATGAAATTAGAGACAAAAATCCCTAATTTTACTACCTGTTTGCGACCAATGAGATAATTACCCAGCCAGGTTAGCAAGGAAGAATGAAACCCCAAGTTCCTGAGTTTATTAAGTAAAACTAAATGCTGCACTCTGTCAAAGTCTGTAAAAACAACATCAATTTGATGGCCCTTCTCCATTCCACAGGCTACATAATGAGAGAAAAGAGACAGATTAGTAGAAGTGGACCTGCCAGAAACAAATCCGTGTTGACATTCCGAAAATCCATTTCTGATGCAATCATAAATTTTGTTTTTACAAGTGATTCAAATATTTTAGGGATTAGTGGTAATTTGGAAATCGGTCTATAGTTAGCGATATTTTGCCTAGATCCTGACTTGAATATAGGGGTAATCACTGATACCTTCCAAATATCGAGAAATTCACCCTTTGCAAGAGATAAATTTAAGATAGAAGTTAGTGGCTGGGATAATGCCACCGCACAATTTTTTAAAAACATTGGTGGAATATTATCGGGACCACTACCTTTATTAACGTTACGGCTCTGCAGTTCACGGCAAACTTCATCATCTGAGAAAGACAAGCATCCTAAATCGGTGATGTAATCATTACCATCAAGATTAACATGCTCTAATTGCGCTGGATTAACAGCCGTATCGGCACGCTGAATATTTGATTGAAAGTACACCCCAAATAAATCATAAATTTCTTGAAGATCATCAGATGAAGTGCTTTGGAAACGCATTGTTTTAGGAAGGCCATTTGTGTTCTTTTTTTATTTAAATAAGACCAGAATGCTTTAGGATTAGATTTTATATTCGATTCTAAGGCCAAAAAATAATTTTTATACAAAAAGTTTTTGAGTATATCATAGTCTTTGCGTGCTAGCAAATATTCATTAAGAAAGGTTGCATTAGTCTTACTTTTTTTATATTTTTTGTTCATAATATTTTTTAGATTAGCTAGGCGACTGTTATACCACACTGGTCTACTACTTTTACGAAACTTTTCATAGGCACAAATCTCCTAAATGTATCTTCAATAATATTAATTAACGATTCATAGTTATGTATGCACCAATCGATGTTGCATAAGTGTTCTGACATAAGAACATAGTTAGCTTTAGAAAAATCAAATTTTAGCGCATTTATCTCAAAAGGGTTTTTTAAAGCAAGAATATCATATTGGATAAGGAGGGCCTTATGATGCACGCTGTTATCAGCTAATAAAAAATCAGCTTCACTACAACTTACATTAAACTCTAAATCAGAGAAAACAAGATCTAAAATTTTATTTAAAGAATTTTTAATAGAATTAATTTGATAGATACCAAGGGAAAGAATTGAATCTAAAAAGTCTGCATCTCCACTTGTGCTCAGTGAACTCGGAATTAAGGCCTGGAAATTATCTGATAGTGACCAATCTACGCTACTTAAATTAAAGTCACCTAGAACTAGTAGATACTCATCATCTTTAAGTCGCTCAAATACATTAAGAATATTACAAAAATGCAGGGAATAAATGTCTTTAGTAGAGCTCGGCGGAATATACGAAACAAAAATATATAAACTTATTAGCTAAGGGATAACCTCACCAAGGCACGGCATCGGGATATCAAACCTTAGTACAAATCTGCTCCAGAGCTCCCGATTGATGAGATAGGAGGACTTCTTGACAAGAATACTGCGATCGGACAGCAATTAGTGTCCCACCGCCTCGATGTAAACCAGTTGCGAGCGGGCAACGATCTTGACGAAAAACTTCGTATTTGTTGTCGAAGAATTCAGATGTATAAATATTTTTATGAAACCAGGTCTCAGTAAGAGCGATAATATCATATGAACAATCAAAAACAGCAATTGAAAATTTAATAGATTTTGTCCTCCTTAGGCCTCCAACATTATGGTAATAAACTGAAAATTTCTTAGATGATGGGCTTTGTAAGCACGCATGAAGGTGCCTCTGCCCAGAATTGATACTGATGTTATCTATCATTTTTGCACCGGAACTTGCCCAATTTTTTGAAAAGGGCGAACTTTGGTAATTCGTTGCCAAGGCGCTGGATTAAATAATTTCTTATAAAAGGCTGGAGAAATTCCCAATTTGAAATTTATTCTTCTAAGCTTCTCAGGAGCAACATCTTTTTTGATAAGAGTATAGCATACCATAAAAACGGGATCTACACCAGCATGTTTTTCGACATAAGAAATGATATCAGTGTTTTTTACGGAGGGCTTAAATGATGATAAATGCACCCACTTTTTGTTAACAGCAACATCCTATGCAGGTGACCTTGAAATTTTTCATAACGCTTAAAAAAATGTACTCTTGCTGACCAATTATTCGGACTAACTGACCAATTTGTGACCTATTAGATGCAGATGTTTTTTATCAAAATTCGCCAGCGGGGTCGAGCCGGCTTGCCCTTATCTTTTTTTTCTGAAGTTTTGGATATCTCAATTCAAATTATATTTTCTATTATAAGGTGTTATTGGAAAATCTTTTAAATAAAAACAATGAAAGCAACCTGGCTGGCTCTTTCTAAAATATAGCACTTACCTCATCATGAAAGTCTCAATTTTCGGATCATTTATTGTTCTGTTTTCCATTTATCTTTTCGAAATTCGGTTTTGAATTAAGTAAACGATTTTTTTCTTTTGTTTTAAAAAGTCAAATAATCTGTTTTAGATCCCTAAAATTAAATGACTAATGCGAATTTGACAGATTCCTAGTAATTCATCTAGATAAAAATTATTAACAGTTAGGTAACTAATAGAAAACTTATTGCGCGTTAGGTGCGATACTGTCATAACTCAAATAAACTAAAATGGAAGAAAAACGCATTTAAAGCTTTCAATAAATAAATTACTTTTTATATGAAAATTCAAAAATATATGTGGACATAAACTTTTCTCACAAGGCCAGTTCATTAGATACTTTTCTGATTTTGTCACACAAAATAAAACATGAAATGCCGAATATTTCTGCATAATTAACTAAAAAATTTTTTTTTTGAGCTATGACAGTATTGCAGTGGGCTGAGGCATGTCCAACAATTAAAACTTTGTCTAACTAGCCAACTATTCAAGAGAGATCGAATGAAATCACTGGATTTGGTTTTCCCAACTTCAACCTCACAAATTGTGCCTGAAAAAAAGTTTTTGTGTTTGTTCCTTTGATGAGAGGTCGAACAAATTAGAAATTTTTTTTTGTAACGATTAGACTCAACAAATTGTCGAAAAAATTAATATATTCAGAAAATGTGGCATTGGATTCACTCATTCAATCGCTTCTCACGTTGTCATTTTATGGTCGATTTTCTTCTGATGGATCTTCATTTTTGCGAAAAAGTATCAGCTCTACGAGCATTAAGTAAAACTATTTTTGTTTATTTTATTTCTATTTTTCCGTGGCCACAGAATCAAATGTAAAATTTGATTTTTTTAAAAATCTGGCCTATTTTTATCGATAGCTTTTGAACTGGTAACTCAATGAAATATGTAATTATACACGTTTATTTGTCATTTTAATACCTTCATTCATTTGGTGCTAAGTACGATGACATTGGACATTTATAACTCAAGATATGACTATCAAAGTGAAAGAATGTCGGAAAAATGAAAAAACCACAATATCTCGAAAACTGTGCCATTCAAAAAATTTTTATTTTCATTTTCGAATTCAGCAGGAAAAAGTACATAAGAAAAGTAACTTCTTATCAATGGAGCATATTGATTGTAAAAAAGTGTAATCATTGAAATCAGCTTTTAAGGCGAAAAACATACAAATTAGGTTTAATAAAAAGCGCCCGGGAGATTTTTTTTTTTTTTGCAGAAAAATGATCAGTGAGGGACCTCAAATATGGAGCACCATGAATTTTTCGAAATATGCAACTTGAGGGTTGAAACTTTTTCCAGCCAACCGTGATATATTAGTGTAAGAATTGAATATAAGTATTGCATTCAAGCCTATATTATGTGAAAATAGCTTGAAAAACGCAAGAAAAAATAGAGAAAAAGCAGAAACTTTTTTATTAAAATCCATCTATTACAAGCTTTCTAACCCAGACACCAGACCATACTTTTCCGAAGGCTTTTGGCATGGCCTATGGTTTTTGAGATATCCTGACCTAAAACTGCAAAAATCACTGTTTTTTTGCTATTTTGGAGGTTATGTTACACCTCGAATTGATTTTTCATAACAAAACTTTTAGCAGCACCTAATAGCCTCAGTCTTTTCCTTCAAAATTCAACTTTGATTGTTCCGATCCGATTTGTGGTTCTCGAGATACATTAATCGGATTTGAACTTAGCGTGCCAAAAGCCTTCGGAAAAGTATGGTCTGGGTTAGAAAGCTTGTTATAGATGGATTTTAATAGACAATTTTCTGCTTTTTATCTATTTTTTTTTGGGTTTTTCAAGCAATTTTCACATAATATAGGCTTGAATGCAATACTAATATTCAATTCTTACACTAATATATATAAAATAGAGGACTGCATACTGAGAAACAGCGGAAAATAGAAATTTCCTCGAGATATGAACGCCTGTACGTGAAATTGCGATTTTTCTCCATATCTCTTCTTCGGATTTCTGCTTATCTTCCATGAAAATACAGGTGAAAAAAATTCTAAGAGTATAATTTTTATAGATTTTTATATGCTTTACAAGGTTGCAAACTTGAAATCAAAAAAAATAAATGTTCAGTCACATTTATCGGCCATTTTTTGACAAAATTATCCATTTTTTCTGCTATTTTGGCGAAAAAAACCTTCTAAAAACGAAACAAATACCGTATAGAAAGAAAAAAATGATTGCATCTTGTTCAGCGAGCCCAAAAGATTAAGAAACTGCTTCAGTGGAAAATTTTATATATATACGGTCGGTTGCGCACTGCCTCAAAAAATTACATTTTTTTTAACTTATTTTTTCTCAAAAATGTCCGAACTGGGAGTATAACGGGTTAATATTTTTTTTATCTAAATATGAGAAAATGATCACAAGACAAAATAAGGTAAAAAAAATCGTGAGCACCGAAATTCCGAGCACTTTCGATTTTTTTGGGTCAGCCTAGTGTGCATTCGTGACTTTCTTCTGACGAATACTGGAATAAACACTATTACATCTGAGTTTTTTGATTGTACCGTATTAGTACGAATAATCAAGACTCCATAGTTGTTTCTCTACGACTCAATAATATCTTGCTTACATAAAAAAAAAACACTTAACAACTTGGAGCGAATTCTCTTAGTTTTTATTCTGTTCCTTTTTTTAAAACAAAAAATAAAACAGATCATTAACAACTTTAAATGTGTTTTATGTGCGATCAATCGCTTGTCAAAAGCAATTACGTAGTGTTTTTAATATTCTTCGTTTTTAAGCCCATAGCTTTTAAAATGTACAAATAAAAGTTAAGAATTTTAAATAATATTTCACAAAGTTGCCTTATAATAGACTAAAATTATTTTATTTTTGTTATATACAGATATATTTTAATTTATTACATTACAATAAAATTATTGATACAAACTATTTTTATTCGTTGCTCAAAGGTACGTAGATTCACCTGAAAGGATATGACAAGAAAAATAAAACAAGAGTAGAATAATTATTATTTAATATCGATATATTTATGCTACAATTCTAAATTCATAAACTATATAAGCCATGGTTGGTCAGTCTTACTTAAGCTGCTGCTAGTGACATCAACAGGATATTCGACGGCAGATTGAGATTTAAGTAAAATATTTCATGTCATGGTGGGACACAAACCCATAATTCGACGAGATCTCACCTGCCGAGAATACATTTACACCCAGACCAATGCCGGTAATAAAAAAGAAAGTTACATAGCGGTGACTCGAACTACTGACCCCAGGCATACTTATATGCTAACTCGCTCCCCATCATCACCAAAATGTCAACTTTTTGAGGTACTTAAGCGGGTTAGGCACTTAAACGGGGTTCGCTTAAGTACCTCGAGGCAATTAAAAATTATCGCTTCAGTATATAAATCTTCTGGTATGTAGAAAAGTCGAGTGTATAAGATTACAGGATAAGATATACCGGAAAGATAATAATGCATTTTGGTGAAACCGTGGTTGCCTTGCCAAAGCCCTTCTCGATGCCCGAAAATTACCGGATTTCGCCCAATTTTGTTGTTTTAATTAAAACTATATAATATAACAGCTCGAAATCTATGCCAAATGATAGAACTTGAAGATGTCTAAATATAATATGGAGTGTTGCATTGTCGAAACCTATCTCAAAAATGGGATGCCACCGGTTTTTGTGTAAATTTTTTATTAATATATATTAATTCTTGAAATGTGTGCCAAACGATAGAGTTTGAAGAGCCTAATAGAATATAAAGGGTTGTCTTGTCGAATCTTGTCTTAACCCATTTTCTGCCGCGCTGTATGAAAGTTCGAACTTATAATTTAAAGTCATCTTTTTAGAGTAATTGGGACCCAAAAAACTCGAATCTGTTGTCCAAAATGTTTTATCTGTTTTAGTTTCGTCAGGTGAGACTGTTCGAAAAGTCGAACAACATCGGTTGGGCAAAATTCAGCTTATGTGTTGAATATGCTTATTTTCTCCAGGTATTGGTCAAAGACATAGATAAATTTAATAAAAACACAATAAATATGTCATTATTATTTATTAAAAATGCTTTTTATTTGATTATGTTAAAAATTTATTTATTTTGTACCCAGTTGTCGTGGGCTGCGAGGCAATTTTTCAACTGCAAATGTACCTGACACTTTTTGCACATTCGCTGTGTAGGCTTATGGCATACTTTGCAACGTCTGGCTTTCCTTTCGGGCAACACAATTATTAGGTGATTTCCCGTAACACGGAGAAATGGATGGCATTATCGTGAAGGTAAATACCCCCCATGAAACTATTATAATTGCGAATAAAAGCCAATACATAAATAAAAAAAAAAAATTTTTTTGACAAAAATTATTATAGTATAATTTTGCCAACCCAGCAGCATTTTTTCTGAGTGAAAAATTATCTAACAGATCGCTTGCAAACACAAATTTTGTTGTGAGTTGTATTTCCACCAACCGCAATTGTTCGACTTTTCGAACAGTCACTTTTGCGAGTCTGCCAATGTTTCCTAGTAGGAAGAGTTCTTGTGTAAACTCACTTTATGACTATATTCGACCTTTATCTACAGAAAATATTTAAATTTCGAAAAGAATTATTTTTAATTATATATTACTTAACTTACTAAAAATATGTCTGCCAGTAAGGTATTTTTCAATCATTAGCTGTAGCCCACCACGGGGTAGGGGCGTGACCAATATATTCTTTTTCTGAAAAGCAATTTAACTAACTATTATATGCTGCATAACATTTAGCTTTTTTTACGCCTCGACATAGAAAAAAAATTCGATGAAAATGAGCAAATTTGCTGTTCGAAAACTCGAACAGCGGCAGAAAATGGGTTAAACATAGGTTGAGCCAGTTTTCCTTAAATGAGTGGCAAGCCATGTTTGGGACAGGATTCGACAAGACAACTTAGGCATTTAGGCTATTCGAGCTCTATCGTTTGGCACACATTTCAAGCTGTTATCTTCATTAATGAAAATAGAACCAAAAAACCGGTGGAAACCCATGTTTGAGACAGGAGTTCTTCGAGTTCTATCATTTGGCATACATTTCGAGCTATAATATTATATAGTTTTAATTAAAACAACAAAATTGGCTAAAGTCGGGACGGGCTTTAGTAAGCCAACCCTGATTCGTTAATTTCACCAAAATGCATTACTATCTTTCCCTTATATCTTATCCGGTAATCTTATACATTCGACTTTTCTACAGCAGGCTCTCTGGCTATACATGCTGATGTGTGCAAATAATCGCTTACGGTTGCCACGTTTTGAAATTTTTTTCTTCCTTTTTAATAAAACGCACTTAAAAGGGAAAAAACTTGGGTAAAATCATAATTGAGACATAAAAATTTATAGGGTTCTTAAACAAGTGAGGTACTTAAGCGGGAGGTACTTAAATGGGACATTTTTATGAGATTTGGTATGAAAACAGAGCCCCAAAAAAAGTGGGTACTAAAGCGGGATGTGCACTTAAGCGGGATGTGCACTTAAGCGGGGAGGCACTTAAGCGGGATCCACTGTATTAAGCGATTATTAATTTGCAACACAGTAAAACCCATTTTCTTACATATTTTCGAAAAAAAATTCAAAACTTGCTCCGATTTTTGTCACTTTTCCACTTGTCGCTTAGTGCTTTCCAAAATAAAACTGAGTATATCTCATGAAGGTTAAGTTTGAACTAAAGCTAAAAAAATTAATAAGTTCAACATTTGTCATAAAAAAGTCGGAAAGTTGTCAATTTTATATGTCAAACGCATAAGGTGGATGGTAATTACAATTAATTAAAATAGTAATGATTTTTTGTGAATATTGGACAGCGCACAGATTGGTCAAGTACTTCAGTTTTTTTGTAGAAATATGTTAAATTCGCTCAGATTTTGAACTCGACGTGCCGCCATGTGCAGATGTTACATTTGAATGCCAAAACTGTAAGTTGTAATTACTCAATAGTATTTCGTTCATCTGACTCGAAATGTAATGATTGATTACTATTATCACTCAATTTATCATGTGTGTCGGTAAATTCATACCTATTGTTATTATAACCAGAATAATTAATTGAATGTCAAAAGCATAAGATTGTCAAAGGTGTTAGAAACCTTGAAAAGGTTAGAATTAATCTCTAAAAATGCTAAAATATCCGTCATTCCAAGTTTTATTTAGTGTGAAAAAATCAAAAAGTCATAGTTCATAGAAGAAAGAAGATATGTAATTTTTTTGAATTTTCATATAAAAAGTAATTTATTGAAAAGTTTAAATGCGTTTTCTGCAAAATTGATTTAGAAGCGGGGGCATTGCAAATTTCAATGTTCAACACGAAAATATGTATTATTGAGCAAAAATAAACATAAAAATCATGAATATGTAGCTGTGCCACCGATTTAAATATTTAATTATCGCAATATCGTAAAAAGTTGCAGAGAATTGTTCACATACGACAATAAATGTACACTCACGATCAAAAAAAAAACGCAGACTTTAATTTTGCAAGAAGTTTCATATTTTGATGCGTAAAATAATATCTACTCTTGTTTAACGGTTTTAAGTTTGTTAAATACTGTTACTAGGGACAAGTTTTGAGTATTTTCAAAACAATAATAAATTCTAGGAACCTTTTCCAAATAAACACATAATTGTTAGTTTTATAATCAGGAATTACAACTTATTTCTATGAAAAAATACATTGTTTTTTGTAGTTTTTTTTACGCATTTTAAATTTCTCACATATTCTTTAATTATTTATTATTTAATAAATTTAAATAATACGGTAAAATTGATTTTAATACCGCGTAGGACCTATTTTTGCCTTGATGACGCTTTCCATTCGAAAAGGCATGCTCTCATAGAGTTTCCGTATTAATTCCATTAAAATATCGTTGTACCAAGTGGATTCAATTATTTCCTTTAACTTTGAAATATTATTAGGGTTTTGTTGGCGCACTTTGCGTTTTAAAATGGCCCAAGCATTCACAATGGGATTGAGGTCGGGGCTGTTACCGGGTCATGGACTGACTCAATTCTCAAAAAGCCCTTATATTCCTTTACCTATGCAAAAATAAATAGTTCATTATTGTAAATCTATCAAAAAAAAATGTAAAAAATAATTATTGTGAGTGGGACACTTACCGATTCCGATCGATGACAAGGTGCAGAATCGTTTTGAAATATGACTTTTGCTTTGGTTAAATGGGTTCAATAACAAGATGTGGAGTGGGAGAGATTCTTCTTCCGGAAGGTTATCTGAACTCCGCAGCTTATATTGTTATCGTAAAAAACGGCGTTTTACCTAGCATCGACCGACTAACCGAGCACTCATCAAAATAAAAAACTTCTTGCAAAATTCAAGTATGCGTTTTTTTTGACCGCGAGTGTAGGTACGTGGTTAGAAAAGTACTGTGTATGGACATCCCTTGACAAGAGTGTGTAGCCAAAGCTGCCACCATTTTGTTGACCGGTCGTTGCTACAGTCACGCTGCAGCGAGTGAAGCACTTGGTAATAATCTGTTTTTGAGCTTCCTGAGTAAATTTTTTAATCGAAGTTAACGGTTGTGTTGTGACTAGTGATATTACTTTTTTAACAAGGTTCTAACGTCAATTAGAAGAGAACTTCCTCAAAATGGTGTTTTAATAACTGATATTTCGCAGACTTTATATCTCTGGACAAGAGGTAACTTTTTTAAGACTTATATATGCCAGGGGTACATTCAGACAGCGTTCGAATGTGCCTCTAGTATGCGTACAAATATGCCCCTCCTATAATAAATATATATTTATGTGTGTGCAGAGGCGTACACGGAAAAAACACCAGCTCAAATTTTATTAAAAATTAATAGGAGATTATAAAAATTTAAATCTGAAAACAAATATTACTCTTATATAGTAATAAATAAAAATTCATTGTTAAAAATTCTATTCTAGTTTGTAATTATTTTCATTTTGCATTTTTTAATATTAATAATAATAAGTGCATATTAAAAATTATTTTCTTCATTTTATTTATTACCTAAAAACTTTTAAATTATACAAAGAATTTAATAAATTTTAATAAATTACGACATTAGAATTTTTACATATTTCATATTGTAATATATGATTCCCGCTTTATAATTTTTAAAAAGTAGTTATAGAAAAATTATTACAAGATTAGTAATTTTTATTATATTGAATTTTATTTCTCTTTTGTTTTTAATTTGTACTCTGTTTGAGTTCGCAACATGTTCATGCAAAAAAATAAATATATAAGTTTTGCCAAACTCTTACAAATTGGCTTTGATGTAATGTGTTGAACAGAATTGGGACGGGGTCGGGAAAGCGGCAGCGGAAACTCGCTGGCCGTCCCAATTTTGTTCAACACACAAAAAATTTTAAAAATCAATTTCAGTTATCATTATTTCATCATAAAAACTTTATAATGTACTTCTTAAAAAATAGTACAGTCCTTTTAAAATATAATAAATTATTGCAGAAATTTTAATATCTACTTTGTAAAAATTAAAAACTTGCATTCGAAAAATTAATGCCTGCTTGATGCAATTTTTATATTACACTTAGTAATTTTTAGCACTCGAACCGTTTCTAAATTACTAAATTACCTACTAATTTTTCTTAAATTTTCATTAATATTTACAATAATTGCGAGTTTTGTTTTTTCCGTGTACTGTGCATTTTTGACGCCTGGGGCGAACACTTGGAATGCAAATGAAATTCAACAGTTTCAGTTTAGTCGAATTTGAAATTAAAAAGTCCGTTTCCTATTACGTTGGAAAACTTATAAGCACCAATTATGTACCGAATTCAAAGTTTTCTATCTCAGAAAGAAACAAGGACCGTCATGGTCATCTGTTTTTCCATGTTATGTGCTGTGTACATTAGTGTTTATTTTGAAAATTTTGTAGATGTATTTACCTTTTTTTTACCTATGTTTTAGCATCGAGTACAAAAATAATTGTTAAAAAATTTGAGATTCCTAGCACAAGCATGTAAACGGCGCGGACATAGTTTGTGTCCGATTTCATTGAAATTTTACAAAATAACCGACTGAAAAAAGGTAAAAAAATCTCTCTTAGATACCAAGATATAGCTTTTAGGTATTTTTTTTTTGTAGGTAACACCCACCCTTTCGGGTGAATTATGTTCGCATTTGACAAAAAAAAAAAAAATACATAGAACGCTATATCTTGGCACCTAAAAAAGATTTTTTCTACAATTTAGTAAGTCGGTTTTTTTGTAAAACTTCAACGAAACCGGACACAAACTCTGTCCGCGCCGTTTATAGGCTTGATCTAGGAAGCTGAAATTTTGGGACAATTATTTTGAAACCCCATGCTAAAATATGGGGGGAAAAAATAAATTATATCTTCAAAAATTTCAAAATAAACACCTTTGACTGATTTAAATGTGTAGTAAATTTATTTTTTAATTTAATCTCAATATTTCACTGTTTACTTATGTATCTTTAAATTATTAGGTTGCTTCAAAGTAGCTTTACGTTTTAATAATATTATTATTATAAATATTATTATTTTTTCTTTTAAATTTTTTTGTTTTGTCGACCAGGAGTAGAGTCATTCTAGTTTATGTTACATCGAAGAAATGAATAAATATAAGCAGTTTAAAGTTATTTCACTTTTTTGATTGATTGTACGAAACCACTCCATGGTGTCCGAAAGTACCCCCACAGATGTATGAAAGTACCCCATTTGTGGGGCAGATTCGTTCAAATTTTAAACTAACGGAAAGTCACTTTTGCTCATTAACCCTTCGAAGTAGCAATGTGGAACTTTTTTACCAAAAACTCAAATATATGTGCTACTGCTAGATGATTTTCGCTGAGTTCTAAACATATTAGGTGCTGAAAAAAATAAAAAAAGTTTGAAAACTGTACGAAAGGTCCCAATCTTCCCCTACATTTAAAATGCATAAGGAAGATTTCTGTAGCGATCTGTTTAAAATATTTCAAATGAAACATTTCTGGTATCTTAAGTACTATTTCTGAAACGTTACATACCGAGTGGGTTACTATCATTGTAATTTGAGTTATCCAAAATTAAGAATACAGCAATTGTAATCTATTTTGGTCGTGGAACCCCAAATTTGTTGCCAATGATCGCGGAACCCTGAATATTTTTTAAACAATGACTTCAAAATTTAATATCTGATATTAAATGAAACAAGTATTATAATTAATAAAAATACAAAACATAAGCTAAAAAAAAAAAAAAAACTTAAGGTAACGAATGCCTGTTTTGATAAATTTGGATATTCATCGAATACGGCTGACCAGAATATTGGTAATGAAAATGTTCTAAATTTGGCTTCCAATCCGAAATCAATCCAATCAAATTTTCATTTTCCTTATTTTGAAAGGATACGAAACCCAGTAATTATCTGGATTCTCTAGGTTTGGAAAGTAATCACTAAGTGATTGCTGTAAACGGGACAGATGTGTTTTTATGCCATCATGAATTTCCATTCCCAATCCACTTCAGATTCTTCGAGAAAATCACTAAGCGTCTCGAAACACTCGAAGTTATTTAGAGGCAACTAATTTATCTTTGTTTGCAATATGTTGATTTGTTTTCCTTGCAGAGCCAAACATAATTCGTTCAATTTTCCAAATATATCAGCAAAGTAAATAGCCAAGTCATATTATTTAATCTGTCTGATAATTTAAATCTATGACAAATAAAATACGCCAACAGTTCCTTTCGCAATTCAAATATTCGCATAAAAGTGGTGTGAAGACCACCCATATCGTCGCATATGGCTTTGGAAAATACGTGATTGCAATAGTTTACTTTTAATAAAATTAATAATCTTTACTTCTTCGTCTAGAACAGATTTAAATGTCACTGAAATCCAGTACACGGAAAAAACGAAACTCGAAATTATTGTAAATATTAATCAAAATTTAAGAAAAATTAGTAGGTAATTTAGTAATTTAGAAACGGTTCGAGTGTCTATTAAAAATTACTAAGCGTTATATAAAAATTGCATCAAGCAGGCATTAATTTTTCGAATGCAAGTTTTTAATTGTTACAAAGTAGATTTTAAAATTTCTGCAATAATTTATTATATTTTAAAAGGACTGTACTATTTTTTAAAAAGTACATTATAAAGTTTTTATGATGAAATAATAATAACTGAAGTTTATTTTCAAATTTTTTTGTGTGTTGAACAAAATCGGGACGGTCAGCGAGTTTCCGTTGCCGCTTTCCCGACCCCGTCCCGTTCTGTTCAACACATTACTTCAAAGCCAATTAGTAAGAGTTTGGCAAGCCTTATATATATATTTTTTTGCATGAACATGTTGAGAACTCAAACAGAGTACAAATTAAACACAAAAGAGAAATAAAATTCAATATAATAAAAATTAATAATCTTGAAATAATTTTTCTATAACTACTTTTTAAAAACTATAAAGCGGGAATCATATATTACAATATGATATATATAAAAATTATAATGTGGCAATTTATTAAAATTTAATAAATTCTTTGTAAAATTTCAAAGTTTTTAGGTGATAATTAAAATGAAGAAAATAATTTTTAATATGCACTTATTAAAAAATGTAAAATGAAAATATTTACAAACTAGAATAGAATTTTTAATAAGGATTTTCTATTTATTACTATAAAAAAGTAACATTTGTTTTCAGATTTTAATTTTTATAATCTCCTATTAATTTTTAATAAAATTTGAGTTGGTGTTTTTTCCGTGTAGTTTTGCTGGTGCTAAGGAGCTGTTTGCCAATATTTTGTTGCAAAGCAAACAAACCGCATCTAGAGCTTTCTCGTCACCAGAACTAGTAAATCCAAACGACAGATAACTAGTATCATGTTTACGATTTTCCAAAATCGGAAGATGGCAGAGTTGGAGGATTAGGCTGTAGCTGTACGGAACTGGAAGTTGATGGCATTGCGGGTTCCAGAATACCTGTTTTTGTAGATTCCGCGATTTCTGCATTACTACTAACAACGTTAATTTTCTTTAGCGACCAATATTTTATCCATCGATCAAGGCCAATTCTTTTTTATAGAAACAAAAATGATAAAAATATAGTCCAACCTGACTTAAAAATTTTACATTTTCCGAGGAAAATGTCAATCATTAAATTTTTTTTAATGAAATAAATAAAATTTGTCACGCGGAACCCCTAATTTTTTTCGTGGAACCCCAGGGTTCCACGGAACACACTTTGGGAATCACTGCGATAGACGATTACAGTGATCCTACTTTCGAAAATTTTGAAATTACTCAACTAATCCTTATCGCCCGGCTCTACTAACTACATACCGGACTATTAAAAACATTAATTTGAATTGAAAATGTTTCAACTTAAATGTGAAATCAACAAAAAAAAAGTACAAGCGCTATTTAATGCCATTAATAAAAGCAAGTTTAAATATTTTCTTCAATTAAGACACTAGGGTGTTTATTTTGAAAATTTTGTAATCTGTTTGCGCCGTTCACAGGTTTGATCTAAGAAGTTAAAATTTTGAGAGAATTTTCTTCAAACCCGATTCTATAATATAGGCAAAAAAAACATCCCTTCGGGTGTATTTTGCTGCATTTTCATATACTTCCCATATAACCAAAATATACAAAACGCTATACCTTGGCACCTAAAGCAGATGTTTTCTACGTTTTGATAAGACGTTTTTTTCGTAAAATTTCAACGAAATCAAACACAAACTTTGTCTGCCGTTTATGGGTTTGAGCTAGGATGTTTAAACTTTGAGATAATTGTTTTTAAGACCCATGCTAATATATAGGTAAAATAAAAACAAAAAATAAATTTTTAAGGAAAACTACCCAGTTTCCACATACATAAGCCACCACTGCATCAAATGTTTGAGTGACCAAATTACAAGAACACACTCGTCTTGTTGTATTGCATTCGATTGCACTAACAGTCACTCAACGAAATTTGCGTAGTTAGATCTAAGTTAAGTCAAAAGAGAATAAGAATATTTTTGTATTAAAAATTAAATATGTAAGAATAGGACGAATCGTTATTGATCTCCACATTTATTATTTATGAAACTTGCACACAGCATTCCCTATAAGGAAAACGACAAGTTTAAACTGTTTTCTGATAAAAACGAAAACTAGCAAACAAAATTGGCATCTCTATCCGTCAAAACCAAACTTGTCTTTAAGCAATTACATGAAATCCTTTAGAATATCTGAAAAAAAACTTAATACATACTCTTTTAAACTTAAACCCGGTTTCACTAAAAATCGATTAAAATCACTTTTAATAGGTTTTTAAAATTTATAAAGCTGTTAAGATATATTTTTAGCTAACAGCCTCTTAGCCGAACGAATGAAACTTAAATGTTTTACCCAAATCTCTGATTGTATGCGAAAGAGTGAAACTAAATTAATTTTGTTGATCGTCGTTCGCAAGTTATTGTGTTCTAGGTATATGACAAAAATATGTTTTTGCTAAATCCCTGTTAAAGTTTAATTGTTAATTACAAAAAACTGAACCGAAAAAATTGTCGCGACCTTCTTACCAATTAAAGTTTTAGAGTTTGTGGTTTTTTCTGTCAAAAAACTTTCCATTGGGCTTATGTCCCTTTGGAATTATGTCCAGATGTAATGGGGACACAATCCCAACGTTTTTCCCTAAATCAATGCTAATAAAGGAGAAAATAATGAAACTAAAATAAATATTTTAAATGAAAATTATTCTGATTGGCCAACAATTTGTCTACAATATGGGCACAGTGTATTTTTCTTTTCATTGCTTTTTACAATTTCTTCAAAACATATGTTACACATTTGCGCATGTTTACATGGTTTTAAAATAGTATTCTTTCTATTTTTGAAACATATTTCAAAAAGAGCTCCATCTGCTACAATTTGTTAGAAATTTCGGGGAGATTACGATATCCGTGGTGCCCCAATTTGACGATGCTTTTCGATAAAACACGACAGGTTTTGGATATATTATAAACTGCTTGCTAAAGCAGGGCAAGAGCACAAGATGTTCCATGGTTTCCTCTTCCTCGGGTTCATGACAATTTCTACACCAGTCGTTGGATACGATACCCAACCTAAAAGCGTGATGCCCAATAAGGCAGTGGCCGGTCACAACCCTGGTCAATAGCCTGCATTCACTCCGAGTTAAGGATAATCTGTAGATATCTTGTGTCCCCTTTATGGAAACGGGGCCAAAAATGTGTGGTAATATTGCTAGTGGAAGAGCAAATCCACCTCTTTTCGGCTTCTAAGAGTAGTTCTCTGTCTTTTAGTAGGTAGTAGTGCTGCAAGGGTATAGAGACTTTCAAGAGTTGTGAATTTGACTGAGCGCCTTGCTAGTAAATCATTACCTACAATATCGCAATGCCCAGGTACCCACTGAAGGACTACTGAATTATCCTCACTTAGTGTACACAAAGCTTCAAAACATTCTAGGACTGTTTTTGATTTTATATAATTCGAATTAAGGGCTTTTAAAGCGGCCTGACTGTCTACATAGAAGTACAGTTTTTTGTTAAGTGTACTTTCTTTAAATCTTTATAAATCGCAGCAATTTCAGCCTGGAAAATGCTGTACTCTTCCGGTAGTTTGAATGATTAGCTTGTGCTGCAGTTTCAGACATAAAAACCTGCTCCTACTCCTTCATTCATTTTAGAGCCATCTGTGTAGATGTTTATCGCATCTGTAGGATCCTCGCCTTTTGCTTTCCAGCTTTCTCTTGAAGGAAACGTGACCAAAAATGTCCTATCATAAAGTGGGGACCATGTAGTCAGTGTTAACATTTAGGATATCACCTACGTGTCCATGACCATATGGTTGGTATCTAAAAAACCCCCATTCTTTGAGCCTAAGTATAGTTTTATAAGCTACTCCTTTATCAAAAAGATCAATAGGTAATAAATGAAGTATAACGTTTAAGGATTCTGCTGAAATGGTACTCAGCGCCTCTGTTATACCAATACACATGAGACGCTGTAATCGATCTAAAAAGTTTTTGAAAAGGGCTCCTTTTGCGAACCGACTACTTTTTTTTAATGTTTTTCGAGGACACATACGGTTTTGGTCTGATAACCCATACAATTAAATTTTTTTATACAGGAATATACTAAGGGAACATTTGGCCATCGACTACATCAAAAATTTTCCGCAGAGATGGATTTTTCAGCTTGATAATGGCCCAAAACATTGATCTCCACTTGTCAAATCTTGGCTGGGCACACAATCCACCAAGTGGCATAAAATTACTCTTGACCAATGTGTACGCCTGGTAGACATCATGCCCATCCGATTCGCAACATTTATGAAACAAAAAGGTTCTCCTACTGATTATTAAGCTAAACTAATAAAAAAAATAGTACTCACACCAAAAATTCAACAGTTTCAATTTCTTTCCTTCAGATGACTTAATTATATGAGCACAGTAAACCTTTATTGACGTTTTTGCATTTTTCGGGATAAACCCAAAATATTTATTTTGATTTTTTTGCTGTAAATTGATGCTTACATAGCAGGATTATAGAAACTAATAATATAAGAATCAGAAAAAAATGAATAAATAAATTTTAACAAAAATGGTACGTAGCATAGGCTGATTAAAAATTCCCGGGCCTAACAAAGAAAAACACATTTCTTTCGGAAAATTTGATTTTTTCTTCCATATAATCTCCTGCTCAATACAACGAGTAAAGCGGGCCTCGAGCATTTTCAAGCCTTTCTTGTAGTGGTCGCCATCAAGTTCCGCGTCCGTCTGTCTCGGCAAAGACCTCTTTATTTGAGTGAAAGCGCTTGCCAGCGAGCCATCTTTTCAAGTTTGGAAAAAGATAATAGTCGCTGGGGGCGAAGTCGCAATTCGTTCAATTTTGCCATTGCTTTGAATCACCGACACGATGTTACTTTTGATCAATTGTCAGCAAACGCGGCACCCATCACGCACACATCTTTTTCATTTCGAAAAGCACATGCAAAATATTGAAAATTCTACCGATCGACAACTTCATTATGTCTGCTAGCTCTCTCACTTTCACTTTGTGGTGTTTCAAAAGGATCAGATAAATTTTCTTGATGTTTTCTGAAGTGATAGCTTCATTTGGCCGGCCCGAACGTGGTGCATCACTGGTGCTCGTACGACCCATTTTAAATTCAGCAAACTCCGTAAACAGTTGTTTTCGACGGAGCAGATGTGCTGTGATGTTTTTAGAGCCATTTAAATGTTCGCTTCTCGTTTTTTCCGATCATAAAGCAATGTTTTATCAAAATGCGAAATTCACTTTGTTCCATAGTTAAAAAAAACACAGAGGTGGTGATGCACTTTGGACAGCTGTGAAAACCAAACTACTTGACAGATGTTAATGGAATTTCACATGTAGCCTTTTGAAGGATAGGTGCTGTCAAAAATAATAAGGATTCGATATTTGTGGCGCCCTTTCTGTGTCAGGCCCGGGACTTTTCAATCAGCCTAGTATATTCTTGCATATAGAACAAAATATAAAAAAATATTTTTTTATTTAGTATTTTTGCTGCGTTTTTGTTCTATATGCACGATTTTTTGCATCTAGAATACAATAGGTTACGAAGCTTGTCACTAAAATGTTGTATAGCACAAAGTCGATGCCTCTTATTTTGAAAACTGTGAAAGATAAGAGCAAACTGATTACACAGATCGACAGATCTCGAAAAGTTTACCTACAAATCAGTCTGATCTCAATGTTGCGGTACAGAACCCAATGACATGCGAACGACGATATGCCAAACAAATTAGTATGTCATTCAAAGTAGGTACACTCACGGGCAAAAAAAACGCAGACTTGAATTATGCAAGAAGTTTCCAAATAAACACATAACCTTTCCAAATAAACACATAATTGCTAGTTTTATAATCAGAAATTACAACTTATTTCTATGAAAAAATACATTAAGGGTATTCCTCTAAACTCGAAAGCATGGAACCCTCGAAAGTTTTCGAGCTTGTTTAAGGGAACACCCCAATCTATGCAAACGTGCAAACGAATGAGAAACTGCCTAACTCGTGTCTTTTTACTTCCAAACGTAGTTAAATATGAGCGTGAAAATGAGAGAAATCAACATGTGTCTTAGTTGTCAATCAAAAAAATTAAACAAAAAAACTTTAATTTGTTAAAAAAATAATTTTTTTGGATCAATTTTAAACCACTTTTCTTGATTATAGATGGACCGATTTGAAACTTTTTCATACTAATATTATAGCTTAATAAATTACTTATCAACTGATACCTATATTGTTTAAATAGTAACATAAAATTGCTTAACTGAATCAAAATAAAAAGTTTGTAGCGAATTAAAATTTGTTTTAAAAATCGAAAAATCTTTATAATTTAATTTTCGTTTTTGACACTTTTTATCTTTTTGAGAACAATTGCGCTCTTCTCGCTCATATTATTTATTTTCCAACTTTCGAGACTACTTTCGCATGAAATTTGCCTCGAAAGTTTTCGAGAGTTGCGTAAACTTTTTTTCATACAAATTATTTTCGAGGCCTGAAAATGTTTTCGAGTTTTCGAGGCTTTTCGAGTTTTCAGGAATACCCTTATTGTTTTTTGTAGTTTTTTTACGCATTTTTAATTTCTCACATATTCTTTAATTATTTATTATTTAATTATTTTAAATAATACGGTAAAATTGATTTTAATACCGCGTAGGACCTATTTTCGCCTTGATGACGCTTTCCATTCGAAAAGGCATGCTCTCATAGAGTTTCCGTATTAATTCCATTAAAATATCGTTGTACCAAGCGGATTCAATTATTTCCTTTAACTTTGGAATATTATTAGGGTTTGTTGGCGCACTTTGCGTTTAAAAATGGCCCAAACATTCACAATGGGATTGAGGTCGGGGCTGTTACCGGGCCATGGACTGACTCAATTCTCAAAAAGTCCTTATATTCCTTTACCTATGCAAAAATAAATAGTTCATTATTATAAATCTATCAAAAAAAATGTAAAAAATAATTATTTTGAGTGGGACACTTACCAACTCCGACCGATGACAAGGTGCAGAATCGTTTTGAAATATGACTTGCTACGCGCTCGCTTAGTCGGTCGATACTAGGTAAAACGCCGTTTTTTACGATATCAATATAAGCTGCGGAGTTCACATAACATTCCAGAAGAAGAATCTCTTCCACCCCACATCTTGTTATTGCCCCCATTTGACCAAAGTAAAAGTCATATTTCAAGACGATTCTGCACCTTCTCATCGCTCGAAATCGGTAAGTGTCCCACTCACAATAATTATTTTTTACATTTTTTTTTGATAGATTTACAATAATGAACTATTTA
Source organism: Meiosimyza platycephala (assembly GCA_963662105.1). Classification (NCBI taxonomy): domain Eukaryota; kingdom Metazoa; phylum Arthropoda; class Insecta; order Diptera; family Lauxaniidae; genus Meiosimyza; species Meiosimyza platycephala. Next base: position 43,863,370 of record OY759210.1, on the reverse strand, counting down.
TTATTGCATAGGTAAAGGAATATAAGGACTTTTTGAGAATAGAGTCAGTCCATGGCCCGGTAACAGCCCCGACCTCAATCCCATTGTGAATGTTTGGGCCATTTTAAAACGCAAAGTATGCCAATAAAACCCTAATAATATTCCAAAGTTAAAGGAAATAATTGAATCCACTTGGTACAACGATATTTTAATGGAATTAATACGGAAACTCTATGAGAGCATGCCTTTTCGAATGGCAAGCGTCATCAAGGCAAAAATAGGTCCTACGCGGTATTAAAATCAATTTTACCGTATTATTTAAAATAATTAAATAATAAATAATTAAAGAATATGTGAGAAATTAAAAAGGCGTAAAAAAAACTACACAAAACAATGTATTTTTTCATATAAATAAGTTGTAATTTCTGATTATAAAACTAGCAATTATGTGTTTATTTGGAAAAGGTTCCTAGAATTTATTATTGTTAGGTGGACAGTTTTGAAAATATTCAAAACTTGTCCCTAGTAACAGTTTCTAACAAACTTAAAACCGTTAAACAAGAGTAGATATTATTTTACGCATCAAAATTTAAAACTTCTTGCAAAATTCAAGTCTGCGTTTTTTTGACCGTGAGTGTATGTATATTCATAATATGTGTATATGAAATATAAACAAACTTTTAAAAATTTATCAGCAGCAAAACGACTTGTTATCAAGCTGTTCACGCTAAAAGTATTTGGTGAGACAAAATTAGGTTATTTTAAGTTTTAATAGTCTGGTAAATTTTAAAATTGATTGGTGAAACCGGGCATTAGTCTGATTTCTGGGTTTAAAATTTGTATGTATATATGTAAGCATTAGCTATGGAATAGTGACTTATGGTGATTATTAATATTTCTATTTCGGACGATGGGACCTTTTATTTTGTAAGGTTTGATAAAAAAATGCGTGAGCCAAAAATTAAGCGGATGAGAGGGAGGTAAATGGCGTCTCATTAAGGTCAATGGGGTGGAAAGATGGAGTAAGTATGTTTTAAAAAAATGTTGGGCATGAAAAATTATTGAGGATCGGTCATACATACGCTCTATGGGCCACTCTTCAGCAGCTATCGGCTGATTTGTTTAAAAATCTACAAATTTTTTAACTTTGACCTTGATGAGACGGCATTTTTCATCCGCTTAATTTTTTGGCTCACTCAATTTTATCAAACCTTACAAAATAAAAGGTCCCAGCATACCGAAATTGAATAATCGTCCACTGTTCCATAGTAAGTATGTATGTATGTATATTAAAGCACCGAATACAAAAAAGCGAAATATGTATGATGATGATGACTGATGAAAAACTTACAGTTGCCACATATGAAAGATGGGTTACTTAAATGTTTAAAAAACTATGCAAGAATGATTCATTGAACTATTTACTTACAAATACACATTTATTAAGGATAACAATTTTATGCATATAACACCATTTAAGTCTTTGATACGAGAATGTAAAATACGTCGAATATATATAAATGCAAATAGAAAATAATTTTTGCGGAAAACAGCAAAATATGTAAATTAAGTAAAATACGCAAGCATAATGCAGAAATGTATATATTAGACCTGTTCAGAAATTTACGAAATATAAATTTTTTAATGGGCTGAAAGCTTATCTGAAAGCTCTATGAATTTAAATAAGATTTGCATAAAAAAAAATTCAAAAATATTTTTGTTAGATATTGCGCTTTTCGCCGGAAGGTCGAATTTGGGTGTTACTCTGAATTTTAAAAGGTTCTCTCAGAAACACATAAATAACTTTTATTTTAGAAAATATTTCAAAATAAAAATAATGCAGTTTTTCTATGTTTAGTCTAATTCAAGAATGCTCAGCCCATAGCTCGTTTGGCTCTTCCAGCTCTAACAACAATAACAAAAAATATTCAGCTCACTCCTTTATTTGAGCTAAATCATTTTGGTCCGCAATCACCGCATGTATTTTGTTCCTGTAATTTTTTCTTCATCTCATCGACTCGTTCTACTCATGCCGTTACTCAAGTTAAATAATTTCGGTTCGCTATCGTTAATGGTTTTTGTTTTTGTAGTTTTGTCTTCAACTCACTTTATTGTTTGTGTGATTTTGTTTTCAATTCATTTGCTGCTTGAGCTTGAGATTTTTGTTTTTCTTTCGATGCAATTAGCTTGCCGCAGCTATTTAAAAATTTTCAATACTACGAATTTTTTTCCAAAATATTTTTGAGTTTTTCACCAGAATTTATGTTGTTGTAACCAGCTCGCCAAAAATTTTTGTGCGCATCTCTGGTCTAATTAACCAGTTCTTAAGGTCAGAAACTTTTAAATTGTTTCAATTCTATTTTACAACACTTAAAACATGTAATTTTAGATTTTTTTTCTGAAATTCCAACTTTAACCTTAAATATTTCCGAGAAAAAAATTTTCAAAATATTTTTTTATTGTTGTATAGTCTACTACCTTTCTACTTAACTAAAGTAAGTCAGTTATTTTGGACCGTCTTTAAATTGCTTCATTCAAAAGAAAATGTACAAATTGTTGATTTTTCTATTTTTTTGATTTTATTTTTACTTGCTCTACTAATAGGCTATGGACTATGCATTTTAACAATGAACTAACTTTTTAAAGGTATTTCATCGTCTTCTATGTTCAATTATACCCTATAAATGATAAATCCAAAAGTGCAATTAAGCTTCGGCTTGGACTTTTGAGGACGGTGCAAATTTGTCCATTTTTTATTTTTTTTAACTATAACTCAAAAATTATACATTTTTAATATCAACACATCATATCTACAGCTTTTGTAGAGAATCAGATTTGCTATCGAAATGGCACTTTGTAAAGCGCAATATCTAAAAAAAATATTTTTCAATTTTTTTTATGCAAATCTTATTTAAATTCATAGAGCTTTCAGATAAGCTTTCAGCCCATTAAAAAATTCATATTTCGTAAGTTTCTGAACAGGTTCAGTATGTATATTACACGGAAAAAACGCCAGCTCAAATTTTATTTAAAATTAATAGGAGATTATAAAAATTAAAATCTGAAAACAAATATTACTCTTTTATAATAATAAATAAAAAATCATTATTGAAAATTCTATTCTAGTTTGTGTAATTATTTTCATTTTACATTGTTTAATAAGTGCATATTCAAAATTATTTTCTTCATTTTAATTATCACCTAAAAACTTTGAAATTTTACGAAGAATTTATTAAATTTCAATAAATTGCGACATTAGAATTTTTACATATTTCATATTGTAATATATGATTCCCGCTTTATAATTTATAAAAAGTAGTTGTTATGTTCATGAGTCTTCTTTATTAACTGACTTTGAATTACAATTCATCTTATACAATGTATACCATAGTCTCTGAGAGCATGCATATTTGGTATCAGGTTCAATCAAATAAAACTTTTTATTTTTGATTAATAAATTTTCGTAGTTTATATTTTGAAGATTTTTTTAATAATGAATTTTTAATTTTCTTACAAATAAAACAAAATTTTCAATTCTTAAAAATTTTCAATAATAACTTAAACATTATTATAAGTTGTTTTTATGTATAGTGTCTCTTGTGTGTTGTTGTTTATTTATATTGGTGTTAAGTCACCACATTATTCCCCCTCCTCCCTTTCTGAAATTTTGTAGTGTTGGCTAGTAAATTGAAGTGTACTCTTTTGATAGAATTGTTTGGAAGGGAGAGTGTTTGTGTATTTTCTTCATTTAGAAAAGCTGGTTTAAGTCTGTCTATGTTGATTGTAGTTGTAGTATTGTTTTTTATTATTTTAAAGAATTTTGGTGATTTTTCGATGACTCTGAATGGTCCATCGTATGGGTATTGTAATGAGTGTCGTATTGTATCGTTTCGTACAAAAACGAATTTGCAGTCTTTTAATGTTTGTGGAACATGTTGTTGGAATTTTGTGTTATGATGTGAAATTTTTGATTGTATGTATAGTGCAAAGAGTATAAATAATAAAAAGAGATTTCATAGATGAGTCTATACAAAAAATGTTCCTACGTTGCGGTGCCATCGACAGTTGGTCTAAGACTTCGCCGTGAAATCAAGATCCACAGGAGAAATTTTTTTCAAAAAAGTGGTCGAACGCGTCATATAAAGCGAAATTGAAAAAGGAGAATTAACTGAACTCGTTTTTCATTTTCGTTCGTATAGAAATTTCATTTTATATGTTAAAATAATTAATATCTATTGTTTTGTAACCTGCATTTGAGAAAATTCATTTGTATTGCTACCAAGCAACCAGCAAATCCAGAAGGAGGATTTTTATTTTGACTTCTCCAAAATAACAAATTTGCAACCGATCCCGCGTCTTTTGCGTTGTTGTTGTTGCCTTTTTTATTCCGAAAAATTCAGTTGAAATAATCCTAGCAAAATGCGTGTAATTGTTGTTGTTCTTGTGTAGTTTACAACCGATCCCGTTATTTGTATTGTTGTTGCTTTTTTTCAGCCGAAAAATTCAGACGAAATTAGCAAATATTATATTCCTGTTGTTTGCTTGTATGTGTTTCACATTTTGCTATTTGTCGCAACCAGAATTTTTTGCCAAGGGGG